>CM029605.1:25284137-25884137 GCA_017311375.1 Mytilus coruscus | reverse complement strand
TTGTTACATACACGAGCGAATCGAACAAGTTGAGATATGTAAACACCATAAGATGGTGACAAGGAACGTCACCATCTAAAAATGGATAATTAACAATAGGAAATGAAAAATCATCTCTTTATCATAAATTTTGGTATTAAGCTTCCCGTTTAAGATATAGATATCAAGATCCAGGAAAGGGCAGTGTTCATTGTTGGTATTAGCTTTGTTTAAAGTCAATTCGGCAGGATAAATCTCTTTCGTGTACATACTGAAGTCGTCATTATTGAGAGCCAATACATCATCTAAATATCTAAAAGTTATTTGAATCAGATGTTGTTTCGATGGGTCTTTGCTGATTTTAGTCATAAATTGTAACTCATAACAATACAGAAACAGGTCCGCAATAAGTGGTGCACAGTTAGTCCCCATGGAATTCCGATAACCTGACTATATACGGAATCTCCATAGCGAACAAAAAGTTATTTTGTAAAAATTCAAGGGCAGTTAAAGTATCAAAGCAGGTACAATTGACATAGTTCTTTTGTTTGTTGTTACAAAAATGACCTAAAAGAGTCTGAACATATATATTCGCATTCCGACTTTTAAATGCCCATTTAATCTGGTATGTGAATTTTTCTTAATAAGATTATGAGGCAAAGTGGTATATAGGGTAGAAAAATCAAAACTTTGAACAGATTCGAAATCACTCACCAATATCAACATGTAATTTATCAAGTACTTCCAACGAATTTTGACACTCCAAAAGTAATTAATTCCACTATTTTCAAAGGCCTTATTTGAACAATTTATTACCAGGTTTTTGATTGTACCAAGTGTACTAGTAAGTAGAATAGATAGTTTAGTAGTAGAACAATGGCTTGAAGACGAAATAAATCTATATTTGTAAGGAGTTTTGTGCAGCTTCGGAAGCCAGTACATAGTTGGAACTTTCATTGTATTTGGTTCTGCTTGTAAAGAGGTAGCTAAACGTTTATGTTAACTGGTGTTAATATGTCCTTTGATTGAGTTAAGCTATTTCAGTTGATATTTTATAGTGTGTCTTTCTATGTTGTGATGTTACACGTTTGTTTCAGAAAAAGGTTGAGGTTTGGTACCATTGAAACGTTTAAACCCGCTGCATTTGTTTGCACCTGTCCTAAGTCAGGAATCTGATGTTCAGAAGTTGTGGTTCATAAGTGTTTCTCGTTTTTATATAGATTAGACCGTTGGTTTTCCCGTTTGAATGGTTTTACACTAGTAATTTTGGGGCCCTTTATAGCTTACTGTTCGGTGTGAGCCAAGGCTCCGTGTTGAAGACCGTACTTTGACCTATAATGGTTTACTTTTATAAATTTTGACTTGGATGGAGAGTTGTCTCATTGGCACTCATACCACATCTTCTTATATCTATGTTTGTTAAATATGTCATTTTCCAAAATGGAGTCAGTTGGAATGTTGGTGAATTCGTGATTTCCTTTTGTAGAACCTCAATGTAAAATTTACGTCAAACAATATTGATATTATTAGCAGCCTTATCAGCCGGGACAAAACAAAACAAATTCCTTGGCGAGTTCTTTGCATTAGTTCTTTGCATTAGTTCTGTAAGCATTAGTACTTATTTTGATATATTCCTCTTTGGTTTGATAGGCAATAGATATTTCAACACCAGAGAAAGGAAAACAAGAAACGCAATCCATATAATCAGGAAAAATAACAACAAAACTTTAAACAACAGTTCAGAATAAAATGACACCAAAACCTTAATGGTACGCAACACTAAACTTAAAAAATCAAAAATAAATACTTTAGATTTAGTTATTTCTTTTTTCATTATAAAAATTACAAGTAGTCTGAAAGCTTCTACTTTTAATTTACAAACCGAGTTTCTCTTCTCGTATATGTTGCTTCAGTTGGCTGACTTCGTTCCCGAGTTCTTTCTTTATCTCATATGTTGTAAGGTTAGCTGAAAATAAACAATTAGCTATGTATAATGTATAATAGGAAAACGCAAGTTGTAGAAAAAATAAAATGTTTAGAATTTAACGTTGAACTTTACAATCCTACATTCCTCGAATCAGATTCACCAAAATTTGTTCGCAGTGAAAGAAGGATTACAAAATACTGTGATACTGTTTACTCCCGTAGTGGCATTGACCATACGTGGATTCTTCAGACCCCAAAAGAAATCCGGAAAATTTTGAATCTCGGTCATTTGATGAATTTAATTCTATAATTACCACTTTACACAACCATACTGCATGAAAATTCAAAACCCGTCATATGTAAATAGTCCACAATGCTTTCCTCCTTTAAAAAAAGGTCCCATACTCTACAAATGTATTGTTTTGGATATAATTATGCATATTTTGTACAAATTTAGCCCGTAAAGCAATAACAAGCTACACCGAAGAACACGTGATCACTATTCTCGTTTTTCTAATCGACAACATATTTGTTGAATTTGGAGATAGACTTTTCCAGCAGGCGGTTTTTCTATAGAAACTCAATGTGAACCTCTCCTGGTCGACATGTTCTTATTTTCTAATGAGTTCCTTCAGATCACCAAACCCCTCCCCAAAAAAAATTTCTTTCAATTAACAGTCCAATTTTTCTGATTGATATATTTTTATGAAAAATTGATTAAAGAAACCACCGATACAACTTTCCGCCTTATTTCTAGACACATATATTGAATTTGTCTAAAGCGGTTATCTTAGTTCCAGAATATATGACAAACATTACGATTCCAATTTGAAATCATAAATTTTCGTTACCTTAGCAACAATTTACCAACTTCACCTGCGTATGGAGTATACATTTCCTATTTCATATAAATACACTACCAAGAATTATATCACATGTTTATTGTACATTTCTCTCCTTGTAAATCAGTAATGAACGACTTCATGATAAAATTGTAATGTTCTACTTTTGGTAAATTCAGTACTGATTTTTACAGTACTGTAACAGAACTGATTTTTTCTTTACTGTCACAGTACTGATGTTTGCTGTACTGAAACAGTACTGATCTTTTCAGTTCTGTAACAGTACCGAGTTTTTCAGTACTGTAGCAGTAGCAGTACCAATTTTTTCAGTACTGTAACAATACGGAGTTTTTCAGTACTGTTACAATACTGATTTTTGCAGCACTGTAACAGTACTGTTTTTTTTTCAGTGTGTTTGATGGACTGATTTATTTCCCTATCGAATCAGTACTTACTTTTTAGTGCTCACCTAGTCTTTATCAATCATTTCATTTCTGTTTAGGTAGATGAATCTATTTTTTCAATTCACATCATCAAAATGGAAGTTTCTGTAGCCAACATATATTTTTAAGAGAAATATATGGATTTTAAATTGAAAATTTGATGCTTTAAAGACATAATTATTAAAGTACGTTTTTCGTCGATTTTGTGTGGTTTCTATACAAATGTTTATCTACTTAAAGAAAATTCAATTCGATGATATTTCAGATAATAACAGAGATAAATGCATTATTTTTGGATTTATAGTTATAGTTCAATGAGACAAAGTTGTATGCAAAGTTTTACCAAAATCTGTGACAGCCAATTTACTGTTCCTTGACCTTAGGTAAATGATACAGTCCGTCTTTGTTAGTATCGTTTTAAAATGCTAGTTCACATTCAATCACTGTTTTCATAATTATTGTATTACATTTTATAGCTGACTATGGGGTATGAGTTTTGCTCATTGTTGAAGGCCGTACGGTGACCTATAATTGTTAACTTCTATGTTATTTGGTCTCTGGTGGAGAGTTGTCTCATTGGCAATTATACCACATTTTCTTTTTTTAAATAGATATTTAAATGAACGCTTTGGTTAAATATTTTTACTATTTTCATGGATTTTACTGTTCGGTGTGAGCCTAGGCTCCGTGTTGAAGACCGTACTTTGGCCTATAATGGTTTACATTTATAAATTTTGACTTGGATGGAGAGTTGTCTCATTGGCACTCATACTACATCTTCTTATATCTATGACCTATTCTGATTGACTTATCTATATTCCTGACCATAATATACTTTTCAAATACTTACCGAGAAAAACTTGTTTGTTTTAATATCTCTTACTTTCAAATTGACTTAAACAACTCGATCTATTTTTGATGAATATATATTCATTTTAAAGTATGAATTGTCTATACGTGTAAGCAGTATCCTTGTTCTGGAACAATACCAGATGTACATTGATGTAATTTATATAAAATAATATTTATTGTGTGCTTTTCACGATACATGTACCATATTATTTATTCAGAAATTATATAAATTATTCTGTCGCTTAAATAAGATTTCAAGTGTATTGTCAGATCAGGTGTATGATTATGTATACTTATGATGTCTAAAATCAACAGTTTCTTGTGCCGTTAAAAACGTACAAGTCAACTGTATTCACCATGATTGCTGTGGACAATTGCAATGATTAAAACTTTTATTTTATTTTAATTTAATATTTTTAAAACTTTTAACATATGCATAGGAACCACATTGTATTAATCCTGCACAATTCAGTCTCACATGTGATATGTCTTGCTACATGACACTTTAGTTCTAATATGAGCTCATTATAAGCATCCATCTTTTATGTTTTGGTACTTGTACGAAACTCGGGATTGCATGGTTCATGATTAATGGTAAATGTTATCTTTTCTGATGAGCGCAATATTAATACATCCTTCTGTACAGGTCTTTAACTTTCATATCGAAGGTTCCCATTTCAGTTCCAGTCTCCTTTGCTGTTAGTTTTTCTGTGGAAAGAAAATGAAATGACTAAAAAAGTTATGAAGGCTTTTAAACTTTCTTATGTTTCCTTATTTCTGTGTCATGTTAATAGAAAAGAATGCACAACTATTAATTTTTAAAGGAATTAAAATGTATTTACTACTTTATATACTACATGTTCCTAACTTGATAAAAATGAAAATATAATAATTATATCCATCATCCCAGAAGTTTTGGTGTTTGCCAGTGGCAAATATTTCATGCACGTGTAGCTTTTACCATCAGTCCATTTATATGATCTTTATGGTCAGGTTGGTGAAACTTTCGCCCCCTTAAAAAACCCAACAACAACAAAAGGACATATAAAAGTACATGTATAATAGATTGAAGTGGAAATTCAATTTAATTGATAATTGAAAATATATATGCACATCTATTTACTATCAATCATCCCGGAATGATTGGTGATTGATGTCAGTCCATATGTGATCTTTATTGCCAGGTTCCAGATGATTGCTCCTTTAAGACCAAAAGTATTTTTAGGTAGATCATTTTCCAAACTCCTATGAATAAAGTATGAATATTTGATCAATCGTTTGCTGATATATATAGCTAGCATATTTTGTTCCGTGTCTTCAGCTTTGAAAAAAAGAAACAAATACTCTCCATTGCTTGTTTCTCAAAATATGTCACAGACATCCATCTTCATACAAAATGCATAACAATATAAAAATAAGAAGACTGTGGTATGATTACCAATGAGACAATTCTCCACCAGAGACCAAATGACAAAGAAGTTAACAAATAGGCTCTCCTACGTCCTTCAACATGAGCAAACCCCATATCGCATAATAAGCTAAAAAATCCCGAAAATAACAAAATTTTAATGTAAAACATTTCACACGATAAAACTAACGGCCTGATTTATGTACAAAATAAAAATAAAAAAAAAAAACAAAAACAAAACAAATATGATATACCAGGCGGAAAGCTGACCCCAGTTTTACCCATTTCTTAAGACAACAATGGAAGTCATGTGACTACCATATTTGGGCATTTTTGTCAATTTTTTCTTCAACTGAAACGAGTCTATTTCCTCCAAAAAGTCATATCAAATGAAATCAAAGCATGCTGTACGTTATAAATGCCAACTGCGTATACTTTCTAGAAGTTCTAACATACAAATTGTTTTGATTAAACGTACTGAATTAGAATACGAAGCATTCAAACCCCAGGTCGTCACCCGTCGCGTCAATTTTTTTCAACACATAAGTTGAAATTTCTTTCTTAACTTCTGGGGAACCTATGCTGAATTTAAAATATGTGATGAGGCTTTTTATGAACTGGCCTGTGTCAAATTTGTGCCACTTAATACGCTGTAATACGCAAATGTGCCACTTCGATGTGTCGAAATTTCTGACGAAGCGGTTCCGATAGTAATTTACGAGTTACGTCCCTTTGTTGACATTTTTCAAGAACAACCTTATTTGAACTATTATATATATTTAGCACCATGTGCTGTAATTTACTAGTGAAAACAATTAAAATGATTAATTATCTTTTTACTGAATATATTTTACACTACAGACATATGTAAAATAATTAGGTAAACATATTTTATTATTTCTAAAAGAGTTCCAGGACTGAAATGGGCCTAAGGGCTTTAATTGCAGTTACTCTGGGCCATTATTCCACGAGATACTTTAATATTATGGTATATATGTTTACTGCTGTAACCGTATCATACTAACACAGAAATAAATTTCTACTTCATAAAGGCCAGGGCAAGCCAAAATATGCATACATACTGGACATACTAGACAGGGTTATAATGTTGAATTCCTTGCAATACCTTTTCTTATATATATTTAAAAAAATAATCAAATTATTCTCAATGTAAGTTCTTCATAATTTGAAATAACAGGAAATTGGTTTGCAATCTGTGTATGTTTAATAAATTAATTAAACTAAATAAAACAATAAATTGTGTCTCATAGCCATTCCACACAGGTTCTACTGAATGGACTAAAATTGAAAAAAAAAAAAAAAAGCATAAACTAATGGATACTAATTTAAATGGTTAATCATGAACTTGCGAATAAATATCAACGAGAAAGATTCGATCTCATAATTTTCTTCTTCTATTTCAGTGCAGTTTTGAGTGCTAAGTCAATCTTTTTTTTGGAACACAAATAAATCACACTTCATGTAATTATGAAAATGCTTTGAATAAGAGTGATCAAATACAACTCTGATAGAGATTGCGTTAAATTCAAAGGACAAGACTTTTATGTTTCATTGTACTTGTAATATTTGCATTTACTTTTGCAGGACTCCTTTGTCACAAAAAATAATAAAATATTAGCAATGGATGATTTTTCCGGTCATCTTGATTTAAGGTTGTGCACAGAGACAGTATAAAATTTCCTTACCTTATTGTTTCACTTAAAGAGAATAATTAATCCAGTCAAATTCACAAAACAAACTGAAAAATAAAACCAATTAAAATGAATTTCCAAAATGGGAGATTAATTTATGTCATAGTTAAAACAATAAGTTCAGTTTTGGTATATAAAACTAAGTAATCAGATAATGATTAATCTTAAAATTTAAGAAGATTTTTAATTGTTTCTTGTCATTTCTTTGATGAACATAAGTATTAATTATGCTTTTGTCAAGAAATTGTAAAGGAAATACAGAACAAGATCGCTATAAAAACACAGCACCCAAGCTGATATCAAGCGGATACAAACATACATTTGTGTAGCATATACCATCAATTTTGGTTCTTAAAAAATTATATTAATTTGAACATTGTAATATTAAAATGTTTCGTTTTATTGAATTTTGTACTAATTATTGTGTTTATTTTAGTTTCTACTCTCTGTTAAAAAGCTGTAAATCAATTTTCAAAGTCATAGTGGGGATGAATTATCAAAAACATTACCATAAAACCAGTCTTCTGTAGTCTACTTGTCTTCAGCAGATGTTCAGAAGTAAAATATATATTTATTCTAGATCTATACTGACTCTTTCAAATCGGCAAACTTGTACATAATAAATACAACAAAATCATATTTATGTTATAACTATGAAAAAAATAGTTGTTGTATTATCATATTTTATGTTATAACCACAATGGAATAAATACTTAAAGTATGGACTATACGTCCTATGGACGATGTGGCCATACCGACACATCCATGGACGTCGTGGAAGTATGGCCGTCGCGTCTCGAAATCGCCATTGCTTTTCAATCAAACACAATAAATGTGTGTACATTCTGTTCACATGCATGTTGACATCGATGTGTAAGACCAAAAAAAAAAAAAGCTACAATGTCAAAAGATGTCTTTCTTTCGGAATTTAGTTCAAACGGGGTTTCATAAGGGGTGACAGAACGTTAGACTTGAAATATTTTTTAACTTTGACATACGTATTAATTTTTTTACCCCTGTAGATAATATATAATCTTAGTTTATCTGTGAAGACAGCTCTAAGAAAAAACTAACAGACAATTTCGCATGATTTCAACGTATTTGTTAAAGGACGGCCAATTTGGGTATTATTTTCTTTAATAATAAGACACATGCTTAAAAGATAGAAAGACATCAATTTCTGACTCCAACGGCAAGTAAGAAACAGAAAACAGAAAAATTTTCCAAATTGCCGCCAATTTCATTTTTCCGCGAAATTAACGCAATTTCAGAATGGCGGGCTTTAATATCAGTCCCATTGTTGTCTTTAGAAAGTAGCAACAACGGTCGTTTCTAAGGGCTTGCTTTCCCACTGTACAGCAACAAACAACAACCACTTAATTACAGATTACAGGCAGCAGTCTTGACTTGGGACTGGCACATACAGAATGTGGCGGGGTTAAACATGTTTGCTGGCTCCAAACCCTCCCTAACCTGGGACATTGGTATAGACAGTATCGATTTCACAAATGAATGAAGGTAAAAACGGTCAAAATAGGTACAATTAAGGGGTTGCGCTAAAACTAACAAAGTCAATGTAAAAGATGAAAATTTCAAATTGATTTTCTTTTTAGTTTTCATTGAAAGTGTTTGGTAATTAGTCAAACATATAACCATGTTAAACTCTTCAATTTCTGAAAATTTCAGATGGAAAGCTGTTGCTTATTCGGAAATACATGCCTCGCTCGCAAAATTTCAAAGTGCATTATCTCTAAAACGCCAACAGATATCTCAAATCTGTTAAATGATAAATGATCTGCAGTTAAAGAAGAACATTGTAAAAAAATTGGGACAATTCCAAAGTTCATCAAGGTCACAATGAATCATCAAATATATGATGCAATACCAAACTTGAGAACCGGAAGTCGTAGAGACATGGGACTACAACCAATCAACTCAGGACAACTTGGCCTTTCAAGTATCACAAGGTCAAGGTCATAGTACACTTTGAAGGTCAAGGTAAAATTTCATCATGACCTGACATTGACCTCAAATTGAAGGTCTTAAAATACTGATCATTTTGCAATTTATAGTAGGTTCATATCTGTTACCTTTAAAATGATATACACACAATACTATACTTTTAAGAATTATCTCGTCGTAACTTTTGAACAGACGGTTGGACAGTTTTGAGCTTAATAAATAAAATGTAGAGCTCGTCGAGAGGAACATTTTATACACAGTATGTATGCAGCAAACTCTTATCGTTTTCTTAATATGGAAGCTTGAAATTGCAGCGTAAATTTTTTGCACTCAGTGACCTTTGACCTTGGGTGCAAATTAAAGGTCACATGAATTAAAGATTATTGGTGAAGGTCCCAAGTCTCTACGACTTCGGTTCTCGAAATACATTTTTTTAAATTGAGTAAAATTTTTCAAGGAAATAACTCCTTATAAGGATAGATAACAAACTGATTGTTTATGTTAATTAACATTGCCATCTGTTCTTGTAGATGCTGCCATTTTCAATTTGATTCTATCTCTAAAACTTTTAAGAAAATGCAAATAAAAGAAATTGCTTCAAGGATATAACTCTCAAAGGGATGATGAAATCCTACGCAGCCTCATATGGTAATACATCATGATGAGATCTACCTATTGTACAAATAAGGTCATGATATCTTTAAAAACAACGAGGGGTGCCATGTTGAAAAACCCAATAAAAGGGAGATAACTTCTAAAGGGGATGATGAAATCCTTAACAGGGTCATCTGGTAATACTTCATGATGAGGTTATCGATGGTCCATATTTGGTCTTGATAACTCCAATAGAAACGAGGGGAGGGCATGTAAAAAAAATGCAGGAAAAAAAAAAACATTAGAAAAACAATTAGGTCTTTCCTAACGGAGTGGAAAGACCTTAACAATAAGGTCTTTCCTAACGGAGTGGAAAGACCTTAAAAACAATAAGGTCTTTCCTTACGGAGTGGAAAGACCTTAAATATAAATCCATTGTAAACGATATTTCCCTTTTGAAACATGATTGATTGCACTGTTTGTTTGTTTTTTCAAACAACAACCACTTAATTACAGATTACAGGCAGCAGTCTTGACTTGGGACTGGCACATACAGAATGTGGCGGGGTTAAACATGTTTGCTGGCTCCAAACCCTCCCTAACCTGGGACATTGGTATAGACAGTATCGATTTCACAAATGAATGAAGGTAAAAACGGTCAAAATAGGTACAATTAAGGGGTTGCGCTAATGACAGGACGATTGACCGGATAGTGACAGGATAATGACCGGATGAGATATAAATAGTCATAACTTTTTTGTTATTTGGTAGATTGTTTTCATATTTGAAGACTTTTGAGATACTTAACTATTTTAAATGAAAATCCCCAAAATTTAAAGAAAACAAAATTGTTAATATTTCTCATATCTAACAATTTTTTTCCGTGAAATTAATAAACCTTTAAGATAACTAATTATATTTTATAAAATATAAAATCAATTGTAAAAAACTACTTTTTCAACGAAAATGTTGACTTGATTGTGATCATCGGCTCACATTTCAATCTTAAATTTATATTATTATAAAATTGGGATATGTATATATTTTCAAATGATAAAAACTGTGGCAACAAATAATAAGCCGACCACTTCCGTCTGCCAGAATAATTCTGCCCCTGCTCACCAACGGGGAGATAGAAGTAGGAATTTAAAGCAGGAATCCTGAGGATATATCTTTTATTCCAAAACATAATTACAAAAAAAAACTAGTGTGGTTCATTCACAAAAGTTCATACAGGAAACAAACTTTTAAATACAATCTGCACTATCACAAATAAAAAGCACACACAAAACATAACATTGTTTTCATTTGAATTCGGCGGGTACATCCACCGTTTCATCTCCCTCATATTGCATAGGTATTAAGCTTTTGTTACTTTTGAAAACTATATGCAGTTTTCTTAAACTGTAAAGGACCAACTGGCCTTTTCTACCGTTTGTATTGTCTGTTGTTCCTGGTAATCGGATTTTAAAAATGTTTTTAAGAACATCATCACCGATAGTAACTGATTTTGTACCATTATTTATCCACAGTTTGTTCTCCTGATTGCATCAATAAATTTTTAAATAAGCGAATATTTACAAAATTCTTTATTGATTGGATTATAATTGCAACCTGATTATATAATGTAATTCAATTAAATGTATTTGATGTCTCAGGTGTGAAAGCTTAAATGACATGTTAATTGGCTTTAGAGATGATTACGACAAGTGTCAAAATTAGATAATCTAATTACATTTTTGGTACTTTTAAAGTGTCGGGGAACTCGCTCAGGTCAACATTTTGGGCTCAAAATATAAATTTTACGGATTAGTTTATTTTTAATATAAAATACAAGTTTATCTGAAAGGTTTCTCAATTTTAGGAAAATATATTGAAAAATAAAGAAGTAATTAACACTTTCTGTCGATTAGTGCAATATATCCAAAGCGTACAGTGGCAACTATAAAATCCGTCCGGTCAACTTTTTGCTCAAAAATTATTTTTTTAGATTTTCATTAAATATAGTTTAGTATCTTAGTAAAGGTTTTGATCATTTATATCTCATCCGGTCATTATCCTGTCACTATCCGGTCAATCGTCCTGTCATTAGTGCAACTCCAATTAAGGTATCTGCACAAGTGGGATCGGGGAAGATTAAGAGAAACAAGTGGGAAGTGGGAAAAAATTACTGTGTGATAAAAAAAAACAGGATTTGTTCCCATTCATAAGCTCATAAATATTCAGGTTGAACATTCCCCAAAAGTATTTAAACTATTTCATAAAGTTTGGTCAAGTAGTAATAATATGAATATTCAAAACAACCCACATTTAGCCTCTCCATTATTTGACCAATCATTTACAGAACTGTAACGCGTATTCTCCTTATGTTAATTAGCCATGCGACAATTTTCTCAGTTTTGGTCGACTTTTAAATACTTACCATACTTTTTGTCCAGAAGAAATTTTAAAAACAACAGTAAATATTTCTTTTCCTTTCTTTTGAACTGTTGAAATCTCAGTGCGCGTTAGCAAAAATAACGTTTGTAAACAATGAATGACGTAATGTCTTAAATCCAATCACATAAACGTTTTACAATAGGCAATTATATGTTCTACATTGAAGCGCTTTTGTGATTACGATTATGACCATGTTGTTATACCAGAGACTTGCAGACAGTCTTAAAGTTACAGAAACAGACGATTGCCACGGCAAGTCAGAGATGGAGGGTCATTTTCGAATCATCTACGGATTGCTCCTGTTCATGTATGTTTTACGCTCACCAATAATCGAAACAATTTTCAAAGAATTTCTTCTTTCATCATAATCATACTTATACCTTTTTTATTTTGTGAACATCCTGATGTATATACCTATTTCTATCACAGGCTTCAGCATACTTGCTGACATAAACATTCCCAGTTCGAATATTGGCCCGGCAGCTTGGTAGGCGGGCACGGTTAGGTGTTGGCAAAATCGAGTGTTACGGGAAAACCCACGTCCCCAGTTGGGCAATTATATACATACACCAGAAAATATGAATGTTTATAAAGCTTATATTAACACGAAATTGTATTGACATCAAGTTTGAGCAGCAACTACCACCCCTAAGTATTTTACAATGCATACTCATATGTCAAAAAGAAATATAAGTGGCGTAAAAGTAGATTAATTAAGGGGGCAAATTTCTGAAATTGACAAGCAAAAACAAACATCTATGCATGTCCAGTCGGAAAGCTGACCCCGGTTTTACCCAATTTCTAAAGACAACAATGGAAGTGAAGTGACTACTATATTTTGGCATATTTTTGGTAATTGTTTTTTAACTGAAACGAGTCGGATTCCTTCAAAAGTCCTATCAAATGAAATCAAATTCTAAATGGCATCTGTGTATACCTTTTAGAAGTTCTAACATACAAATTGTTTTGATTTAACATACTTCAAACCCCAGGTCGTCACCCGTCTAGACAGGGTTAAAATGTCAAATCTATTACATGACTTGCTATACTTTTTTTATATAATTAAAAGAAATGATAGTCAAAATTATTTCAATGTAAATTCTTCACAATTTAAAATAAAAGGAATTGGTTTGCAATCTGTGTGTATGTTTTTTAATTAAACTAAATAACTATAAATTTTGTCTCATTCCATACAGGTTCTACTGAATGGACTCATATTGTAAAAAAAAAGAAGCCAAAACTAATGGATAATAATTTAAATGGTATACATCATGAACTTGCGAATAAATAATATTGAGAAAGATCTAATCTCATATTTTGTCTTCTATTTTGAAACAAACTAGGCCTATTTCAATGCACTTTTTGAGTGCTAAGTCAATAATTATTTTTTGAAACACAAATTAGTCACACTTCACGTAATTAAAAATGTTTAAGAAAATACATTCAATAAAAGTGATTAAAATGCAAGTCTGATAGAGATTGCTTAAAAGTTCAAAGGATAAGCCTTTTATGTCTTCATGTACATGGAATATTTGTATTAACTTTTACAGGAGCCCTTCGTCACAAAAATAATAAAATATTAACAATGAATGATTTTTCCAGTCATCTTGATTTAAGGTTGTGCACAGACAGTATAAAATTATCTACCTTTTGTTTCAGTTAACGTCAAACATTTAATTGAAAGAGAATAATTAATTCCGTCAAATTCACTCTGAATTCACCAAAATTGCTTTTTCAAACAAACACAATAAATGTGTGTACATTCGGTTCACATGCATGTTGACATTGGTGTGTATGACAAAAATTACTTTGTCAAAAATGTCTTTCCTTTAGAATTTAGGTCAAACGGGGTTTCATAAGGGTAGCAGAACGTTAGACTTATATTTTTTAACTTATTATTTTTATACTTCTGTAAGTTATATATAATCTTAATTTTTCTTCTGTTTTCACAGATAAACTAACAGATAATTTCGCATAATTTTCAACATATTTGTTTTAAGAGGGCTAATTTGGGTTATATTTTTCACTGTTTTTATAATCTTTTAATCTTTTATAAATAAGACACATACTTAAGAGATAGAAAGACATCAATTTCTGACTCCAACGGCAAGTAAGAAAGATCAATAAACAGAAAACAGACAATTTTCCAAATTGCCACCAATTTAATTTTCCACGATATTATTGCAACTTCAGAATGGAGGGCTTTAATATTAGTCCCATTATTGTTTTTAGAAAGTAGCAACAACGGTCATTTCTAAGGGCTTGCTTTCTTACTGTGTCTAGGCCTTTATAGCTGGCTACACAGTATGAGTTTTCTCATTTTTGAAGGACGTACGGTTGCCTATATTTGCGTACTATGCATATACTTCATTTGAACTTGGGTGGATAGTTGTCTCATTGGCAATCATTCCACATATCCCTATTTTATATCTAGTAGAACGCATCCGCGACATTGTGGGTCTATGACTGAATCAAAGTATCTAAGACGTATTTACACCCCTTTGTAAACACTCATCAAGTGGTCTGTCTGGCATTGTTCATTTGACCTTGATTTCATTTTCATGTTTCAATTTCATTGGTCAGTGTTTACTTTTCATGGTTTGGTCTCTTTCTTTGATACTTAAAGCAATATGTTATCTTATATCTTATAGTTGGTGTATGATCATTGGATTGATTATAGGATAAGGTGTACATGTCTGTCTGGCATAATTTGTCTGATCCTGATTTCGTTGTCATGGGTCATTGATCATGTTAAGTTTATGTGGTACTTGTAGTGAAACCTTTGATTTCACCTTTATCATTAGGACTTTCAAAAGAAAATAGTTCATGGTCAGTAAAGCAGGCAAGACATTTCAGCGTATGCACTCTTGTTGTAGAAATGTCTTATAAAATTTCAATTGACCACTATTTCCCAGTTTTTACCAGTATTAATGCTGGCCTGGTCAATACTAGTATTGACTGAGTTTTTGACAACAGAAGTTCTATCAATGATTTGCCTTCAGTTCAACACCAAATTATCAAAATAAGAAAAACAGATTTTATTAAAAACATCAAGATTTTGACATATAAACTATAAATGCAAAGGTTCCTGAATTGGGACAGACACATGAATTCCTGTTCATGTATGTGGCAGGATTAATCCACTTTCTAAAGGGGGTGGTATATAGTGATGAGGGAGTCTGTCCTTTTGTCCTACTGTCCCACTTATGTATCAGCAATTGCTCCTGAACCACTTGACAGAATTTTGTAAAACTTCGACACAATCTTTCTCTCATGATATACTTTTTCAAAGGATAATTTATAAAGTGCTAGGTCAATAAATAATACCATAAAAAGCATGTTGGGAAAAACAACTTTTTACAAATTCATGCAAGATATTTGATGCAGTATCTATTGTTATAGGTATCCAAAAGAATCCAAAAGTTTATCCTACCAGAACACAATGAATAAGTCTTTCAGGAAAATAAAGTCTTAGATCAACAACTAAAACCTGTAATGATCAGATAATATATCTGTTTGAGATCGAGATAGCACTGGTATGAAAGTTGACAGTGGAACATTTGGGAAATTTTTTTTTTAAAAAGGTAGGTATATAGTTTTACACTCAATTATGATTTTTTGAGGTAAGTATTTTCAGTTTGTCCGTGTTATTTCATTTTAATAAAATAAGATGTTGTAGTGTGTTCATGAGACAACAACCCAACAACAATAATATTAAAAATAATAGAGAGCAACATACAATTCTTCAACAATTGACAGATGTCAATATGGTTAACAAAGAACCCTATGAGAAGTACATACCGGTACACACAACTTCTCAGTTAACCGTTTGACAGATTTAATTGATATTTTTCCTGAATAATCAGCTTATGGTAATATGTGTGTTTGGTGCCGATCCAAAGATGGCTGCCACAGCAGGACATAGTTTAACATAGAACCCTAAAGGAAATACAAACAAAGATCTCTTTCTCTGAAACTGAATTACAGATTGAAATGATAATTTTGCAGAATGATTAGATCATGGTCCCCTATAACAAAATGTTCACCTAAGCACTGTTAGGGCACATTGCCATTTGGTAATTTTAGCTTTCAAGTAATTACATTTTTTCTAAAGAATTGCCACTGTTACTAATAATTAAAAATTTATCCAGAAACTGCTGTATAAAAATAATGAGCTGTTGTATGATTGCCAATGAGACAACTATCCACCAAATTTCAGATGAAGTGGATTTTAGCAATTATAGGCAACTGTACGACCTTCAACAATGAGAAAACCCCAAACCATATAGTTGGCTATAAAAGACCCCGACATGCAAAATATGAAACAATGCACTTGAGAAAAATTAACGGCCTAATTTATAACAAAACAATTTAAGAAAAACAAATATAACAGACATGAACCACTGACAACAACTGAACTACAGGCTTGTGACTTGGAATAATATAAATAAGAAGATGTGGTTTGAGTGCCAATGGGACAACTCTCCATCCAAGTCACAATGTATAACAAAATAACAATTATAGGTCAAAGTACGGCCTTCAACACGCCTTGGCTCATACCGAACAGCAAGCTATAAAGGGCCTCAAAATGACTAGTGTAAAACAATTCAAACAGGAAAACCAACGGTCTAATCTATATAAAAAAAACAAGAAACGAGAAACACCTATGAACCACATCACATAAAGCACATAAAGAATGTGGCAGGGTTAAACATGTTTGTGAGCGAAAGGACAGTGGTGTTACAGCACAACATAAGAACAAACTACATGTATATAAAAATCAGTTAAAAAGGGCTTAACTCGTCAGATAGATACAAAGCAGGAAAACATCTAGCAAAAACACAGACCGGACGGAGCAGGGTATTTATACATCCCTAACAACATAAAAGACACAAAGTACAGATTTGAGAGTACTAGAGTTACTGACAATTTAGTGCCAATTTAGTACCAAATTCTTCTGGAATAGTTCTGGTGTGGTCCTCCTTAATCATTATGCCCCTTGACACTGCCTGCCAACCAAGATGGCCACCACTAAAATTAAAACTTAATACAAACTTCGGGTTGTGACAAGACCTGAAATGACAAGTACTATTGAGTTGTTATGTTTTGTCATTGTTCAAATGTCAACAATTTTCTATTTAGAAAGTTATCTCACATGCGTAATTTCAATTTTATTCCTGGCTACTGTGAACCAGTTGAGCAACTATAGGGTCCTTGGAGACTGTTTTTTTGTACAACTCAACATCTTTATTTTTTTTAACATAATCAGTACTTATCCTAAATAGTAGATAAAATGATCATAACAAAACATATAGTTTAATCCAGTTCTGGAAAAGCACTTAACCGAAAGTCTTAGGTATAAATGACATAAAAGACAATGATATATTATAAAAATCAAAATAAATAACATAGTACCAGTAAGTCCGATATAGCTCTGATGTCTGACAGCCTTTTCATACGACCGCAAACATTTGCGTTCGTATAATGCTATCATGTCGTCCTTGGCGTCGTCGTCGTCCGAAGACACATTTGGTATCCGGACAATAACTTTAGTTTAAGTGAATAGATCTCTATGAAATTTTACCAGAAGGTTCAATATCACAAAAGGAAGGTTAGGATTGATTTTAGGGGTTATGGTACCAACAGTTTAGGAATTAGAGGCCAAAAGGGGCCAAAACAAGCATTTTCTAGTTTCCAGACAATAACTTGTGTGTAAGTGTATGGATCTCTCTGAAATTGTACCACAAGGTTCCATATCACAATAGAAAGGCTTGGATTGAGATTGGGGTAATTGCCCAAACATTCAGGAATTAGGGGCAAAAAGGGCCAAAACAAGCATTTTCTAGTTTCAGACAATAACTTGTGTGTAAGTGTATGGATCTCTCTGAAATTGTACCACAAGGTTCCATATCACAATAGAAAGGCTTGGATTGAGATTGGGGTAATTGCCCAAACATTCAGGAATTAGGGGCAAAAAGGGCCAAAACAAGCATTTTCTAGTTTCCAGACAATAACTTGTGTGTAAGTGTATGGATCTCTCTGAAATTGTACCACAAGGTTCCATATCACAATAGAAAGGCTTGGATTGAGATTGGGGTAATTGCCCAAACATTCAGGAATTAGGGGCAAAAAGGGCCAAAACAAGCATTTTCTAGTTTCCAGACAATAACTTGTGTGTAAGTGTATGGATCTCTCTGAAATTGTACCACAAGGTTCCATATCACAATAGAAAGGCTTGGATTGAGATTGGGGTAATTGCCCAAACATTCAGGAATTAGGGGCAAAAAGGGCCAAAACAAGCATTTTTCTAGTTTCCAGACAATAACTTGTGTGTAAGTGTATGGATCTCTGAAATTGTACCACAAGGTTCCATATCACAAAGGAAAGGCTGGGATTGAGTTTGGGGTAATTGCCCAAACATTCAGGAATTAGGGGCAAAAAAGGGGCCAAAAACAAGCATTTTTCTAGTTTCCAGACAATAACTTGTGTTTAAGTGTATGGATCTCTCTGAAATTGTACCACAAGGTTCCATACCACAAAGGGAAGGCTGGGATTGAGTTTGGGGGTAATTGCCCCAAACGTTTAGAAATTAGGGGCAAAAAGGGTCAAAACAAGCATTTTCTAGTTTCCAGAGAATAACTGGTGTTAAGTTTATGGAACTCTCTGAAATTGTACATTTTCCTGAAAAGAAAATAATCTTCAAAATTTCAAAAAAAAAGTGTGGGCAGGGGGGGGTTCAAAAGTTTGGGGTTCAAATTTTTGGGGTTCATATGTTTTCTTCTAAATTTTTAAAACTTTTTTGGGGACACATTTTTGGGGATTTTTTTCATAATTTTTGGGTTTTCCCCAAAATTTTCCATTTTACAATGATTATTTCTGATTTATATATAAAAGCAACAAATACTGATATGGCAGGAGATACACACCAAACAGGGTGTGTAAATTATTATATATAACAGATTAACTAAATATTGTGCAACAGCACAGTATTGCGCAATAGCACAGTATTGCGCAATAAAATTGAGAATGGAAATGGGGAATATGTCAAAGAGACAACAATCCGACCAAAGAGCAGACAACAGCCGAAGGCCACCAATGGGTCTTCGACGCAGCGAGAAAATCCTGCACCCGGAGGTGGTCCTCAGCTGGCCCTTAATAAAATTGTGTACTAGTTCAGTGAAAATGGACGTCACACTAAACTCCAAAACAAATATATGAACTAAAATTAAAAACATACAAGATTAACAAAGGCCAGAGGCTCCTGACTTTGGACAGGCGCAAAATGCGGCAATAGCACAATATTGCGCAATAACACAGTACTGCGCAATTGCAAGAAATCTTCAATTGAAAATAAATACAAATCTTTAACCAATTTCAATGGGATTAATTTAAAGTCTTTAATTTTGAGGGGTTCTAACCTTGTATTACTGTTTTGGATATTGGGCCCCATTTTTAAATTGGTCTACATTGAGGTCTAAAGGGTTCAAAATTAAACTTTGTTTGATTTCATCAAAACTGAATTATTGCGGCTCTATGATATGCTAAATCTTATTGTGCATTTAGATTTTTTATTTTGGGTCCTGTTTTCAAATTAGTCCATATTAGGTTTGAAGGGTCCAAAATTAAACTTTGTTTGATTTCAACTAAAGTCTAATTTTGGTGTTTTTATATGCTGAATCTAGCCATGTTGTTAGATTTTGGATATCAGACCATACTAGGTAAATTAAATGTCCCTTTTCAAATTTTTAATATCTTTGACCACATTTATTTTGCGTCACAAATCTATATTATGTCAAAATTTGATCACAATCCAAATTCAGACAGTATCAAGCTTGAATATTGTGTCCAATTTGCCCCAACTGTTCAGGGTTCGACCTCTGTGGTCGTATCAGGCTGCGCTCGGGAAGCATTTTATTAGAACTTGCTTTGGTTGCGGGATGTCAGTGTGCAGCCCATATAGAAAACATGGAAATTCCCAACCCAGACCTCGGGCACTCAATTTCTTCTCAGAATCGTATTAGATCAGTTTTCAAGTAGGTAAATCATACATTATTCAACTTAATTTTCTTAATGTATAATATGAACCCAATCTTGTATTCAAGTAATACCACCTGTGGCAATGCATGTATATTGTACACATTATGTTATGGTTGACCTATATTTGACCTAATTATTGGACTTGGAAAAAATTATAACTTTGAAATCTGTGTTATTATGCACTTTCCCCTTTTCAGATACAAGTTGTCAAAGATATATATCATAAGCATTGGAAGAGGAGCGAAAATGACATTGAAGCAGACTGAAGAAAACAGTGATTAAAAACATCAAATTGAGAGAGAGAAAAAAAAATATGTAACTGCTACGATTTCAAATCATGCTGTTCATTCATAAGATTATTTTTACTGTACTTGCAATTGAGGTTATTGTAGTAGATAAAAAAATTAAACATTCGAAATCCACATCTTGTTTTATTCAGTAAGAAAACAAAACAGTTTTGATGAGCAAAACTTCAGAAATTAATAAGCCTGTAGGACATCAGTATTCAAATTTTTAACTGTTTTACCTCTGTATGTCCATCTGTAATATGCGAATCCATCACCTTTGTTTG
The DNA here is from genome assembly GCA_017311375.1 of Mytilus coruscus. NCBI lineage: Eukaryota > Metazoa > Mollusca > Bivalvia > Mytilida > Mytilidae > Mytilus > Mytilus coruscus. Next base: position 25,863,372 of record CM029605.1, on the reverse strand, counting down.
ATGAACTACAAATCAAAAGTTCCCGAAAGTCATCAGTCGTCATGTGAACATGTTATACTGAGTAATGTAGTTTAAAATTCACCGTCCTTCAACTTCCTGTTTACAGGATACGTATATATTCGAATACAAAATTGCATGTATTTTTAGTTAAATATGCTCTATAGTAAAGGTTAATAGGACAGATTGCAGATAAAAGAAGATGTGTTCACACCTAAGTTATTCTCAATACACATACTATGCACAACATGCACAATACACAAATGAATATTATGAACAGATAACTCAAGTTATCTGAAACAGCAAAGATTTGATAATGTGTGTTACTTCATGACATAAAATAAATCCCTATGTACACAGAAATGACATAAAATAATTCCCTATGTACACAGAAATGACATAAACTAATTCCCTATGTACACAGAAATGACATAAAATAATTCCCTATGTACACAGAAATGACATAAAATAATTCCCTATGTACACAGAAATGACATAAACTAATTCCTATGTACACAGAAATGACATAAAATAATTCCCTATGTACACAGAAATGACATAAACTAATTCCCTATGTACACAGAAATGACATAAAATAATTCCCTATGTACACAGAAATGACATAAAATAATTCACTATGTACACAGAAATGACATAAACTAATTCCCTATGTACACAGAATGACATAAAATAATTCCCTATGTACACAGAAATGACATAAAATAAATCCCTATGTACACAGAAATGACATAAAATAATTCCTATGTACACAGAAATGACATAAAATAATTCCCTATATACACAGAAATGATATAAACTAATTCCCTATGTACACAGAAATGACATAAACTAATTCCCTATGTACACAGAAATGACATAAAATAAATCCCTATGTACACAGAAATGACATAAAATAATTCTCTATGTACACAGAAATGACAAAACAAAGCAAAGGAACAGGTTTTATTGCTTAGTATTAAACACAAAACCACAGTGAGGCCTTTAACACAGAGCAAAAGCTCACACCAGGATCACTTCAAGTTCTAGACTCTTAGCAATGTTTTAGAGGAATGTGTTGCTAAACTGAGTTTGACTGTGCGATTTGCTGTGTGTTTGTTTATTCAACATTGGCTAGAGGAAAAGGGGTTGAGATCTCACAAAACATGCTTAACGCTGCAGCATGTTGCACCTGTCCCAAGTCATGAACTTCTAGTCGTTGCTAGTCTTGTGTTTTGTTTTTTTTAACATTTTGGTTAATTTGTATATTTTGGAATTTAGTGTGGCGTCCATTTCGCTGAACTAGTATACATTATTGTTAAGGGGCCAGACGAATCCCGCCTCCATGTGTGGGATTTTCTCAGTGCATTGACCAATCGGAGGCCTTGGGCTGTTTTTTTCTGCTCTTTGATCAGGTTGTTGTCTCTTTGGCACATTCCCCGTTTCCATTCTCCATTCTATTACCCATCCTAGACAAACCTTATTTAACAATTTTCAAAAAAGATTGACGTTGGTCATACCCAAGTCTCGCTGGAACTCTAATGTGATATGTACTCTCAAAATACCTACAGATGCTATTTTATTTTGTAACATCAAGGAGTAATTACTCAAATTCTTTAAACCACACTCAATTTATAAACATGGGTATATAAGAAACTGAATTAACAAAAGAGTACTTAATGTCCACATTTTAATGGTCTATCTAGTAGACAGTTGTCTTATTTATTGGCAATCATACAACATCTCCTGAATTTTATTTATCATTATGGAGTATTAAACTAACAAAAGACTTGACAGAATGAGTGACTTCAACAAGATGAAATACCAATAAGGAACAGCAATCAAAAGTAAGTATTGAATCACTACTGAAATAAATCAGATTACTGAAAAAACTACTGTTACAGAACTGAAAAACTCAGTACCGTTACAGTACTGTAGAAATAATACTGTTGCAGTACTGAAGAAATCAGCAAAAGTCAGTACTGTTACAGTACAGCAAAAGTCAGTACTGTTACAGTACAGCAAAAATCAGTACCGTTACAGTACTGAAGAAATCAGTACTGTTACAGTACAGCAAAAATCAGTACTTTCACAGTACTAAAAAATTAGTGCTGAATTTACCAAAATAAGAACATTACAATTTTATCATTTAGCCGTTCAGTACTGATTTACAAGAGGGTAGAAATGTACAACAAACATGTCATATAATTCTTGGTAGTGTATAAGAGAAGCTGATTTTCAGACTTTGTAAAATGTCATCGGGGTCTGTAAAAAAAAAATTAGTCAGGGTTTTGTCAAAGAACGTATCATTCTTTTTCTCAAACAATTTATCGGAAAGTACCAAAGACCTAATAGATTTTTATTCAATGTCTACTTTAAAAAAAATACCAATATTACCTTACTTAGCAACATGTATTAAAGACAAAATAACAAAGGGACGACGTTTAAGTAAGATATAGCAAAAGTTCCAAGCAGAGCGGAAGGAAAACTTCTACGCAATATGTAAACTGAAACTAAGACGAAGTTAACCAACGTGGCATAACCGTTCAATTCATACAACTATATTTTTGAAGAAATACAAACCTTTTATTAGAACTGTCTGAAATTGTGTCATCGAATCATTATGATTGTTTGAGAGGTCTACGATACGTTGCTTTAAACTTGATTTTATTCCCAAAGTCTGATTGTAAAGAGCAAGAAAATCCTGTCCTCGTGCTGACTGTATTGCTGTTAGTGACTGGACCTGATGTTGAATACTTTCAAATTGGTTCTGTAGTTTGTGAACATCTTGTAGCTGATCTATGGCTTTTAACTGTTTCAAGCTACTAAGGTCATTTTGTACCCTATTCATATCGTCAATCGATTTGTTCTCAAAGTTATTCAATTCAAGTCTCATTTCTAGCTGAAGTTTCGAAAATTTTGTTGAACATATGAAAGCTCTTGTTTAAGTTTCGTATTTTCTGCGTTCAATTCATCATGAATTTGGTCAGTTTTATTTTTCAATGCTTGCAGTTCGGCATTGCATTTTTCGGAAAAGTTCTTTGTACTATTTACTTTTGGTAAACGTGAAGTTTTAGCAAGAAGTTCCTGATGTAGTTGTGTCATAGCAATCTCTAAGTTTTGTCTTTCCTTTCTTTCTTCCAGCAACAAATCCATTACGGCAATGTAATGTTTATCTGTCAAATCATTATTCGGCAAAGGAGTTTTGTCCTCAAGTAAGAAGGCTGATATTTCAAAAGTTGAAACGATAAACAGAACACACGCAAATATCATATTGAACTTTCCATTTCCAACTAAAAGTAGCTGCTGTTGTCGTATAATATTATCTCTATCAGAAAATAAATATCACGAGATGGCGTCTAATCGATCTCAATATGTCATTTATCTGGTGATAAACATGCGTGCAACGTCCTACGTTTTATCTACATTGTATTTCGAAATACATGTATGATTATATATTTAAATGTTATACTGGTAACCTATCCTATTAAAAAATAAAACAACTTTTAAATGCAATCGCTGAAGAGCTGATTTAAAAGAAACAAATCAAAACCCGGAAAAGAATCGGAGCTATGTATAAGTAAAATACATTAATTTACAATTATTTCCTAAATGTTATAACAGTATATTAAAAAGACAGCAAACGATGCAAAGAGATTTTGAAAATTCAATTGTCGAAAAGAAACAACAACGCTATAACAAATACGAATAGACGACAAAAGTAAAACAATGGATACAAAAGCTACAGAAAACTACAGACTAATCTGCACATACTCTGTTAAAACCCTGGAGTATCTTAGAAGCCTAACGTGCTTTGCGCCGTGTTGCTCAAGATTTGTACAATTTCGTTGACACGGCTCATTTAGTGTTTTCGTTAACGAGAAAACCAGGATGGGATTGTCTACGACAATTTGAACATATCCGAGGTCATTTGTGACGCCGATATTGGATAACGATGAGACAAGTCGTGATCATTTCAATTCAGTGCATCTGTGTCTGGAGTGTTTTGTACAAAGTTTGTTTTCCTAACTTGGAATTCGTTTGTATCTACGTTGTCTTAAAAAAAAATAAAATCAGATTTGACTAATGCATTTCATTTGTCTTTCTGTATAGAAAAGGAAAGCTCATATGAGATTGAATATCGATTGTACGTAATCATAGAGTTCCCTGCATTCGAATTCATAAAACTTGGTTTCGTCTACGGAGAGGTGTTGTCTAATTACGCTTGTAAAAAGTCCGGCTATACTACATATATTATTGTTGAGGAGAAATCGCGATGTGAATCAGACGTGGTTACTAAAAAAATAAAATAGCCCATACAATCTCAATATCTCTTCTTTTGTTCTTTTGTAATAGTATTTATACATTTTCTCTCCTTTACACATGTAGTCCCGATTCCAAATTAAAAAAAAAAAAAAAAAAAAACAAATTGAAACAATCATTTTGCCTTGTATTATAGAAATAATTGCCAACGTAGAATCACACTTCTTAATTTAGGACGAGATAAATTGCAGAAAGGTATTCTGATACAAACAAAATTAACTTAACATTATCAAGATGTTTAATGTCTTGTTTGACAATGTAAATTGTTGCACTTGGAGGACATATTTTTAACAAACAATCAGCATTCCCTTGGGATCCAACTGTGCTCCTCTTTTGCCGAATTGTTCTTTTATTCATTGAAGTTGACTTCATACAGGAGTTTCTAATGAAGAATGAAAAGAAGCTATCCTTATTTATTAATGTCACGTTCCACTATACAGATGAAGTCCTTCAACTAAATAAGTCAATGTTTGGTCACGTCGATGAACGCATCTATTCAATCGAACATGAAATGAAGGATACAACCAATACAGTGCAGTCTTCCTATATCTTGATTAACATCTAGAAATTCGGAGAGCGTCGGTTGAAATCAGCAGTTTACGAATACAGAGATGGTTTTAGTTTTCAGTTGTTACCTTTCCATTTCTATGTAGCGACATTCCAGCAGTGATTGAGTATATAGAGTATATATCTCCCAATTGATATGATATGTCAGAGCATGCATTTACTATCTTTATTTTTTGGTTAGCTTGCTGCTTACAAGGAAACTGTTAAACAATGAGTTCCAAGAGATGGAGTTGAAAGCAGCTCGTCGAAAATGTAACTGAAACCATCACGCATTTGATTGGTTGACCGTGATGGAATATATGTTGCAGGGATGACGACGGAAATGTTCAATGTGTCATAACCACATATCCGTCCTCTTTTCTTTGAATATGACCTACCCAATTAGACTTATCGATGGGTTTGTACTTGCATGAACAAAACGATATGTGGACCATAATCTGATTACCCTTCCCGAGCACCTGAGGTTTTGTTGGGTTCATGTTGACAAAATCGTTAGTTTCTTATGTTGTGTTTGTAAACAGTTGTTTGTGTTCCGGTCGTTTTCGTTTTTCTGCCATTACATTGTAAGTTCGTTCTCGACTTTGGTATCTTTCGTCTCTCATTTAGTCCTCTGGTACATTTATAACGAAACAAATATAACTGATAGATTAAACTGTCCACAATAATACCAGGTTTACAAAAGAAAAACACTAAAACACATGATATGAACTATCAGATGGTTTTCTGAACGATAAATCACCATAGATACTGGAATTAAACGTTTGTACGCCAGACGCTCGATTCGTATACAAAAGATTCATCAATGACGCTAGAATCAATAAAAGTTTAAGAGAAATTAAAATATAAAGTTGAGAAGTATTGAAGACCCACAATTCTCAAATATCTATTATTTATTAATGCGAAAGAAATGATACTTTTCAACATATTCACTTGTAGGTTGATTTAAACTTTTGTAAAGCAGTTTATTATGGAACTTGAGGCTAATATTTCAAATTGCCAATGCATATAACATTTTCCTTACACAATTAAGAAGCGTACTGAATTCATTAGATATTAAAAAAACAACAAAATCACATGCAGTTTTGTTCGTACTTGTTTAGTATTGGTACATTTATTTTGTTTTGAAAGTTAAATTTTTGTTCGAGGAAATTAGTCATTTAGTAATTAATTTTATCAGAAGAAATTTAAACGTCCGTTTGAATAAATTCCAGAGAACAATAGCTATTGTATGTATTAGATGGTACAAAAACGTTCAAAATTTTAAATCGATAGATAACTTTCAGGTGAATCTGTCGAAAAGTATAATTTCTTTTGCAATAAAATAGGTTGTTTCACCATTGCTTTATACTTACAGTACTAGTAGATTGCTTTTAAGGACGTTTTTTATAAGTTTCAGCGTATTGTCTGAATACGTTGATAAAACTATATGACTCTTGAAATATCAAACATGCAAATTCCTAAAATAACCTTTAAAATTACACCTTATTCAATAAAACGAAGATTATTTTCTTCATTTAAATACTTTTGCCTGTCTTGTTGAAAATCTTTATACATGAAGAGAAACAAAGAAAAGCAAAATGGTTCTTTATTGATTATGTATGCATGTGTTACATTAAATGGAGATCAAATTTTGCATATATACGATATTTTGTAACAGAATTTTGTAGTAAAAGTTTATTTAGATGCCGATTCGTTAATCTGTATCAAACATCCGACCGGACACTGGCCGCGCGTTCGATATTCAAAATGTCCAAGTAAAGATAACACAGAAATGGATATTGCAACGAATTACAGTAAATAGTTGACATGGATTAAAATGTGGAATACAAGTTTTGTGAACCTTACAGATTTTCGTTATCGTCGTTACACATATATAACCCGTTATATCATGTACGTAGAGCACGAAACTATGTTTTAGTTTACCAATCAGTAACAATAAAATAAAATCAGAATTTCTAGTCTATGTTATACATATAAATGCAGATTTGATCAAGAGGAATGTATTAAAATGAGAGGGGCTCAAAATTTCAGCCTGACATTTAAAATATATTGCAAAAGATGACAGAGTACTGTGTATATGACAGTGAGATATTCTTAATCTTTCAATGTCAATGAAATTTGGCATTGACTGTTTTACTGTTCATGACGTCTTTATCCTAAATCTGTTGGATGTGTACTAATTGAAACTTAAGCGACGATATTATGATATAATATCCAGTTGTAATTGACTCTTCACTTGCTTTCAGTAACAGTGAATACTCTTTTACTATGTCATTAATGTGGTTTTTTTTTATTTAATCGAAATGTTTGTGTGCTTCGAATCAAACTGATGTGATAAGCAATTTCAGACAAAGTTTTATCAAAATAGTAAAAGGCAAATTCAAGAAAGGGAAGCTATAGCTATCTAATCCTCCCACTTGTATGACAGTTATTTATAGTTACGTCATATTGACAATATTATGTGTTCTAACCAAACAGACATAATTGGTTATTGTAACAATATTAAGAATCCATCAGCCTAAAATGTGTAAACACACATCATAGATATATGACACAACTGACTTATTACTACAAACAAACATCTAACAACAACGCCAACATAAACATATTTTGTAGTTAATATTACCATGTAGAATAACATTTACACTCTCCCGATAAAGTACAAATTAAGTAAATGAAAAGGGTATACAACCTGAAAACAACACTACAAAAACATGGTGCCTTCGAATTGCATATCTGGATCCACACGCCTCAGGAACGCCTAAAAGCTAAAACCCGAAAGCTTTATGTACAAACTACGAGCAATAAAGAGTCATTGTACCAAAAGAAACATTATAGTACAAAACAAATAGACAAAAATCAAAGGAATATATGTAAAATAAATAAAATGATACACAACGTCAGTACCTGTAATCTATAACTTAGGATCATTCTGTATACAGTTTGTTCCTATGTTGTACTGTTATACCACTGTGTCTTGTTAGGGAGATTTGACCGCTCATAAACCTGTTTAACTCCTTCAAATTCGTTATGTGTTTATCCAAAGTCTGGAGCCTGTAATTCAGTGGCAGTCTTGGTTGTGTGTGTAAAATTGTCTTTCGTTAAATATTTTGTCATATTTTTGTAATAAATCTGGTCCTTGGTTTTCTCGTTTGAATTGTAGAGCCTTTAGGAACTGACTATATGGTATGATTATTGCTCATTGTTGCATGCCGTACGGTGATCAATAGTTGTCTAATTAGTTAATGAAACTCATCATAGATACCAGTATACCAAATCTCAATTTCTATATCACAGTAATAACTTTTATTGGGTTTAAGTCTTAGATGTTAACATTTGTTTTCTATAAAAAAAAAAAAAAAAACAATATGCAGTTAAGAATGATTGAAGTAATGATAGCGTTTGATTTTAGAAATGAGGCAGAAGATACAGAAGGTTTATTCAAAAGTGAGAAGATTTTAATTGAGACAAGAGTAGTTTACTGGTGTTCCAATCTCATAACTTGATTAAAAGAAATAAACCAAGATAACAATAATAAAACTAAGGAATGGCATTAACCCTAAACAAAACGAGACATGGAACGTTGTCAGGGTAAGCACATCCCGCTATGCATTTATCAGCCGTCATGTGAATCCCCATTCAGTCAAAATGTCACAATTGGGAATATAATAAATCGCTAAAATTACAGACAAGACGACTATTCTGGTATCTAAATATCTAAGATTGTATCAAGTTGTGATGGTGACCGTAAAACTGATTTCTGTCATGTGTTCTCATAACTTATCTGCTGAAATAGTGTTTGTGTAAAAGCATATCCCTTCTTATGAAGTTCATATCATATAGTATGCACATGTACAAGTGTAACGTATCCATTGAGATATATAAACGGTTTACAATGGGAAATAGTGTATGTTACTGCTGCGACATTTGGGTAAAATGAAAACACTTTAAACTTTCTAGCGTCTGCGGCACGTTTCTGGATTTGCCTTTAGCTGAAACGCCCAAAAAATAATAGAAAGCCAAGGATGTATAAGAACCGAAATATATGAAAAGCTTTATGACCAAAAAGGATCTAAAATTATAGTCAATTTTGCCTGAGGGAGTTCAAATCATAGTTTCTGAAACATTTATAAATTTATAAAAAACCTAAACTATTTCAGAAAGGTTTGTTATACATCATGTCAGTACCAATTTACTTACTACTAAACTGACGATACCCTCGAGAACTGATAGTGCACCTGCAGCGGAATCGACACAGTGCTGTAAAAATTAAAACAAAACTCGATAATATATTGTAATGCGTCTGAAGCGCTTCTCTGTATTTACCTTCACAAGGAACGTAACAAGTGGAAAGTTGAAACCATCACGTCTGTCAAAAACTCTTGTTTAAAAAAAGAGAGGTGAACGATGCCAAAGGGATAGTCAACCGCATAAGTCGACAACAAACTGACAATTATATGGCAACAAAAATCAAAATGACAAAAGACTAACAACAGTACACAAAACACAACATAGAAAACTAAAGACTGAGCAACACAAACATCACTAAAAAACAGGGGTATTCCAAGATGTTCCGGAAGGGTTAGTAGGTCCTGTTACATATGCGATACCTATCGCTTTCCTCCTATAAAATACTTTGAAATGTTTATCAAGTTTTTTGAAGTTTGCCATCTATGTCAATATCGACGAAAATATCAAGATATTAATCAGACCTTGTAGTTTCGGTAGTATCTATAATTTTATTTTTAATTGATATATAAGATGCGAGCACGCACTGGAATATTGGTTAATGTGTGACAGACATCATCAGTTTATCTGAAGTAAAATTTAAACTTTGCAAGTTGTTTCTTTTTTATATAAATTCTTTGCCACATGAGCAAATAAGTCGGAATTTAGGTTGCACAATGATATCACATTGGAATAGCAGCTGTATGTCGAAATATCAATCCACGAAACGCAACAAATATGTTGTCAATCAAGAAGTCCAGTGTGTTGATGATATTTTTTCTGTGTATTTTTTAATAATTGCAGTTCTTCATATATACGATTTTCAACAATTCCTATTTTGTAAAAAAAGCCATTTCATTTTGTATGTGCCTGTCTCAAGCCAGGAGCCTGTAATTCAGTGGTTGTGGCTGGTTCATATCTGTCTGTTCTGTTTCGTAAATTGTGTGTTTATAAATTATGCCGTTAGTTTTCGCGTTTGAATTGTTTCATATTTTATACTAGATAGCAATAAAACAAACTAACAACTCAACCTTATAAAAGAAATGAACACTGTTGCTTTACAAACTGCATACAAAATACAAACAGAATGTGCACTTAAGTAGGTTTATATAAAATTTTCAATACCAATATAAAAAAAAAGTCATTTACGCAATGACAAATCAAAATGATTTAAAACTTAACTCATGAATAATCTCTGATTAATACTGTTAACTTTAAACATTCGTAAAAGAATAAAATATTCAAAAATAATTTAAAAAACTATTGAAATGAATTAATTTTATCATAAATTAGCATAAAGTGTAATCATCATTAAAAGTTCCTGGTTAATAGAATCAAAAGAACTGAAAGTCCAAATCAATTACAAATTGTAAAATGCATTTAACAAAAATAGCCAAGATGCTGTTCCATATCTGGCTAAAGAAACCAATGCCTGGGAGAAAACAAATATTCAAATTTACCAAATAAATATTTATTTTGAACAAACCGCACATGTAATTGGATAATTTTCTTTGTACGGTGGGCAACGAAGTGATCCACATTTAGCTAGTACTTCATAAAATTGGTTGCTGCGGCTGTTCCTTGACAATCCAACACTGATATATTCAGGTTGAATATCAATGCAGAATAATGGCCCACCAGCCGCGTCAGCATGTTTATTTGAAGCCAGATATCCATAATGCTCAATCTTCCATCCTGTATAGCACCTGTTTTTCCTATGTATCATTATAACACTAGAGTCCTGCTTTACTTCATATACAACACATGGTAAATGCTGGTCGTCACTGTTTGGAGCAAACAAATCGGAATTGAATTCTGATCCTTACATACGACCAAAGTCACTGGCTTATTGAATCGCACAACTCCTACATACCCTAAACACAGACATGAATCATCATTATTTTGAATCATCATTTACATGTGATCATTTGAACAGTGATATATGTGAGGAATGAGAATATTCCAGGAATATAAAAGTTGTTTTCCATTCCTTTGATGTGTTTGAGCTTCTGATTTTGCCATTTAATAAAAGAATTTCCGATTTGAATTTTCCTCGGAGTTCGGTGTTTTGTTATTTTACTTTTATCCAATGAAAAAGTCTCATTAGACACAAGAAGAGGTTATTATAACATACGACTTCAGCGTTAACAATCTTATGATCACTATGGATGCACTCATGAATAAGAATACCATTTAAATTCCAGTAGAGGTGATTATAATTTGGCAACTCGTTAGACGAGTAACCGAATCATCCAACAACTATTTTACTTGTTACACTCTTAACCGAACGAACAATTTTATATTCTAACAATGCTTACGAGAAAAACTGTTCATCGAAAAGTCTGAGTTGAAACAATCCTTTCGAAACAACAAAGTACAACTTTGTCTAGGAATTACAAGTCAGTACATCAATACGGAACGACGGAAAACAACTACCATATACCTGACGTGGTACAGGCATTTCCAAGGAAAATGGTATTACTAGATCAAATTTGGTGTTACAGCTAGCTAAACCCTCCCAATTGTATTTTATTAATGTAGCAAAAATAAGAAAAAGTTGTATAACAACACTGTCTCATTTTGAAACACAAAACCAAAACTGCAAAACCTGTAAAATTTTAGTAACATATGCTCTATTCACTAGCAACTTAACTTAGCAATCTTATTTTACCAGACGCTACGAGTATCTGAATTGTAAATCAACAAATCTAGTCTACAGATTAGAGTGTAACTTTTGTAGATTAGTATATGTCGGTGAAACGAAAGGAAGGCTAAACAAACAAATATGCTGCCATAGATCAGACATCAACAACAATGCAATCGACATTGTTTATCAGCATTTCAATCAGCTAGATCATTCAATCCTTTCTATGCAAGTTCGCATCATCGAAACAATATGCCACAGGACTAAACAATCCTCATCTTGCAACATCTCACCGCAGACAAAAGAAGACTACTGGATTCGACAATTGGGAACTGCGACACCATATGGTTGTAATGACACAGTTGATGATATAGGTATTCTATCAAGTCCTGCCTGTAGCTCGGTGAATGTGATGAATATTTTCCACTCTACTCCTTGACGTAGACGCAGCCATGGTCATGGTAATTATACATCATCTACTCTCCATGGTGTCTCTAGTAACATGATTAATGACCTGCTGCCATTCATACAAACGCAGTTAGTTGTTCATCACACTCGCTTGAAGCTTTATTCATTACCCTTTTAAAACTTCATTTCCTTGTACAACTTATGATTGGAAACCACTGTTACAAACCCCATTCAAACCAATACAGACTTACAGCTACCATCTCGGATATTGCAAGTCCCAGACCTTTCAAACCTGTTCGCTTTGAAAAGATGAAAAGGAGAAAAGGAGAAAAGATCTTTTCTAAAACTTTCTTTCACTAACAAAAGTCTCGATGCCATCAACTTGGGCAATATCCTTCACCATAAAAGGGTTCAATCGAAAATACCACCATATTTTAAAGATCTGTCTGTTCCTATCATTTCTTATACCTATACCAAACCCATTGCAACTAAAATTTTCAATAACAAACACGTGTTGTAAGATCTCAATATTGACGACTTCAAGTCTAAACCTCCTGATCGCACCTGTGCTAGTTCCCCATTTATATATTTTCCCGCTGACCACGTTATTACTGGTGACCTAAACATTGTCAATAACACTTCTCTGCGAAATGTGATAACCAAAGGTCTGAAATATCGTGAGCTTAAATCCTTCAATTGGAACAAAACTTCAAAATACTGATTGATTCAAAGATTATGCCAGACAATGGGTTAAACGCAAGAAAGAAGACGTAGATACTCTTTCCGAATAGATTAAGTCTTTGAGGTCGTTGATACAAATCAGATTTAAAAATCTGTATTGGATACCTAAACATCATAAGGGTCCTGACAAACAACGTTATATTGCTAGGTCTTCCAAGTGCTCCAAGAAACCTATTTCTGAATTATTAACATCAATGTTATCAACAATCAAAGCCGGGCTTCACAGTTATTGTGAAACTAACTATTCTAGAGGTGTTGTGAATCAGATGTGGATACGTAAACATTTTCTTTTCTACACTTTGCACAAGTATTCCCATTCCAGAGTAAAAGAGAAATTTAAAGTGTTGCTACTGCTTTGTTTCATTAGACACAAGTATCTTGTCTTAGGGAGGTATGAATTGAACTTTTAAAAATCACTCTGATTCTAACAATAAAATCTCTAAACTGACATTATCAAGATGCTTGATTTCAAGATTGACAACATATTTGTTACGTTCGGAGGACGTGTTTTCAACAAACAGTCGGCATTCCCATGGGAGAAAAATGTGCTCCTCTTCTTGCCGACTTTTACTTTATTCATATGACATGTATGAGGTTGACTTCATACAGGAATTTTTAGGAAGAAAGTAAAGAAGTTAGCAGTATCCTTTAATTTTCCTTTCCGCTATGTAGATGATGTTCTCTCACTAAATAATTCAAAATTTGGTGACTATTTTGAACGCATCTATCCCATCGAACTTGCGATAAAAGAGACAACAAATACAGTAAAGTCTGCCTCATATATTGACTAACATCTAGAAATTGACTATGTGGGTCGGTTGAAAACAAAACTTTACGACAAAAAGATAATTTCAGCTTCCCAATTGTGAACTTTTCCTATGTAAGAAACATTACAAGAGCGCCTGCATACAGAAGATAAATCTCACAATTGATACGATATTCCAGATCCATTTCTTATCTAGATTTCCTTGATAGAGGGTTTCCGCTCACAAGAAAGCTATTGAACGAAGAGTTGCAAGTGATGAAGTTGATATCACCCTTCGTACATTTTACGGACGCCATCACGAAATGATTGATCGTTATGGAATATCTGTTTCACAGATGACAACAGTTATGGAACAGTTGTCGTAACTTCATTCCTGTCCCCTTTCCCGAATGTGACCTTACGAATTACTTACATGAGCAACACGACGGGTGCTACATTAGGAGTAGGATCTGCTTACCCTTACGGAGCACCATAGATCACACCCAGTTTTTGGTCAGGTTCGTGTTGCTCAGTCATTAGTTTTCTATGTTGTGTTTTGTGTACTGTTTGTTTGTTTGTCTTTTCGTTGTCAGTTTTCTTTACTAGTTTGAATGTATCTTTGGTAACTTTCGCCTTTCGTTTAAGACAGCTCAAACTGTACATCAAAGCTATTGATATTTAGATTCTTAATTAACTTCTGAGGTGTTATCTATTGTGACGGCAAGATATGTCTATGTTACATCTGTTGGTTATTGTTCTTCATGTCCTTAGCAACTAAATCAAAACATTTGACATTAGGTTATTAAACTATTTACATTAAGTACGAAACAGTAAAACTGCCAAAAACGCATCATTTTGAGATCTTGTTATTAATACTTACATATGAACATTTAATGTCAAAAAATAAAGTTTAACATCACAACTGACTTTTCTGGTTTATATCAACCTGTTCATTTATGAATAAATAAAACATAATTTTGAATAAGTTTACTATTTTTGCAATTTTAAGGGCAAAATCATAACTCCTCTTTTCATTCATTCTAATCGTACTTAAAAAATATGTGAAGATAAAAAGTTGAAATATTTCACATAAAAACATTGAAACAGGAAAGATTAATATGATGCTATAAAATGAATGATGTTCAATATTCATTGTATGAGTGATGCCCTACGTGACCAATAGTGCTGACTTCAAGTCTAAACCTCCTGACTGATTGATAAATGAACAGAATGGTGTTTGTCCTCTAACTAAACTTGCCCTTGGCCAAATGATCTCACCATGGGCAAGATCTATAATCATGGCAGATGGCAGTTTTGAATATATATGGTTTATGGATGAGCAGGAGCTAAACAGTGTTTAATATAAATATCGAGATGAAGGAGAGGGCCTTACCCCAAGCGTTAAAAAAATCGCGGAAAAATCTATGTTGTACTGAAACAGTGTTTGGATGACTATTAAGAATATATACAGTTTAGAGTTGAGAACATGAACAGCTTTTAAGATCTTTTACAATAAATAGAGTGGAGCCGTGTGACAAAAACTATGATGAACTAGAAAGGTCTTATCAAGGTTATTAAGACTATTAATGGTTTAGGATCGAGATCTTTATCATTTTTAAGATATTTAATGATTTACTTGATATCAGGGCGAGGCATGATTCGAACGTACACATTTTTAGTTGTACTGAAAAGATATTGTCATGGTAAGCAAGAATATACTGTTTATTCAGAAATGTATCGACCGTAACTCATTTGTGATATACAGTCACTGACCGTATATCGCCTTATTTATGACGTGGACAATGCGTTTCCGTAGAGGTTTATTTATGACGTCATTAAAAGTACAGGTTCGCGGATTTTTATGCTGTTCGCTCCAAAAAAAAAACAAAGATGGTTATTTCCTAAATATTTCATCTGAAACAGTTGTAGGAGTTGCAGTATATAAAGAATAATCAAACTTTCTCTCGAAATATAAAATTAATTTGTAATCGGCTCAAAACAGGATAGAAATGCTCGGCACAGCCTCGCTTTCTACCTGTTTGAAAGCCTTGTACAAATAAAATGTATATTTCAAGACAATGTATGGTTATACTATATATATTTATTTTTATACCAGGTGATAATGGTTTAATATATGCAAGCAAGTGTCATAACTATGAACAACTTCTTTGACTTTAGTACAAAAGCACAATTAGCACATTAGAAAATCAGCTATCAACCAATGCTTAAAACGTACAAAACCGTTTTGTTTAACCATTTTACGCCTGAGGCAATTGTTAGCCGATAAAAGGACTTAACAGAACACCAACAGTTGTTTAAAGACAACCTTTGAATTTAAGTAAATGATAACTTGATATGATAACTATCAATATAATTATATAACAAGTCTATGCAAAATATTAAAAAAAATCGAATAATCGTCTATTAACTTATTTTAATTCAACAAAACGTGAAAGATCTCAATTCTCTATACTTCCGTAACGTTGTTGATACCTTTTACCTAGAACTACAGCTTTGATAGACTACTTTCCGCCAGAGACAGATTATACATTTTACGATAGCCTTATAGCCCTTTATAGAAACGCATATCCGGAATCTCGAATTTTACTCTAAATTTATAATTTGAAGTAGGTTATTTTCCTTGTCGGGAAGGAAAACTGCTTCGCTGCAATGAAGCGCAATCAAGAGTCAACGATTAGCGATCTAAAATCCATGTCGATATCAGGATAAAATATGGCTGATATAAATATAAAAACTATAAAAGTATCTTGTCTTCCAACATACTAGTAATCAAACTTTACTCTTAAGTTTGGAACATCTGGGCCCGGTTGTTCAAAAGTGTTGTTAGCCTTAACGATGATTAAGGCTAACGAGTCGTTAAATCTTAACCAAGTCGTTAGCTAACATATGCGTTAAAATGTGTTGTTCAAAAATTTTAACGACAATGTTAACTAACACTGCGTTAAGAGTCGTTAAATTTTTGTCGTTAAATTGTTACCCATAATGCACAGAAGATCTTCACTTCCTGTTACCAAGATGGCTGAATTATCTGCAAAAATTCGCCTATGGACAGAAAAGCCAATTTTACATCCATTGAGGCAAACCTGATCAGTTCTAGAGTAACACATGAGTTGGAGTTGTTGAAAGGGGATTTTCCACAGAAGTGACAAATCAGTCAGAAGAAAAATGAGTTGTGGAAAGTCATAACAGAGGAGGTTAATGCATTGGGTGTCTGCATGAGAAATGAAACAGAAGTGAGAAACAAATATCGTAACATGTGTCGGGTGCAAAGAGAAATTTACAAATAACAGAAAGGAAATGAGCAAGACTGAGGTGGACCACCACCCACACAGCTGACTATTGCAGAAGAGAACATAGTTAATGCTATGAGGATAGTGCCTTGTTCATTGGAGTTGGTGGCTTGGAGACAGAAATAACTTGCAATGGTATGTATTTTTTAAATTCTATTTAATTTTACTTAAATTGCATTCTTTAATTTGATTGAAAAGCTTTGTTTTAACCTGTAAATACAGAAAATAAGTTTACGCTAACGGTCGTCTGCTTTGACAGAAGGGTTTCCCATAGCATGGGATTTCCTCGCTTTAAATATCTTTGACCTGGACATGTTCTAAAAATATATATATGTCAATCTACTTTTAAATTTTCATAGGTATGCGTAACTAGTGGTCACTTGTACATAAAGGATTAAATCATCCACTTACGCTTTTACATTTGGATATCCTTAAAACAGTATTTAAACTTTAGTAATCTTTATTTTGACTGCAAAACCTACTTTCACCATCGTGTTGTTTTGATGTTTTGCTATTGCCGCTTTTTGTCCCTTGTAACATTGAAAAATATTTTTACGGAATATGACTGTAAAAGAATCAAAGACTGTTTTAAAGTGATGAAACTGTTCTAATCAATAAAAGCAATCACTTATTAAGTTTAAAATATTTAATTTCATGTACAGATAAGAACTTATTAGTTGCTCACACCATAGATGAAAGGCTATAGCCTGTTTCTTATATCTTGTAAATGAATAATCTAGAGTTATTCCTCTTTGTACTTCTATTTTCAAAATAAAACATAATTCAGTTTACTTTAAAAGGGTCTTTTCAAAGTAACCTTCTAAAACTGAAAAAAAACTATAAAAATGGAAACAAATTATACAAACAGACAGATACTAGCAAAAAGTAGTATTTCTCTTTAAAAGACCATAAAGTCATCATTCACATGTTTATGCATTATGCACAAAAAGTTGAAAATGAAGCAAAAGTGGAACCAATTTCTTTTAAACAACCAAAGTATTGGCATATATACTAAAATTTTATTTGTGTATTGGCATATACTATATTTTTATGCTTTCACATTTGCTCTTAACCATTTCATTGGTCATTTGTTAAAAAGTAAAAGATTCAATATAATTAGTTATCAAAGGTACCAGGATTATAATTTATATACGCCAGACGCCGTCTACATAAGACTCATCAGTGACGCCCAAAATTCCAAAAAGTTGTGCCAAATACGGCTAAGGTAATCTATTCCTGGGATAAGAAAATCCTTAGTTTTTCGAAATATTCCCAGTCTAAAAGATCTTCAAGTTCATGCAGGTAATGTTACTACATATTTACAACAAGAAATTACTCATTTCATGACATCAGCAATTATATACATGTTCAACAGTTATATAAGTCTCCATTTGTGTTCGATGCACAATTTGAGAGAAATGATTTCATAAATTTTATATTCATTTAAGCTCTTAACAGAAAATTAGAAAATCATAAGTATTCCTAAAAATTACAAACACATATCTAAAACAGCCTTTAAAAATGATCGTCCCAAAAGATATTACAATAAGGAGATGTGGTATGATTGTCAATAGGACAACTATCCAGCAAAGTTAAACTAAAGTGGATATAAGCTATTAGGTAACCGTGCAGCCTTCGACAATGATAAAACCCATACTGTATAAAAGACCATGCAATGGATTAACAAAAGAAATTACGAAAAACAAATACAAAGTAAATGAAAACCACTGACCTACACAGACAACTGACAGAATGTGTGAGTACTCAACCTTTTTGGGAGGATGGAAAATTTTGTCCTGCCTTGGTTGTTGTTGTAATTTCTGTCCTGCCTTTAATTTTCAATCTTTTGGTCCTGTCTTCTTTTCTCTTTAGATTATCGTGAATATATATTTTTACATAAATTGTCATCCTGCCTTTTTCTTGCAAAGTGTCTCATCATGACATTTTTTACTTCTTCTCAAAACTCCTGTCCTGCCTATTTTTTCAAATTTCATCCAAGCCCCCAACCTCAAAATCAAATACTCCCTAACATTGATGCACACCTCATGATAATAAAAATTTAAATGAGCAGACAAGAAAAAAGAAATAATTGTTCCATGAAAATACAACTGATGAGACACACTCCAGGAAAAAGGACTGTTGAAAATTGGCAAAACTTGATTATGCCGCAATTAAATTCTTATAATGGTTGTTTATACAGTAATTATTTTCAATATTGTGCTTTTTTCTCACAGCATACAGCCGACATCCAGCAAGAAGAAGAAGACAGCTGAAGATGTTTATACATTACAATGTGCAGTTCTTGAAAAGGAACTAAAGAAGAACACAATACAAGTAGATCTCTTGAAAAATAGCTTAGCAAATATGACAGTTTAGATTCTGATGCCTTGGAACTACTGTCAGTTTTGGGGCAGTGATTGTTAAAATATTAGAAAACTTTTCAAGTTGTTAGATATTTAAATGTTTTGAATCTATTTACTGAAATGATTGACTTGTTTTAATTGTTTTTCCAAAATTCCATTTTATTACAAAATCAATTTATTAAAATACTGCATATATTATATTGATTTATTTTCTATTACCACATATTGTATGTATAAATTATTTGTGATTGAAATTGATGATTATATCACTTATAAATGAATACTGTCAGCAATTTGGATTTTGTGTTGTTTTTTGTCATTTCTGTAGCCTTATCAATGAAGAGGTATTAACATCTTGATGTCAAATGTGATAATTTGAAGCTGGTAATAAAAGATGATAATACCAATATTGAGTCTTATTTCACCAACAATGTTTCTGTATATAAGGTATTGACTTTATCATTGTTGATGGCTGCACAGTGTCATGTAATTGCTCATATCTATGTCATTTGAAGTATAGAAGATTTTACCTCATTGGCAAAGATACCAAATCTTCTATTTTCATTGTTGGTGCAAGATTTTGGAAATTGTCAAATCTGATTTTTTCACATTCAAAGCTAAACAATTTAATGAAATCGTATATGATCCTGGTCCTTCAGTTTGTTGGATTACAATACATAAAAATAAAGAAAGTGAAAGAGATGCTTTAAATTTAATGACGGTTAAAATAAGTTTCAGCAATGTGTTCCTAATCCCTCTTCCATCCTGTTGTCCATTGTAGTTGTTTCCATTTTCAACATCCTCGTTAACAAGCTCTTCTGCTGCTACATCTGGTTCATTTAGTTGTATGCAGATGTTGTGAAGAATTCCACAAACCATAACTATTTTGGTTACCTTTTTGGATCCATACGAATCTGCAAAGATAACAAAAATTACCATGCAGGGTAACACAGGATTGTGTAGTTGAAGGAAGAATAAGATGCAAGTATAGTCGATGGTGTGGTTTGTTTTCTCTGGGACAACTGATTTGTGCAATCTGTTGGTAACAGCCTCAATAAATGTATAACTTTGTAATATTAAGTTTAAATATACACAAATTTGATGACCCAAATAGTTCTGGTTGATAATGGACCATAATATACTAAGACACAACTCAAGTGCAAATTTATTCTATTTAGTATTGAGAGAGAGGAGGGGTGACCATGGGGAGTGGGGAAGGGGGTATTGTAATTTTCTTAAAAAAATATTATGATTATAATTTAAAAGGAAAAATATACTCCAATCAATAAGAAACAGTAATAAAATCGTCTTAATAATCACTCAATTCAGAATGCAATATGTGGAACCTTCTCTTCCATCTGCCAAATGTCCTTTCTATAACAGATTTTGTGACCGCATGACATCTGTTGTACCTTCTATGGTGTTGTTCATTGGGATTCAGAAAAGGTGTCATTGAAAAGACCTGCAGGGATAGCCATTATCACCAAGTAAGATACCATTTTCCCAATTGCCATTTCTCTCCATGTGAGCACAAACCTTCTTGAGCAAATATATCTATTTTAAAGAATACAATACAATACATAAATATAAATATAATACAAAATATATTCTAAATAATATACATGCATATCAATTTAATTGGCATTGTTAAAAGATATTTCATTGGCAATCATACAACATTTTACATAAATTATAGGGTGGGGTTCATTCTTTTGCTGGCTGATATCAGGGACATATAATACAATATGTCTCTGATATGATATAAACCAGAAACATTGGACCTCTTTAAGAAAAGTGAAAATATTTTGCATCTACACTTAGGTTGTCTACATAAAACAGAAATATATATATACCATCTGGGACTAATAGAATCACACTTCTCAATGTTATGTATAATTATGATCTGTTTTAATACTACATTGTATTCTAATGACTAATGAAGCTGATTTAAAATTATTAATCAACCATTTACACTCACCTGTGATGTTCTGAAAACATGGAATCATGACAACAACCTGGCCAGTTTGCATTTATGTTTGTAAATCTTCCTGAAAAAAAATCAGTTAAAACATCATATATAAAGCACAACTTGAAGTTACTGTTTGTCAATTAATTTTTTTCAAAAATAGTAAACCTTAAGAAACATTTCACAAAAGAGAGGGGCCAAAGATTATAAAGCATAAGTCTAATGAATCCAACGTCGTTCTTTCAAGTAATTTGTTTATAGTACAAAATGGGAAAAGGGGGGATTACTAATAGATAAGTTGTACATTCTTTTGGAAAACAACGTTTTTTAAGCTGGAAAACATTTTTTTTAATTAGGGTTAATGTATGGATTTTTTTTATGTAAGTCAGGAAGTAAAACTATTAATATTAATTTCAAATATAAAGACTTCGTTATATGGAACAGAGTATAGTGAGACTGGTTTCTAAAATTTAATTCAGGGGAACAGCAGATTTGTTTACAATGTGACAGTTCAAAATTATGTGAAGATGAAAACAGAAGAACATTACCCTTTGCATCACATACTGCTTGAACATTCAGGCTTGGGTAGCCTTTTCTGTTGATAAATGAGGGTTCGTCATGATGCGGTCTCTTTATTCTTATATGTGTCCCATCAATAGCACCCAAAATGTTTGGAAACCCAGCAAACTCGTAAAATTCAGCTTTGGTTTTGTTAAGGTTAGTAGGCCACTGAATGAACTCGTTCCTCTTTTCACAAAAGGCGTCTAAAACAGAATCTACCACTCTTGACACTGTGCTTTTGTCCAAACCTACAAAGTAGAGATGCACAACTTTAGGATAATATTGACTGGCTAATTACTTTGTAAACAAATATATGTACTGTAGTGCAGAGTAGCGAAGAAACAATGCAACAATAAATGCATGTACACTATGAATTGGCACTTCAGATTCTGCTAAAGTTCTCAAATTGAAATATAACATGAGAAAACATATGTAAACAGTTGAGGCATTTAAAAGTAGTCTTACCTAATGTGTCACCTATGACCTGGAGGAAACTTCCACTGGCAAGAAATCTCAATGTCACCATTATCTGTTGTTCTACACTTAGGGCATGATTCCGGTTTGTCTGACGTGTTAACTTGTCCCTTACTAGATTAGATAAGAAAAATTCCTTCCTCCCAAATCTGTAGCGTGGTCTAAGTTCTGTGTCGGTGTAGTCTAGGTAAGTTCTTCTTTGCTTCTAAAAGTTCTTTCTTTTCTTTGAACTGCCATGAAACAAGGCTAAGTCTAAGGCGGCCATCTTTAACGATGCGTTAGGGGTTTAATCGAGGTATGTGAAGTGATTAAGTTTAAAACAGATTTAACGACTGCGTTAAGCGTTTAAAATTTTGAACAACACTTAACGATTATGTTAAATTTAACGACTGGCTAACGACACTTTAATGACATCGTTAGCCTAACGACACTTTTGAACAACCGGGCCCTGTAAATTACAGTCATGCATTGATTTCAATTTCAATTTAAAGGACTTCCGTTTTGAATTTTCCTTGAGTTCGGTATTTTGCTATTTTACTTTTCACTGCAGCCAACCTGCATTTATACACAACAACAACAAGGAAGACATCGTATTCAAATGTAATTTTAAAATCAGATTCGGGCTTTTGAAGTGAGATTCTAGAAAGTTCTATAAGTGTTGCATATTTTGACACCCCTAGAGTTAATCAATTGAAAATAACCTTGCACACACACTATTGATTTATGTTGTCAATTTGATTTTCTATTTCATGGTTAGTGAAGACTTGATGACATTCGTGCAATATAAACTACCTGAGTAAACTAGCTCTGTTCTGTAATTAGAACACTGCTTCCGGGACCATCGCACATATGTAGTACCACGAGCTACAATTCATTATATTCATTTGAGTGAGTAAAGTAACAAATATACAACTTTACTTTTAACTCGAGTATACCGAAGAATGAGTCTTGTAAATTCTGTGACAAAAACACCTCCAATTATTGCTGTTTAAATTAAGAATAACTGAGGCACACGAAAGCCTCTCTTGATCTCATAATATCTTTACATTATGTTGCATTATATGCCAACACTATTATTTTCATTTGTTAATGTATACATTGGACATTGTTTCACAATGTCATAAGGATTAAGTTATGTTACTAGCTAAAAATATTGTATGTACAGAAAATTAAAAAGATACAGACCCAA
Organism: Mytilus coruscus; assembly: GCA_017311375.1. NCBI lineage: Eukaryota > Metazoa > Mollusca > Bivalvia > Mytilida > Mytilidae > Mytilus > Mytilus coruscus. The sequence continues at coordinate 25,839,859 of CM029605.1, read as the reverse complement.
ACTCTCGTCTGCTATGTTTTGTTGTTAGCGGTTGATTTCATCATCCGTTTGTTTCTTTAGTTGGTAGATTGTTTGGTTAGCTAAAATAAACAATTAATATTATGTGTTCTTTATGTTGAAAATTAATCAATTTAACCCATAGTAAAAGGTACCAATTTGGGAATTTGAAAGTTGTAATAAGTCGTGTCGGGTTGTTTGACCTTTCACAAAAATGCAAATCATGTATTTGAAAATCTCACAAACACTTTACAAAATATAAACAAGCGTTTGAGAGGTCCATAAGAAACCCATTGTTAGGAAGTCTACATTACTTGAACAATCCAATATTATTTGTTTTCTTAATTTACAGTGTTTACTCTTCTTTGAAGTCCTTAAAGTTTTGTTATGTTTGCTTTAAAACCACTAAACGATCGAAAGGTATCAGAAAAGGAAAATTAAAGAAATTTGTTTCGATGGTGTTCGAAACCGAGGCAAAGGTAGTGTCTTGTACCAATTACCCTTTCCGCTAGGTTTTGAAAGATCTATTTGACGAAATGGATACATCTATCACATATTGGAACATTTATGTTCAACACTCTGAAATCTGATACATTTGAAATTATTCTACAAAAGTGTTACAAAGCGGTAATAAAAATCTAGAGTGATAAAACAGACAACATTATGTCAAATAAAGATAACAACAAGCAAACTTCAAATTATGAATATTCACCAATACGAAATCTGCCAATCATTGGGACTGCATAGAGGTCCAATAATAGGGTGTACGTCCAACAAGTATAATTAAAACCAATTGTTCAGAGAACAATTGAAGGTCGTTCCAACAAAAAAAAAAAAAAAACAAAAAAACATGTTTTTTATATGAAAATTAAAAAATCGAGTTTAAAATGTCATCGCCAGAGTCAGATGATAGCTAACTGTGCGCTGATTCCAAAAATATATGGTTTCTATACACTTTTGTTTGAAATAAGGGAGATAATTTGTTACTTCCGGTGTAAAAATGTTACTTCCGGTATAATATGATAGTTTACTTAACACTGATTAAAAAATATATATGGTTCTATATACTTTTACATCAAATAAGTATAAAATAGCTACTTCCGGTTCACACAAGGTCACTTCTGGTTGACTTTTCAAGGTCATATGGCTTGCAACCTAATGCAAGAAGTCCCATGGCTCTATCATTTACAAATATAAAGTTAAAGCAAAGGTCAAAATCTAGAACGTCAATTTACCTATGACCTTGACTAAATTTCAAGGTCATAAAGTAAGGACCTTAAATAAAAAGATCCTAGGTCTCTACTATATATGGTTAATGAGTTATATCATCATACAGCTAGTTTTAAATATGAGAGGAGAAAACTCCCATTATATGTTAACGTACCCGTTCAACCAAAATGTATGTGTAATGACATGTCGCTAATAACAATTTAGTAAAAATATTTTGTCGATATCTTATACGGCTTTTGATAATAAGTAATAACAAGCTAAAATCTAAATTCAGAACATGACCTTGACCTTTGACCTTGACCTAATTTTTCTTTTAGTTGACCAAGGACCTCAAATCAAAACACTTTAGGTCTCGACAGTTAAATTTTAATATTCAAAACGCTCGGCGAGCCTCGCGTTTTAAATTTGAAAATTTAACTGTCTCGAGTGGATAAATATCGTATCACACTAGATGCAGTGGTAGAATCTATATTTACATATTCTTGTCTATAGCTTGTGTTCCGTGTGAAAATATTTAAACTTATGTTTATCACCTCTAAGAAGCTATGCAACTATTGGTTCCAAAAGTGTTTATTCAAAGTTAGCGATTTGAAGGGTTTAAAATACCGTTATAAGATATTGTTGTCGTCTTGTCGTGGATTTCTCTGCTAGAAGTCCCATATCTGCTATGTAAAGTTGGTCTGAAATCTACTATTTGAACTGTATATAAGTCTTTTAAGCGATATAAACATCTATCAGAATTTTTATCTTTTATAACTAAAGTGTTCTTTATCTTCAAACTTAAATACCATGATTATTTGCACTTGACAATGTTACATGTATTTAGTTACATAACTATGTATGATGTCTCCCTCATATTGACATAATAAATAAGACAATATATAAAAGCAATACTTATACACCAATTTTAAACTTATTTTTTAATCTAAGTTAACCTATTTTCGGCAGAAATAGAATACATTCTGATATAGCAACCTTAAATGTCATAAATATTCATGACATTTTGGAAGACAAATCACATGTTAAAATCTAAAACGTCATTTGCAAACGAATATACATTTCTTGCAAAATAAGTGAATAAAACGACATTTCATTAAAAAAATTTACGCACCATCATACGCTAACGGTGTTTCTGCACAAGGTAACAAAGCACTGAAAATGAACATAAAGTATTAATATTCAGTGTAATGATCTAAGAACGCCATGACTTTATATTTGTATAATTGATATATTATAAGCTCAATGAACGTTGCTGTACCCCTATTTTGACATTTATACCTATTAAGTCTGTTTGTTTTGTTCACACATCGTTGTCAATATAATGAAATTTTATGCGACTGCCATACAAGTGGAGGTTTAGCTAGCTATGAAACCAGGTTAATCCACCATTTTCTACATAAGAAAATGCCTATACCAAATCAGGAATATGACAGTTGTTATCCATTCTTTTGTTGTGACTGAGCTTTTGATTTTGCCATTTGATTAGGGACTTTCCTTTTGCATTTTCCTCGGAGTTCGGTATTTTTATGATTTTACTTTTTATCCTTCTAAATTAATGTATATGAAGCATATGTTGTGTTGAATAGGGACCCAGCTATACATACATTTCATAATATACTTATCATATATGAGAGTCTTACAATGAGTGCATAACAATTACAGTAGGCCATACAACTAGTATAATTAAGACACAGACCAATCTAGGTATTTCTTTCCTTCGCGTGTACTGACTTTTGTTAACTAAAATTAGAATGAGAGAGGGTAATTTTTACTGAAAGATCTTCATTTTAGGATATTAGTACTATTATAATGAACACGTTCTAACTAAAATAACATGACTTGCACGACCTTTTAGCACTATTTTTACAACAAACTTATACAAGAATCCATGAATCTGAAACACTCAAGTGTTTCATAAGATATTTATTTCTATATATTCTAGTCAAGGGCTAGCGTTCCGTATGATTTGTTTTAAATTCACTGTGTATTCCATCAAAGAAACTATTTAAACTATTTGTTATTAATAGTGTTTTGTTAAAGTTTTTCCAATACCGTTATGACATATGTGTCAGTTGTTGTCTTGTCCTTTTCTCCTATATTAGCAGTTCAATACTGTAATATTTGTTTGAAACACATTTTGAACACGGTGTTTATCAGATAGCAGAAAACACTTATAAATGGAATAAGGAATGTTAAAATCAATTGAAAACGGAAGTTTAACAATATGTAAAAATTAGAAGATGTGGTATGATGGCCAAGGAGACAACTCTCCAAAGGAGACAAATGACACAGAAATTAACAACTATAGGCCACCGTACGGCCTTCAACAACGAGTAAGAACCATACCGCATAGTCAACTATAAAAGGCCAAGAAATAACAAATGTTAAACAATTCAAACGAGAAAATTAACGGCCTGATTTATGTACAAAATAATTAACGAAACAAATATGATATACAGCAACAAACGACAACCACTGAATTACAGGCTCCTGGCTTAGGAAAGGCACATACATAATGTGGCGGGGTTAAACTCGTTTGAAGACTGCAAGTAAGTATAATTTAGCAATGTTAACATCGATCAGAATTTTTATCTTTTTAACTTAAGTTTTCTTTATCTTAAAACCTTAAGACCACGATTATTTGAACATGACAATGTAATTTAGTTACATAAATATATATAATGTCTCCTCATATCAACATGATAAATAAGAAAAATTTAGAAAGAAATGATTATACACCGAGTAGACACCGAGTATATACTTATATTTATTTAATTTAACATATTTAAGTACAAAGAAAATACTTTATTATAAAACAACCTTACATGTCATGAATATTCATTGCATTTTGAATGTAAACGATCATATAAAAATCTAAAACGTAAATTGTAAAACATAAAACATAAATATTCAGGAAAGATCTAAGGTCTCGTGACTTTATATTTGCTAAATTAATATGCGTTTAGCTCAGTGAAGTTTTATCCTTGTAAATTGATGTATATCAAACAAAACAAAACGACACAGATATACATACATTTCACATGTTAGTGATACCTATCTTAAACTTTTCAAGTAATGTACACAAGTCATAATTCTACTTCTTACTATAATACCTGTTATACCTTTAGTTAAACATATTCTCTTGAAATATCTCAAGCAATACACAATAATATTCTGCCACTGTATTTTACCATGGCGTTGTCAATTTGTCTTCGATTTCTAAGTTTGTATGTTCATGTGTTCTTTCTATTAGAGAATATCGATTTTTTATACAAGAATTACAATGTGTGTATGAAAAGTAACACGCCAGTGGTACAGTTTGCAAGTAATCTTGTATGATTAAGTCGAACAAAAAGCACTATGTTTCAGTGGTTCAATATGGAATGAGGGAATGAGGAGGTGCATTCTGTAAATTAATGAAAAGACTTATTTTTGAAATCTTTACAATGAAGGAACAAATAGACCGTATTGAGTTCAAATCTTTTATGCTCTTTTACAATGACATGTATTACATGTACATGAATCTTACGCTCCTATACTTCCATATTGTTTTATTTAAGGGCTTGTGTTTCAAATAATGTTTTGTTTGATTGATTGATTGTTTCTTCCTTAACTAACAATGGCTATTATTTCATGCATTTACGTTTTTATTTGAATTTCCAGCATTTTGATAAAATCATCTTCAGTATATTTTCTGATAGAATCAGTGTAGCTCTTCACAAAATAAGAATTATTATAACCCAAAACAAGAAATGTATATCTACGATTCCCATTTTTATAGACAAAGCACTGTTTAATGAAATGGTGAAGTCGATCTTTCAATTGAGAAATAGTAGTGCAAAGCGTAGAAAATTCAAAAGTATTAATTTTGCTGCACAATTGCAGAGATTGTGATCTACGATTTAGCAGTAGATCTTTAGAATTTATAGGAATCCACATCTGACTGACAGACCTGGTTGAAAATATCTCATCGCAATATTTTTGAAGGCCATCTTTACTGCTGAAAGAATAGTAGTCAGCACTTAAGAAAGATGTTTAGTTGAACATCTTGATGATTCAACTATGTTTCTTTCTTTATAAGGAGTTTTGTGGAGTTTAAAAATTTGCCGTCCAATTTTCTCTATAAATTGTGGTTTACCATCTACGTCGTCTGGTCTGCTTAGTACCGGACGTGACCTATTCCCGAATTTGACTGTTTTGCCGAGTGTGAATTCGCATTGCTATACGACGTGTCTCGGTATTTATATATCTAACATTCATGTATTTAGTTATGATTTTTCTTTGTAAGTCAACGTGAGTTGTTGTCTGTGTATTTAATTCTGTATTTCGGTACATTTCACATGTGTCTTTTTGTCAATATAGTCGAGTAACTCGTGGTTCGGCTACAGGTTTTTGTTTTATGTTGTTAGTTTTCATGTGTGTTTACCTTTGGTCTTACATGACAATGTTAAGTTAGTTAAGTTAAAGAAAATGTGTTGCCATATATTACAGTTATCTTATTTCTATTTTCTATATGTATGTTAAAGTTAAGATAAAATTAGCTACTTCATTTATATGATTTTAAGTTTAAAGCAACTAAATGCACAAGATCTTTTGCTTATACACAGTTTTGATTTAGAAGAAAAATCTACATGGTCAGAAAATACAAATAATAACACCATTTCAAACACAAGTTCATTTTAATATTCTTGTCATGGTTAGAAAATACATAAAATAACACCATCACAAACACAATCCCAATTTAATGTATTTGGTATTTGTACGTGTCTTCAAATTGAAAAGAAATCTATTTTATTTTTAGAAATTTACCTGTGATAATATAAACGTCACAAAATACGTCACTTTTTGACGGTTGATTCATTCATGTAACGAGCAGTTGATATTTCGTTTGTGGTGTTCTGTGTGCTGTCATACATTCATGGTAGTTGTCCGTGAACATTATACGGTTTACATGTTGTAATGTACTATTATATCATTTATTTATGTATTTCTCTGTGTTGAGTGTTTCTGCGTTTGTTTGTTATGTATTACTGTCACGCAGTGTTGTCATTTTAGCTGTATTTTTAACATTGCCATGTAAGATCTAAGCGAGAGGTTAAGCTAGCCATAAAACCAAGTTCCACCCACCATTTTTTCTTAAAATGTCCTGTACCAAGTCAGAAATATGGCAGTTGGTATCTACAGTCCATTTCTATGTATGTTGGCGTTTGCTTGTTGTAGTTCAGTGTTTCCGTTGTTTGCCTGTTATAATTAATGTGTTTCCCTCGGTTTTAGTTTGTTTACATGGATTTGTTTTGCTTACTCGAATTATGACTAGTGAACAGCGGTATACTACTGATGCCTTTATTTGAGATAATAGATAAAACCTTTATTTTACCCATGTGTTGTCTTTTTAGCCTTGTATGCCATGTTAATTGGTAAACTTGTTCCCCTGATAACCAAATGATAATTTCAGTGAAGTTTGGTTTAATTTGGCCCGGCAGTTTCAGGTAAGACGATTTTGTAAAAGTTTACGGACGAAAGCGGACGACGGACGACAGACGACGGATTCCAAATGGTGGCTAAATATCACACTGGCATTTAAGAGAACCAAAAATATGCTTTGAACACCGTTTTAAAGATTTATTTATAAGATACATCATTTTTATATTTATTTAAAACAAAACTACACAGCGGCAATACGACTAATACTAATCTTTCCCTATACTCGCATGTTATTAATGACGGTCGAAATATTTACTCTGACAGAAGAGATATCATGCTATAAGCCCTACTGAATATAGACATTTTCAAAGACCCGTGTTCTTTGTATGCCTATGGAACTGTTGATAGTCCGTGTTATGAAGATTAAGTAAGTTATAATAAAATATTGAGATATACGTTATTTGACATATTGTAATATACTAAAACTCAACAAATATTTCACCGTTTCATTCATTGATATTTGATAAGCAACCTTCATATATGCAAATATTGTATATACCCCAGGTAGAAAATACACCTGATCGTATTTGTGTTCCGTGTTTCAACTGCAATACGTTAGTGCTTAATCGAATTCATTTTGGTAGCTTTACGTGAACCTTCAGAATTAGAACATCATTTGATTAAGTAAAATACATCTTTTTTTATAAACTAATGCGATGGATTTGTATTTCATATCGTTTTTCTAGTTTCACAGTATGCACATATATCCGGCGTAAATAGACGGATATTGCAAAGCAATGACTTTTTAGTTGCAAATTAAACCGGACCGAATGCACATACTTCAATAAATGCAATGCAGTGTACTGATTGATATTTCAGTCTTAGATACATGACTTTTTTATAAGTTATTATTGGCTTTGAACTAGATGTCAATAACTGTGAGTAAACAAGATCTGTACTTAGTGTTTTTGTTGTTTTTGGATGTATAAGTACCCGTTCCGTCTACTTTGTGTTTAGTGCTCACAAACATGTTTAATCCAGCACATTCTCTTTGTGCCTGTCCAAAGTCAGGAGCTTGTAGTTCAGGTGTTGTCGTTTGTTGCTGTGTAACATATGTGTTTTCGTAAAATGTTTTGTTATAAATTAAGCTGTTAGTTTTCTCAATTGAATTCTTTTATATTTTTCATCTGTACATTTTACAATGTATAGCCTTCCAGACGGTATGGGATTATTCTCATTGTCGAAGGCAGTACGATTGCTTTTAATTGCTTAAATCCACTTCATTTGAACTTTGGTGGATATTGGTCTTATTGGCAATCATACCACATCTCCTTATTTTTATTTTGTCATTCCGTGACACATTTCAATTCCAAATAACAAACAAGGAACCGCGAAAAATTAGACCAATTTGTTTACAAATACATCTCAACTGACTGTAAGCGAATGATAGTTTATTATCAAAACTAACATTTACTTTGAACAAACAACACATGTTAATGGATAATCCTGCTTGTAGGGTGGACAACGTAGTGATCCACATTTAGCTACAACATCATAAAAAGTTTACTCTTGCTATTCCATGATGAGCCACCACTGACATATTCAGGTTGTATATCAATACAGACATATGATCCAGCGGCAACAGCATTATAGTAATTTGAAGCCAGATATCCATGATACTCCATGTTCCATCCTGTATAGCACCTGTTCTTCCTGGTATCATTATAACACTGGATGCCTGTTTCACTCTACAGACAGCACATGGTATGTCCTGATACTGGCTATTTGAGGGAAACACATTATTATAACTATAGAATTCTGCTCCGTACATTCGACCATGTTGACCACTACTTGTCTTGACAAAGTCAGGATCTGGTGGTAGACAAACTGGTTCTGCTGGTGACCCTCTTTCATCATAATGTCCCCTCCAGTATAACCTTGAAATAAATATGCCATTTTAATTTTAATTCACGTTTTAGAACAGTTTATATAACTTTATATAACACTACAATAGAAGAGCAATTAAGCAAAATAAAATTAAATATATTTTGGTTTACATATCATAAGATGAGTAAAGTTAGAGATAATCTGCCTTCATTTACGTCAAAACAATTTACCTACGTCTCCATGTTGACAAATAGTTATAAAGGTTCTGCATTATAGAAGTAATCACATTTTTTCTAGAGGTTATTGATGTGTAAACTGGGACGAGTAGCTCACAAACTGAATAAAAGTGCGAAGGTCTTTATGTAAAGTTTGTGAGTAAGCGACCCAGTTTACACATTAATAACCTCTAGAAAAATGTTTTCAACCTTTCAATTCTTAAGCCAAACAGTCGCAAGATTTGATTGACAATTGTGTGTTCTTTGGCTTCTATTTATTTCAAATGCACAATTGACATGTAGTAACTAACATGACTAATGATTAGTCACCGTATTGACTTTCTGAAATCCACGAATGTTCGATAGATTATACAAGAGAATCTAAAATGACATGAGACCTACCTAAAACTGTCTTTTAACATTGTTTAATGAGAAAGTATACGAAAAGTCAAATAACAAACATACCGAACTCCGAGCAAAATTCAAAACGGAAAGTTCCATATAAAATGGCTAAATCAGAAGCTGAACACATCAAACGATCTCGCATTAGAACTATTGAGGCGTACAAGTAACGGAATAATCTTCAGCTTGAGAATTTTCATTCGTATGACGACATGTTTTGTCATGATGTTAACGCGGCAAGATGAATCATGATATTTCGCGGAATTGTATTTCATTCTAATTTCATACATCTTCCAAGCTTTAATACATTTTTTCTTTTTGATGTGCATAAACGATGGAATAATACTCAATGAATTATGTGATTTTTTCAATCTCAATTTGCTTAGAACCCTGGATCCCATGCATGTGTGTCGCGCACAAATAGATCACAGTGAAGGTTACTAAAGTTGTTTCTGCAAATGGTTCATCAATTAGTAAACTGTTGGCTGTTGATTAAAATACTTATTTCTTATTTCTGAGATACACTAATTTGAACACACAGCCATCTCTTATAGACAGGTTGCCACCCGTATAGCTGTAAATCGTCCTGAGTCTGAAAGACCATTGAAATAATTTAAAATCAACAAGAAATATACATTTCTGCCATTTACATTATATTCTGCAAATATTTGTTTTAGATATAACAATCAACAACAATTCTATGATTATTGACGTTGTTTTCTGTAAGTTGCATTAGAATGGAGATAACAATATTATATTTTAAGATCCCACGGAATCAATTGGTGATTTGATGGTCGCAAATCCCCGTTTATTGTGTCCGCTAACGCGTCGTCAATAAACTTAATTTGAGACCATCAAATGCCTAATTGAGGCCGTCGGAGCTTAAATTACAATACATTTATCTCCTTAATGGCAAAGTTAAACTAGTATATTTAGTTCATACCTAATGCGGGACAATTGATCTTTCAGCTCATTTTTATCATAATCTCGCCCATAATCACGACATTAAAGAAGATCCGACACATTCTAGCCATATAACAAATGTAAATGTGACTTTAGACGTTTAGCACGGTTAAATTTATAAACGCATTCTAGCCATAAAACAAGTGTTAAACGCGACTTAAAAACATTAAGCACGGTTTTATTTAAGAATAGATTGTAGGAAATAGAAAACAATTAAGGCCATCTTATCAAACTGAGTACACGACTATTATTTTCCTTGTATTGTTAGTATACCGTATACAAATAATCTCTATTTTGGAAGATTGGATAATGATAATTTGGCGATAAGATTTATGTGTAAACTGTTGAATGATAAATGAACAGCTCCAACGAAAAGTATACATGACTAATTATAAATATATATATATGTACGATGACTGGTTACTATCTCTAAAAGCTAAATATTATAGGAAAAATGTATAAACTGCCATTTGTTGTCACAAATAATACTGAAATACAGTGGCTACAGTACATATTCAATCATCGAATCTGACTTACAAACAAATTTCTTCATACAATTAAGATTTATGATAATCCAAATTGTGCATTTTGTAATAGAGAAATTGAAACATTAGAACATTTATTTTGGGATTGTGAACATACACAGATATTATTAGAACAGATTGAAAATTGGTTTCTGACCAATGGTATTAGTGTACTTTTTTACAAAAGATTTTTTGTTTTGTAACATTGCAAAATATCAAAAGGCAATGCAAAAATACTTTTTCTTATCATAAAACAATATGGTTATAATACTAGATGTTTAAAAAAAACTGTCAATAAACCCAGTAAAAGAGAAGATGAAATATTTGTATACAATTGATAAAGTTAAGTGTATACGTTAAATTTACTGTTATAAACGAAAATGCTGGATTTACTATACTGAAGTAGAATTCAATGTCTAGATAAATTGTATTGAAAACTCACAATACTATTCTCTCTCACTCTCTTTCTCTTTCTCTCCTTTCTCTCTCTCTGGTGTTCAGACTGCTTTACTCTCTATCTTATATTTGTATATTTAAAAAATATGCTTCCTTAAAAGATGCATTGATTAGATAATATCAATAGATTTATATATTATATATTGCTATTATATTTGTGTATACTATGTTGTAAATTGGAAGTTATCAATAATAAAAAAAGCTCAAATAGTATATGTTAGTAGTATATTGATTGACACAGTCAAGTGACTTTACTTACCTGAGTATACCAATTCTGTTTGGTTACCAGGACACTGCTTCCGTGACCATCTTACATATACTGTACCACGGGCTGTTAAAGGGCATAATAAAAGATATATTATTGTATTTCTATTTACTAATTATAGGTAACTTGAGTTCTTAATTTCAATTGACAATTAACCAGCCTTTGGCGAGTTTATTTTACAATCTAGATTAAATAACGAGAGTTGATATCAAGCGATATCCAGTTCTCACGAGTTGTTAAACCTTTTCTCTAATGGTCAACTCTCTCATTGTGTTAACTCAAAATTCGACGAATCGTTAATCGAGTCTGTTGCGCTCGACGTCAAAATCTTACATCGGAAATTTTAAAACTTTTTAGCTCACCTGGCCCAAAAGGCCAAGTGAGCTTTCTCATCACTTGACGTCCGTCGTCCGTCGTCGTCCGTCGTCGTCCGTCGACCGTCGTCGTCGTACGTCGTCGTCGTCCGTCGTCGTCGTCCGTCGTCGTCCGTCGTCGTCGTCGTCCGTCGTCGTCCGTCGTCGTCGTCGTCGTCCGTCGTCGTCGTCGTCGTCCGTCGTCGTCGTCGTCCGTCGTCGTCGTCGTCCGTCGTCGTCGTCGTCGTCGTCGTCCGTCGTCGTCGTCGTCGTCGTCGTCTCGTCCGTCGTCGTCCGTTAACTTTACAAAATCTTCTCCTCTGAAACTACGGGGCCAACTTAAACCAAACTTGGCCTGAATCATTCTTAGAGTATCAAGGTGAGCGACACAGGCTCTTTAGAGCCTCTAGTTGTAGACTTCAGATTGTAATAAATCTGACAATAAGAAGGTTTTCAGGTGAAATGTGAGTATTTTGTATATTATTGAAGAAATCACATATGTTAGTTGCTATGGAACCTTGATCCATTAATGTTCTACTACAGTATTGTTATATTTGCAATTGCAAACATAATGATAAAACTCCCGTACAAGGCCCACATACAATACTCCACATCCCCTGTTCCATGGTGTTGTTTATGTGTATTTCCCCTACTAGTGCCATATTATCAAAACATTTAACTTTGACACTATTATTTCTCATTCTAAATTTGAAGAGAGGTTAAAAATTAACCTTCCCTCACAAAAGGGCACTGTTTATGAAACAAAAAAAAATCTCATTCAAAATTAAAGGATGTTTTAGTACTTACACGGTACTTTTGATTAAGTACATTGAAAATTAAAGTATTTGCATTTCCAAAATGAATAAATCGTAATTTTCTGTAGAACTCCATTTATTTTCATTTCTCGACACTATAAGAATTATAAATGGCTTTTATGATGCAAAACTAAAGCTACAAACCACGATTTCCATCCTTTATTTGTTGATTAAGGCGGCTTACTTCATGTTTGAATTCTGTCTGTAAGTCATATGTTGTAAGGTTAGCTGTAAATAAACAATTCATAAAATTTATTGTACAGAAGTTCATGGGATAGATTTCCTCAATTGTCGAAATTATTTGAATGTTGAAAATAAAAGATTACACTTACAAACTAAACCAAACCAAAGAAGTTTATTTTTATATCAACAAAGCCGTCTGATACATTATAACCTTTTATTAAGTAAACATCCGGACAGGAAAAATTCAGTATTTATATGATCAATGTCGTATACTCATATTTAGATATGTTGTATTCAAATGGTCATCATTCGTTCTGTGTAGAAATTAAAATTGTGTGCATTATGACATGTAAAGGAGTAAGTTCACGAAAGATTAAATTTTGCCCTCAGCTTTTAATGTTTTCAAAATCAAGTCAAAATATTGCAAATTTTACATAGAAATAGTTGTGATATTACTACTGATACAAAGTAACTTCTTTTTGCTTGTCACATTAGTTTTTTTTTGTAATTTGTTTATTTTGACATAATGACAGATACATACATGAAGCTCATCATACATGTTGACAGTTTCAAGTATGGAATTTAGAACTAATCCTTTAAAAGAGAGGCGAAGGTTACCAAATGGACATTCAAACTCATAAGTCGAAAATAACCAAACAACGCAATGCCTAAAATAGAAAAAGACAGCAGACAAAATAGTACACAAACCACAACATAGAAAACAAAGACTGAGCAACACGAACCACACAAAATACTAGGGTGATCTCATTTGCTTCAGAAGCAGATCCTGCTCCACATGTGGCACCCGTCGTGTTGCTCATGTAGTACAAACCCGGTATTAAGTTTAGTTCGGTAAAAGGAAAGGGATTGTAGTTCCGACAATTGGAACATATCCGTTGTCATCTGTGAAACGGATATTCCATAGCGGTCGTAAATGTGCGAAGGAACAATTGCAACCTCACTAATTGGAACTCTTGGTTTAATAGCTTCCTTGTGAGTAGCAACAATCTATCCAGAAGTTCATGATAGGAAATACAAGCCTTGGAATATCGTATCAACTGGGAGATATATACTCCGTATGCTGGCGCTGCTGGAATGTTGCTAAATAGAAATGGAAAGTTCACAATTGGGAGCTGAAATCATCTCCTTTGTCGTAAAGTTTTGTTTTAAACCGATCAATACTGTCAGAATAAATTACATGAAGTCAGCATATATTACATCAACTCTAAGTAACGATTGCTAAATATGATATAACCATAATTTTCATACCAATTATGCAATATCTATCTCAATCAACCAGGACAGTTTATAATGGCATCACATTATTAATAAAGGAATACTGACACCTCAATTATGCATAATTAGTGTTGTTACATCAGTTTTGGTCCAATATCACAAAATTGATAACAATATTTAGCATAAATTACTTTGGGCGCATCTCCGATCCAGAAAATGGTTTTGTCGAGGTTGCGGCCAGGTTTTTCTAAAGTTGTTTTGTCCGAGAAAATTAACAAAATCATTGTATTTTGACAATATATTCATTATGTGAGGGCGTTGGAGCCTTTAATGTTCTCTAATGAAGGCGATTTCTTTTACCGAGCGAGATGACCTTCGAAATAGATCAATTCAAGAAACAATTGGCCATTTTGCTGCTTTTTCACACATATTTTTGTTATTATGTTAGATTTTCAAGCGAATATCTTTCTTGTATTTTTCTAATCATGCAACAGGAAAAATATTCGACAAAACAAAACAAAAACTCGAAAACTGTTCAGTTCATGAGAATACTGTTAGTTATTTCATTTCGATAAACATATACCGAGTTTTCTTATGTTAGAAACTGCTAGACCTGGCCGGTGTTTTCGTTACCACACAATATTGCTGTTGCAGTACCTTTAATCATTTAAACCTTTTAACACTTGATCCTATTGTCAGTAATATTAAAATGATTAAGACGTCCTGAAATCTTTTAAATATTAGTGGTCATCAGACGCAAATAATTTTCTTTAATTGTTTAATTTTTATGGCCTGGTTGTCCGAAAGATAATATCAGTGTGACTTTTAAATAGTTCTGACCATTGACCAGCATTGCAAAAGGAGATCTATCATCATCTATTCATTACCCATACAATATTTCTGGGAATCATTTTCAAGAAAAAAAAAGAGGTTTTACCCACAGACAGACACATGAGAGCATACACTATTTAATCCTCAGAAAATGACCTAGCACCACCTTTCGCAAAGATGTGGCATCAATCAGAAGACCGAATGGACATTCGAAAATGACGGCATTTAAGTAAGATAGATCAAGATGGTTCCAGTATTGTTCATGACTTATAAACAGATCTTACGTAGACAGAAATATATGACACAACTAAACACTGATGCGAAGATTCAAAAAATGTTTGTATAACTATTCAACATATCAAAAATATTTATGAAGAAAAACAAACCTCTCGTAAGATCATTTCGAACTTGTATTATGGAATCACTATGATTGTTTGAAATATCTGTAGTTTGCTTCAAAATTGATTTCATTTTCAAACTCTGGTTGTAAAGAGCAAGAAAATCCTCTCCACGAGCTGACTGTACTGAGGATAGTAGCTGAACCTGACGTTGAATTGTTTCAAATTGGGTCTGTAGTGTGTGAACATCTTGTAGCTGATCGATACCTTTTAACTGCTTCAAGCTGTTGATGTCATTTTGAAATTTCTTCGATTCTTCAAAAGATCTGTTTTCTGATTTTTTAATCTTCTTTTATATCACTATTTTCTAACTGAAGTTTAGAAAATTCTGTTGAAGAAGTGAATGTTCATGTTTAAGTAAGTTAATTTCCGCGGTCAGCTCTCTCTGAATGTTGTCTGAATAATTTTTCATTGCCTGCAGATCTGCTTTGCATTTTCTGTTACATTATTGTCACCATTCGGTGTCGGCAGATGAGATGTTTTAGTTAGAAGTTCCTGATGTAGTTGTGTCACAGCAACCTCCAGTTGTTGTCTCGCCCTTTCTCTTCAAGCAACAAATCAATCACGCCAATGAAATGTTTATCTGTTAAATCAGAATTAGGCATTGGCGTTTTGTCTTCCAGTAAAATGTTGCTACTTCTTTGACTGAAACAAAAACAGAAAATAAATAAATATTATTTTAAACTTCATATTTTACTTTGTGTGACAATTACAATTCGTATCATTGCTATCTTTTATCCCAAGGTAAACATGGTAAACATCACGAGATGTCACGCATACTGTTATCTACTTGATAGCAAAATGTAAAACGTTTTGTGTTATATTTATGTTTGTAAATAACTAATAATTCAAATGTGAAAATCATTTGTATTTGTATCAAAGGTGTATGTTCATGTTACGCTAGCAGCTGCATTATTCTATGATATCATAGTGAATGCTTGAAACGTTTTTGAAATCGACTGACCATTTGAAAACGAAAACAAGAAAAGGGTACATTTCAAACAAAATTCATTAGAAGCTTCTGATAATTGTCACAATGTGTCAAAGTTATATTTTCAGAAAAAAATTTCTTATTTGAAGAGTTACCATAAACACATGAAGACGAGGTGTGTATATTCTAATATTTTCTATATTTCTTTTGACTGATGTACACTTTTACGAAGTTTTTTTACTAGAAAAGTATAAATATATACACACCAAAGAAACAACTTTATATTTGTAGGGATTATGCAAATAGTTATACAATTGTTTTCATGTCTTACTGTTATACGTGTCTGTATTTTAGATAAATAGGCAAATATTATGCTGTTTAAAAAATGTTTTTCGCAACTAGGTAACTGCACTTTAAATTCTTGAGTGTCTTCTATGGTGTTATAATTTAAACAAATCGTCTGAATTAAACATTTCTTTACGAATCTACATGAATAATTATAAACTACTTTCTGTCGGCTTGTAACAGTTCTATATGATTGGGATTTCAATGTCCCTTGGTAACGTTTGGTTTTATTCAAAGGCAAAATCAAACAAGCAATCATAAGCGTGCCATAATACCAGATTTCAGAAAATTCTGTTCTGAGTCAATTGCAATGTACAATATAGGTCACCATATAAACTATCTGTCGCCGGCTATGATGCCGATAAGAACTCTACAATTATGAAAAAGAAGATGCTCGGTTTCATTAATAATTAATTAATTGATGCTTGATTAACGTCTAGCGGAAATATGTCGCGTATATTTTGACGATTTAACTTCAATAAGATAGCAGTTCAATGACACCAATATCCAAAAGATACATCTACAGGTGAACATGCGACCTTTAACACTATATAATATGTTATTACAATTAAGTCCAATTAACTGGTTTGAAATATAATTTACTGGTACATTAATCTCTATGGTAATATATACATACATTAATTCAACAGTAGTTTACTGATGTTCGAATCTTATAAATTGATTACTGTTAACATGGAAATGCTTGCGGTTGAGTATTTAAGCTTGTGTCGCATTCATGTTTGATATGCAAAAAAAAGCAACCCACGAATAGTTCGTAAATAGCACAAATATCAGCACGAAGATCAAATTAATGGTTGAATACGCGAATTTATATCCGTGCGAAAGTTGTTTGACATGAAATTTCAAAACAGTAGCAACCAGCGAAAATATCCAAGAGTGTATAGTAAGAATATGGGAATCAAGATATCATGATAAAATTTAGAATGGAAACGGGAATTTGTCGAAGAGACAACAACCCGACCAAAGAGCGGAAAACAGCTGAAGGCCAGCAATGTGTCTTCCACACAACAAGAAAGTACTGCATCCGGAGCCGGGCCTCTTCTAGCCCCTCACAATGTTTACTATTTCTACAAAATTGTCGTCAAACTAATATCCGAAACACATAAACGAACCGAAATAAAAAAAATCCATAAGACTATCAAAGGCAAAAGTTCCTGACTAAGGACAGGCGCCAAAAAAAAAAAAAACCCACCAAAATGTTTTGTGAGAGCTTAACCCTCCCTTATGCCTCTCGCTAATGTGGAACAAAACACACTCAGCAATACGCATTGTAAAAATCAGCTTAAAAGAAGTCCGAGTGCGATGTTAGATAAGGTAACAGAGAAATCATCGTATAATATACGAGACGAACATAACATGTATACCAATAACTAGTTTTAAAATAAACAAATACCATTAGTATACCAACTGTATGTTTGTTTATCAATACACCAAACGTAACACATAGGATGACGATCAAAATGTCTAGCATATAGGAGACCCCAACTTTGATGAATTTGTTGTTGGAATCATTATTGCACTTCGTCACGTACAATATTCAATTACCTGGAAAACGAAATGTGTATCTACGAACTTCATTTTATAGATCATACATTGTTTAATGAAACTGAAGAAATAATGGTGGTAGAAACTGAAGAATGATTTTCAGTCGAACATGTTGACTACCTAGGTAAACATCACTATTTATAATTATTTTTGTGAAGATTAGATGTCCAGTATGAAGACAGCCTTTTTTTTTAGAATAAAACCATACGGGAAAACGACGGATTTGTGATTTACTTAAACATGTTGGCTTCTTTGTCAATAATGTAGCGGTATATCTGGGATTTTCATGTTTTGCTTTAAATTTTTAAGTTATACATTGCAAATAATGATTTTTGAATATGAAGTATTTTTAGACTTTGTGAACCTTAACAACAACTTTGAAGTAAAGAGGATCCCATATCGACAGCCTAGGGTTAATCAAAAGGATTAGAAACCCTAATTTCATTTAAATTTTGAATGATCTACAATTATTTGAGACAGTGTCCAGTGTCGGTTTATCTGGTTCGCGCTTTACCAATTTTATTTGCACGTCTTCAACCAAATAATTTAACCCTGAAGTTCTACTTTCAGCTGGTAGTTAAGGAAAGTGAATATTTTTGAGATGTGGCTAATAAAGCTTTATTGTTTTAGTTGCCAAGGTCTCCAGTTATTACTGGCCCAGCTGAACTTTATTTGTATGTGGACGAAGCAGAATACCAATCGGGGTTCAGAATTAATATATAAAGTTAAAGGTCTCAAATCTATTTGTGTTCGGATTCAATTGGTTTGATGTAGACATATGAAATGGCTTGTGATGTTTAACTTTGAATAATCTGCAAAGTATTTTAAGGAAAATATTGCAAATATTGATTCCATCCGAACCAGTATTAGCTTCTTTAAAACGACTCCGTTTTTCATCATTTTGGCAGTAGTTTTAATAGCTCGTGGTTAGGAATGTCTAGAAAATTGCAGACAAATTTGAACTGAGTAGAAAGAATATCAACAACTTAAATATTGTTGTTCTATTAAAAAGTGAAGTGAGCTTTAAAATGTATTGAATACATCTTAGTTCCAATGTAGTAATCTCGTAAAATTTTTAAACAGAAGATAAAAACTATTCATCTATACTGTGTTACCTTTACGTGGCATATATTTTTAACGTTGTTAGATATTTAATTTTTTGGTAGTGTTTTATGAATTCGTTTTCTATCTCCAACTGTCATTCATTTTATGCCATCAAGGAATCGACTTTTAACTTTAAATGTCCCAATATTATCTTCCGCTTTTATGTTTCGTGACTCCTATTGCATCCAACAGAGGTATTTATTTTTTGGTTATCACTTTACCTTAGACACGAAAAATATCACACGTCAAATTTGACGTTGCATCTGTCAGGAACAGCTAGCGAGTATCATCAGCCCAGTAGTTAGTGCTTCGGTACTGACTTGATTTACAACGAACCTCTCTTAAACTGTCCGTTTTAAAATATAGAAATTATAAAGAAACTAAAGTTAAATCTCTCTTAGTCAAAGCTGACATAAGATGAAGAAGGCTATTGTATTTGAAATTTTGGTTATATAGCTCTTCAGGTGTTTCGGTTCTTTCCCATCCTTGGCTTACAGATTTCCGGCCTTGTGCGTTCCAGATTAAGGAAATATAGAAAAGTCAAACACTTTTCCTAGTTCTCGAATACAGAAACATTCTCCACGTTAGCGATGTACAGTCTTCAATATAAGGTCATCTACTGAAGGTACATTTTCTTTATCAATCTAACTTTCAAAGACAACGAAAGACGTCAGACAGAGTTAGCAATATTTTAAAGGATATGGAATCTCAAAACTGCTATCATTGGTTGATTGTTTTGTTTTATATCAATTACTAAAGTGATGAATAAACACATAATAATCAAATTAAAGCACCGATTCATGATGTTTAATTAATTATGAGTTGTTCCAAGAATGCAATAAACGAACATATCGATGATAAGTTCGATTTATTAACTTTAGTAACTGTAGATGTAGAAATTAAAGCGTGCATTAATTATTGAGAATTTCTGGTTACTGGTAAAAAGCGAGAACCAATTAATTCTATTACAAAACATTTTGAAATCAAAATCGGTTCTGAAATTATGAATGCGAGATTTTATTGTTGCAAACATGATACTGTGGAAATATTTACATTCATAAAAACATCGCAATAATTTCTGAATTTACAGTGATAAGTCTGTTTATATGTTGAGCATAGTAGGAACGTGTCCTATCTTTTCTATCAATAACAGTATATCATTAGAATTTGTTTTGAAATATGAAACACAAAATATGTTATTATCGCTGACTATATTACTACTTGACTATGCGATATAGCTTTTGTCTTTGTTCAAGACCTTGCGGTTGCCTATAACTTCCTACATCAACTTCATTTAGACTTTGGATGATAGTTGTCTCATTGGCAATCAAAACTTATCTCCTTCTAATTCGGTAGGTCACATTCGGGGAACAGGGGACGGATTTAACTTCGTTTTCGATTTAGCCTTCCATCTGCTTTAATTCGAGCGCAATTAAAAACTACGAAAGGGGAATAAAACCACAATTCGAAAGTTAACGAAATCCGAGCAAACGTCTTAAATATTGTGCCTCGTCATTCGTTTTACATCTTATCTCATATATTTTCTTTATTGACATAGTTTTAAAACACCTTTTAAACTAGGAGTCAGCAAAGATCAACTGATTAACAAAAGATCAAATATAACATTACTCGGGTTGTAAATATGCGCTCAATTTGTAAACAAATCAAAGACATATACTATAAAATCAACGAGTTCCACGCACTTAATTATTCGATAACATTTCTTATATGCTTGTTTCTTTTATTTTTCTTTTTTTTCTTTCGTTATATTGAATAGCACATTATGGTTAATGGTAAAACAATTAAAGTCTTGAATATGCAAGTTTCTTGTGTCAGCCAGTACACTTGAGATAAAAGAATAGTCGGTAATTTTGTTCAATAAACTAATCTCAGACTGGTTAAAACGATTTTTGGTTGTTGTATATATTGTGTACAAGTTATCATTTTGTACAAATTGTAAAAACAATTGTACACATTATAATTTGTATTTTGACTTTGTAAAATTGTAATTTGTACAAAAGTGCCTGTACAAATTACAATTTGTACAAATCTTGACAAAATTAACTTATAACTTATACAATAATTTATAATATGGATTTTGATGAAAAAGTACTGATACACACTATAGAATTGTTATTAAACATGTTAAATGGCCATACAGTAAACCTTATTTACAAAATACAAAAATTTCTTAACCATTCGTTTGAGCAGGTGACTGAATTATATCATGGGAACTGCATCTTTTGACTTTCACATTTAACTCTTCTTGAACACTTTGCAACTGCAATTTATTTTGAGATCAATTGCTTTGATAAGCTGCCAAAGCTATATATCCCAGGTGTTTATGTACACTCTTATTATCATTTAATCAGTTGATGTAATAGTGTGAACATGGCCAGCATTGTTGATCAGAAGGATAAATTTGTCCAAAAAGTTCTGAACATAGAAGAGAATGATACACGAAAGAACAATCATGTGTACACCAAGGGCAGGCATATAGGGCTTACAGCTAAATTGAGTATGACACTGACATTGAAATACCGATCATTATATGTGGCCAATAGATCCAAGACGAATATCTTACTACGAAAATGAGACGGTAATTAACAGAAGTTGTTGATTGGGGTTAATGTCATTATACATATTCCTCTGTATGATCATGCCCCAACTGATCCTTGAAATATCTAAGGCGTAATTGTTGAATCTGGAGATTTTGGGTACCAAATTGGAACAGCTGTATGAATTTTAACAGGCTATTTATTTGTAAAGTCAAATTGAAGCTGTGAATGACACATGTTTATTTACAGCAACGGTTCCTGAGCTTTAACTTCCGCTACATGAAGCAGTTATTATAAAAGCCTTTAAAACAAGTTGGCAGGGTTTCTTTAATGTACATGCAAAGGAGGGTACAGCTATCTAAATGTAAATGTGAAAGTCAAAGATGTTGTGCAATTCCTGATGCCATAATTTTTACCTGCTCAAAGGAATGATAAAGAACTTTTTGTATTTTGTTAATAAGGTGTGCTGTGTGGTCATTTGATAGCAATTCTATAGTAAGTGTCAATGCTTTTTTCACCGAACTTCATATTAGAAATTAGTGTACAAGTTATAAGTGAATTTTCGTCATTAAGGCATTTTTGTACAAATTACAATTTGTACAAAGTCAAAATACAAATTATAATTTGTACAATTATTTTGTAAAATTATAATTTGTACAGAATGATAGCTTGTACACAACATATATATCTGAAATTCCAACATAAAAATGTTTGACTCATTATTGTACCTTTTCAGCAAACAAATATATGTTAAGGTAGATAGGGTGTCTAAATGTTTGACCCATTGATTTTCCTTAAACTTCTATAAAAGGCTTCCCGGTCAATAAACTTTCAAATTTAATTAAAACAAAACTGGGGATCACTGACCTTATTTTTCCGTTTAATCACATTGAAATTAACGAAATCACAGTTATTTCATTTGGATTGTATATGGAATTTTGTTTTGTACTGACTGAGGAAACATTAAACGATATGCCTGATTAAAACTCGATGAAACAATTGCTATTTATAAATACATCTGAAATATCAAATAAAAATTAGAGGTCACGGGCCTTATTTTCTTGAAAAGGTAAAAACACAAATTGTCTTATTACATTCAGTATAATTATCTGCCTTTGATATTAAAAGGATTTTTGTTTCCTCTAGACATTTAAAATACATTTAACGACACTTATTTTTTGATAGTTTAATTCTGAAATTTCAAATTTTATATGTTTCTGTGTATTTTGAACGATATAATATTTATTAACCAAAAATATTTTTCAAAATGCCCAGAAGGGATGCTCAGAAAAAGACACCGATCCACTTTGAATGCTAAGCTCTTCGTCCAATTGTCACTTGATCTGTAATCCTACTTTGATCGAGTTAAAAATATATAACAATTTTAATCATATAAACCATTTTCTAGGAGATCTTATAACATTGTGTTGGAAAAGATGGTTTAGACTTAAAATGACAGTTGTACTTAAAACGGTTATATTGGAACTCTCATTACCTACAGTATTGGTTATCGTTTCACAAACGATCGTAAATCGTACGACTGGTCTAGGAATAATTTACCGACCAAGTTAACGAGTGTTTCACAAACGTGTCGGTATCTATCCGCACCGACATCCGATTACCGACCTCGGTCCAAAAGCTCTTTATGTGAAGGTCTGATAATGGAGTCAACACGCACCTGTCAGTTTGTAAATAAACGACATCGGATTCTCGATTGTACAGCTAATAAAAGTAGAACGTGCTGGTTGTACGAGAAAAGGTTGAAATGATAGCCTCACAGGTAAATATGTGCTATGTCTCCTTTCTGTTGCTGCTTTAATCATCTGGTATAACCATCCTGGGGTAACTTTCGTAGATTCCAAGCAGAGGACACACTAAACCGGTAGCTGGAAAGGCCATAGGAGGGGTTTAGAGGGTAATTTATTCCCACTTCCTCCCTTACTCCCAGACGAAAATCGATGAAAAACTTTTCCAACATATCCCATTTACCCCCTTTCTTTCTTCTACCGCTTCCCGTTCTTTCATTCCCATGTTCCCATGTAGGAAAGGCCTGTCTTTGGTCTCGATAATGAACAGTCATACTCATGATACTGGTTTTACTAAGAAGACACAGAAGTTACAAAAATATTCAAACTTAACACATTTTGATGAAATGGAAACCATATCATTTGCCAATCTCTTACCAATATTGACACATAAACGATACTGCACGGGAAGGTTAATCAATAGAGGGACAACCAAAGGACTTCACCACAAAAGCTCAGGTCAGCATCATACTGGATAACGAAAGTTGGTTGAAATACCAATAAAGAGATGATTTGAAGCAGATGCAGATTTGCAAGGGGCAAGGGACCTGGCCCCTATTATGGAGCTACATGTGTGGTAAATGCATAGAATTTTTACATGGACCCTCACAACGTTGCCTAGTTTGCTCCCACCCCTGAATCCGCCACCGACCGGGCAATATTGACATACAAATTGTGTGCGAACGAACCTATTGACAACGTGGTATGGGAGCGAACAGAGTCGATACCATATGGGTTAAACATCAATTAGACAGCAATCAAACAAGAAGAAACCACATAAGTACACTTAGAGGGCAACTTATAGTGTTCAACATAATACAGGTGTTTACACAATATGTCAAGTTCTAAATCGTCTCGAATTTAAATAAAAGTTGTGAATACATTTTATAGAAACAATCAAAGATAGTCATTAAAACGCATTTCTCCAAATAATGTTATAATTGAAGATAAAGCCTGAAATATAAAAACAATCTCTAGTAATATTTTAAAAGCTACAAACCTTTTATAACGTAAAGGCGTATTTTCTCTTTCTTTACTAAACAAGAAACTTACACAGGAGCCGTGGAGTATAGCATTTAATCTGCACGGTCAGAATGAGCAAAAAAAAAAAAAAAAAGATCGACAAAACTTTTGTAACATGATGGCCATGATGTTAAATAAATGCAGGGGAATTGTTGTCCTTACCTTTTGCAATTTTGTTTCTAAAGTCTTCAAGACTAGAAAAATGCTAAAATGTATATATACAAAATATTCCAATTTAACGATTTTCAGATGTTGACCTCGTGAGATAAACAAATACAGAGATTTACTATTTTAGTTCTGATGAATGTTGTCTCATTGACGTATAACCTACATCCCTTCATTCTTATCTCTGTGCATTTTCATCTTAATTTGTTCACATACCAATGTTCAAATTTCATTATTTAGACCTTTCTCTGGCATTACTAAGCAATCGTTATATATGGAGTACAATCCATGTATTTAAAGAGCAAAACTGTTAACAAATATTCAGTCATGATTAGTAAAGCAGGCTGGACATTTCAGCGTGCGAACTCTTGTTTAAAAGTTTAGTTGACGAATACGGCCCACGTCTATATATACATGTATATAAAAGTGTATTTTCACCTTTATTTGCGCCATGTACATAATAATATAAAAGAGTCAACACATGAATTCAGTAAACGGTTATGAAAATAAAAGTCTGTCGTAAATGAAGATACAATAATTCTATCAGGATAGACATTTATTATTCAGTTTCATAGATAAAAACACGTATCGTAATACATGACCGTTTACCGTTTTGTTTCTTATTTTAAAGTCTCTCAAGGAGATAAATTATTTATTGAGACAGAATGGCAGGAGCTAAAATTACTTAAAAATAAAAGATTTAACACCCGCAGAAGGGTTGGAATTGCATGACTTCTTAACGTTAGACTGACAATTGAATCCTCGCAAGTTTACGAATTCCATTGTCGTAACTCACTGTTCGTTAATCAATTTATTCATTTTACTGTAAAATTTTACAGCTCAAGAACTTGCGGTATAATGTTTCCTTTATCTCTTGACGTAATTCTTCTTTAGATGTTCGCGTAAAGCTAAAAATGTAGCCGTTGTTATATGGCATTACACGTATATCCGCGCTTTTGGCAAACTTTCCGATAAACGACTGCTTAGACCCAGTCGGGAATTTGCGACCAATATTTCTCGTAAATCGTAAATCATAAATATTTGTGAAACGGTCGCATATCGTAAACATGGTCGTACGACCTATTTCACGATTTACGACCTTTGTAAAACTGTTGCCTGGACTACTAATATATAGCAGGAAAATCGTCATCCTTTTACAGCTGTACGTTTAAAACTGAACTTTAAAGAATAAATACAGAATTTGCGTTTTATTAATTGTATTATCCGTAAACGACATATCAATGATATGATAAATATTGATGAGTTCTGGTAAACAAGTCGACACTAGGGAAGAGGAAGGTAGGTTGACCTTTTCGAAAAGAATGATGACCTTTAGTTTAACCACCATGTCATCCTGTCTATAACAAAGTATGCTAAACAACAACTGAAATAGACTAGAAGATCATCATCTCATATGAAACGTGAAAAATGTTGCTATACAAAATGCAAATATAAAAAATTCAATCATAATACGCATTTAAGCCGGTTTATATCATTTTTTTCAAAACCAGCATAAAAAATATTGGGTATTGTTCCATTAATTCACAAATTAATATATTTAAATGATTCAAAACTTTACTCATGAATTATCTCTGAATAATACTGTTAACTACCAACATTACAAAATTAATCAAAATATTTGGAAGTATTTTACAACCATTGAAATAAATCAATTACATCATGAAATAGCATTCAGTGTAAAACTCATCAAAAATACCCAACTTATAAAATTAGTAAAATCAAATGAAATATTGCAAACCTAAACAAACAAGATGCAGTGCCATGTCTGACTCAGGCCACCAATGCCTGGGAAAACAAACATTTACATTTATTTTGAACAAACAACACATGTGAGTGGATAATCCTGTTTGTACGGTGGACAACGAAGAACTCCACATTTAGCTAAAACTTCATAAAATTGTTTGCTATGGCTGTTCCTTGACGATCCTCCACTGACATATTCAGGTTGAATATCAATGCAGACAAATGACCCAGCAGCCTCATCATCATGTTTATGTGAAGCTAGATATCCATGATACTCCATGTTCCACCCTGCATAGCATCTGTTTTTCCTGGTATCATGATAACACTAGAGGCTCGCATCACTCTACATACAGCACATGGTAGATCCTGGTCGTCACTGTTTGAACCAAATAAATCGGTATTGAATTCCGCCCCATACATACGACCAAAGTCACTACCACTTGTCTTTACAAAGTCAGGATCTAAAGGTAGACAGACTGGTTCTGGTGCTGATCCTGGCTCATTGAATCTCCCACCGCCTATATACCCTAAACATAAACATAAACATACAGCATCATCATGTTGAATCATCTGTTACATGCATTGGGAACAGTGATTAATGTAAAAATAAGAAATATTCAAATAGGCAAAATGTCTTTATAAGACTGATTGCTGTAATAAACGCCACTTTTAGCACTCTATGATATTCAATGGCGCCCAATGTTATTGGTAGAGGAAGTTCGTTAACCTCCCACTTTTGGAGAAAATTGACACCACCGATTTTTCGGGAGACCAATGACAATCCTAATCGGAGTCGGACGCGCTTGCAAAAAGAGGGTTTGAACTAACGACTTTAGTCTCGACAAGCCTAAATAACTATGAATGAACTACTGAGTTTTCCTTATATACGAATACCAATACAGTACAGTTAAGGTAACTATATCACACAACAACCATTTTACATGTTATATGCTTAAATGAACGAAAAATTTATACATCTATTCTAACAATGTTTACGAGGACAGAATTTCCATCGAAAATTCTAAGTTGAAACAATCTTTTCGAAAGTACAAATGTGTAGGAATTACATGTCAGTTTGTGAAAAATCAATACGAAACGACTTAAAAGCAAACTGCCATATATCTGAGTTGTTGCAGGCAACTCTACCGAAATTGATGGATTACAAAATCTTTTGTTACTGCTAGCTTCATTCTGCCACTTGTATGTGTTTAATGTGACAAAATAATAATCAAGTGGCAAAAGTTGTGTTAGCATAGCATACATCAAAGATATATAATATAACTGAACTGAAAAATAAAACAAACAAAAAACTGCATTTAAATCTCAAAAGGGCGCAAAAGGTTTTGTAATTGATATTTGAAATATAATACAGTATGGTAAACTATTTCAGACATAAACACACTCTCCCGATGAAGTACAAAAGCAACAATTAAACACAAGGGTACACAACCTTGATAGTAAATAAAGAAAACTAATAATTAAAGTAATTTAATTGATACAAATCGTCAGATCCTATCATCTTTACTTTCTGGTTTCTCGTGAGTTCCTGTGTTTCACGTACAGGCTCGTTTGAGGTGGAATTCACGTGAGTTTCACGCGAGTTTCACGAGAGATTCACATGAATTTAATTGATGTGAAATTCATGTGCGTGAAACTTTCCTGAGTATGATGAAATACTACCAATGGATGGATTTACAAGGCACATTTCAGTTATTAAGTATTAAATAAGTCAGTAGATCTCTTTTAAATTACTATGTTTGGGTGCATTATGATTGGTTGCTGCTCAAACTTGGACTTTTATTGTTTGTAAATATCAGTATTCTATTAACCTAATTGTGACTTGTTGTAGCACTCACGACGACGGTGACTTCGAAAGAATAATATGCAGAGGACTAAAAGTTTTAAAGACAAATACATACACAAAAATAAAAGCATACAACCAAACTGATCCGTATAAATTGCCAGGTTAAAGCTTGTACCAAGATATAAAATCTAACAGACCACTTTCGAGTTCGTCACATTTCCGTCAAACACTTTGATTTTAGTGAACATCATTCGTGCGTTTAGGGCATAGCCACTTGCTTCCCATGTTGAGCGAGCGGTTGAAAAATGTAATATATGTAATGTTGTATTGTACGAATTAATCAGCACTGGAACTGTGATTAAGTACCTACGGAACAAAGATTATTTCTAGTTTATTCTGCATAATGACGATCACGAAGACGCTTGATGAACTTTACTAGTGTAGTGCTACAGGCGATCCCTCTATCTGGTAAATGACGTCATAAAGGCGCGCAAAATTGACGAACCTTTCCGGTGAAGGACATAACTCGAAAGTGGTATATTGTATCGTTGGTTGATTTGATATATTTACTAATCAGTGTTAATTTATTTTTTATTAAATAATCAAATAGTTATTCCTCAGTAGCTTAATTTGATATAAGAAGATGTGGTATGAGTGCCAATGAGACAACTCTCCATCCAAGCCACAATTTATCAAAGTAAACCATTATAGGTCAAAGTACGTCTTCAACACAGAGCCTTGGCTTTAGTGAACATCATTCGTGCGTTTAGGGGCATCGCCACTTCCTTCCAATGTTGAGCGAGCGGTTGAAAAAATGTAATGTTGTTTTGTACGAATTAATCAGCACTGCTGTTATTAGGGAATTGTGATTAAGTACCTACGGGAATTAATTTAAGCATATTAAGCTAAATAAAATGCACAAGAAAATAAATACCTGAATAAACTTACTCAGTTTGGTTACCAGGACACTGCCTACGTGACCATCGTACATATGTGGTACCATGTGCTACAATACAATACAAATTAAATATCCGGATTAAGACATATGTGGCACCATGTGCTACAATACAAACGAAATATATCATATGTATAAGGAAACACACAACTGAAATAAGACATATGTGGTACCATGTGCTACAATACAATACAATCTAAATATCTCATACGTCTAGGGAAACACACAACCGAATTAAGACATATGTGGTTCCATGTGCTACAATACAAACTAAATATATCATATGTCTAAGGAAAGACACAACCGAATTAATACATATGTGGTACCATGTGCTACAATACACTACAATCTAAATATCTCATACGTC
The DNA here is from genome assembly GCA_017311375.1 of Mytilus coruscus. Classification (NCBI taxonomy): domain Eukaryota; kingdom Metazoa; phylum Mollusca; class Bivalvia; order Mytilida; family Mytilidae; genus Mytilus; species Mytilus coruscus. Next base: position 25,810,293 of record CM029605.1, on the reverse strand, counting down.
TAGAAACACACAACCGAATTAAGACTCTGTTATTTATACGTTTACTAATAATAATAAAAAGTCTTACTCCTGTAAAATCTGATAATATGCATCGGACAAAACATAAAGACATATGCGGTACTATGTGATACAATACAAAGTATATATATGAGATTCCAAGGGAAAAACAACCAGATTAATATTTCAAATTGGGTTATAAGATATCACACACCTACTCTATGAATCAATTATATACTTATAACAATCAAAAGTCTATTTAACATAATCAAAAAGGTTCGTTGTATGCATGCATTGATGAAATAGTTGATGATAGGTTTACATGTTTGTCGTTACTTCTGCCACATATAGAGTTTTGTCTTTCACTCAAAAATTTGCTAACTTAAAGGAGGATTCATTTGAGTGTGCTTATGTATATACATTATACCGAATTTGCTAATATAACATACACATTGGATACATTTCAGGTTACAATCTGTAAAGTTTTTTACTAATTTTGTTCATACGATATTTTCTTTTAAGTATTTTCTCTACTTCTTGTACGTAAAAACTGAACACAATTTCTAACTCAGCAAATTTTATAATATATATCAAGATAATACGAACCAAGATTCTCGTCTGCTATTTTTGTTGTAAGCGGTTTACCTTGTTCTCCATTTCCATCTTTATTTGGTATGTTGTTTGGTTAGCTAAAATTAAACCAAATTGATAAATGACTGTATTTTGAAACTGTACTATACTGATTGGTCGATTCTGTCTACCGTCAGAAAATTACCAATCATTAAGCCAATTAACATCATATGCATGCACTTTGTTATCAAGATTTGCAATCGTAGTATTGGATATTCATCGATAGTTTCATTAATTACAAAACGTTCCATATTGAAAATGATATAAACATTATTAAATTATATGCGTCCGACGCCCTTTTCCCTGATTGAAGTTGATCAAAACTACTCAAGCACAAACATTTAAAAGAAAATAATGTATATCTATCTGAACATTTTAGGGCTATATCACAAACATGGACAGAAAAAGAATAGCAGAAGTCATATTATATCAGCTTTGTCTGGGGTATTTTAACCTTAGTCTGTTTATTATTGATAAATTCATCAACGTATAGTTATTGGTAGTATCCATGTTCTTGCTGAAAATGTGTCTACTTACATGTACTCGAAAAAGAGGCGAGAGATATAGTTGAAAACAAACCTACAAATCCATGACAAGTAACGACAACGTTGAAAAGACAAATAACAGTCTACAATTTACTATAGAGAACAATAAACTGGATTAAGTCCGGCTGACATCATGTGCTCCACAAGGATACTCACATTATATTATACATGCGTGTCAACCACCTTGTTGCTTATTGTAAGATTCCGTTTAAGTAATGCAAATTATTTGAAGCTAATTCAGGTGAATTGATACAATTTTTAGGATGTAACGTAGTACAAAACTCTTTGATAAAAGAATCAAATTTTTCTTATTATTTCTATAAACTTACAAAATTGGATTGATAATTTGTTGATAATGAACAAAAATCTTTCAGTAATGGGTATTAAGAAAATAAAATAAAAGGATATGGAGTAAATGTGCATTGGAAAAATCGCACACAATACATATGTACAATAAAACCTATGAGAAGACATACTACATCTCCTTACTTTTATATGGTCTAAATGTTGTCTTCTAGACGTCCTATGGATATTTTGTTCTTGGGCAGCTGTCAAAATGACGTATAACCAATATATTGTAATGTTGGAATCGACATTCAGTCAAATAGTGAAAAGTCAAAATCACGATCGGCAAAATTACAGATCACACTACTCTACTGGTATCCATGGTATCTGAAGATCTAAGACCAAAAATCGGTAGTGATCAAGTTATGATACCGACACAGTGTATCGTTTGACCAATTCGTGATGGTGGTCGTCAAACGTTTGTATCGTCAATTTCAGTTGTTTATGTTTTATAACAATACAATGGCATCGATAATATTTGACTTATTAACCAAATAATGTATTGGATTAAATGGAAACATACTAAATAGTTCACTTGGCATGATTCCAAAGATAGGTACAATGTAAATATGAAATATGTTAGAACTGAAGAAACGAAATCAATTATTGCTGATGTCTCTATTTAACGTTCTCCTCTGAAGCTACCTGTTTTATACAAAATGATACCAGAAAAAAAAAAAAAACCTTAAAATTGGAATTTGTTAACATGTTTGCAGCTACATTCAATATATTCATTGTAAATAAATTTTAAATGTAAATCGACGAAATGATTAATTTTGCTTAGTACAATTTTATTTTAAAAATTCCAAGGACAAAGTCAGGAATTAAGACAATTGTAAAAGTAGTAAATAAATCTAAAGATAGAGATATTATTCTGAGAGTGAATAAAAGAGGGGCGAAAGATAGCAGAGGGACATTCAAACTCATAGATCGAAAATAAACTGACAACGACATGGCTAAAAAGAAAAGACAAACAGACAAATAATAGTACACAAGACACAACAAGGATTGTTTTATATCATTCTGAACTATTTAACTATTCGAGATCTCACTTACTGTTTTGGACAATTTGGTTAATTCCTTGCATGAAATCATTGGTATGTGTATTCATTTTTGCAATATCATGGCCAACGTCTGATCTAAATACTAAAGTTTGGTTAATGAGATCAAGAATATCCTGACCTCGTGCAACTTGATTCGATCTCAGAGAATTAATGTGTTTCGTCAACGCCTCGGTATTTGTTTGCAAAATGTTGAGATCTTTCACATGTTGCAGTTCACCTTTGGTTTGTGCTTGTTTTAAATCATATAGCTGTTTTGAAATTTCGCTGGACTGATTGTTATTGGATATAAGTTTCTGTGTCAAATGTTCGTGATCCAACATCAACTGAGAGTGAGTTCCTGTAAGATGGAATAATTTTGAGCGAAAGCAGAGTTTTCAATTTTAACTGTTGAACAATTTGTTCTAGCATATCAGTTTTGTTTTTCAATCCTTGCACTTCATGTTTTAATTCCATTATTAGCTTGATTTGATCCTGATGTACAGTTTTATTACATGTTTTGGCTAAAATGATTTGTGCAGCTGCGCAACAACTGTTTCAAATTGATGTCTCGCCTTGGTTTCTTCCGCAACTAATTTAATAACTGATATGTAATGTTCGTCAGTTATTTGTTTATTCGGTGTCGGTGTTTTGTTGTCGAGAAGAAATCCGTTCAAAAAGGAGCACAGAATAAACTAATCCAGTAAAGATTTAAGATTGCCATGATTTCATGCACATTCACCGAATGGGTTTAACTTAGTATTAAGATAATATTGTCGTAATTTAAAGATATCAAAACTAAGTCTTAAAATTGTTTGATCATCAAAATTTTATGTAACGACAGGTATTATTTATAATAAATTTATTACATTACAATGTTGATAGTACTAAATAGGAAACAAATTATCTCGTGGACCTCCTGTGTGCAATTTAAATTGACATGTATATGGAAATATTGCATTTAACTGACAAGTTTAAATCTGCTAACCTTGTTAGATGTTAAATATTTCATACAAAAGGCTAAAAGATTGCAAGTAATGACTGTTACACGAAGGCTTCATTCTTTTATCATGCATATTCGGTTAATGCAAACATACTAGATATCAACGTCATGCGCACTTACAAAAATAATAATGCAATAAAAGATGAGGACATCAAATCAATCATTTACTGAACTTTCAAAATTACTTTTCTAGGAATACACATAAAAGGTACAACAAAATACACACAAAATACTACACAGTACAACAGACTACATCGACCATTTAAATCAATTAACAAAACGAACAACAATTGAGCCGATAAGCTTTATTTTGTCAAATACATTAAATGTGTTTGAGTTTGAACTTAAAAACCAGTGTACACATACTTCCATATGCTAATCTACACAATATATCGTATAACGGAAACGCATGTTAAACTAAACGAAGACTTAACTAAAACAAGAAACAACATTGCTTACAAGATCCGACAGTTGAAAATAGAACATGCTGTAAAGGACACATAGACAAACAATGGCAAAATAATGGCGAAGGACAACCAAGAACAAATACATGTAGTAAACACTCAGGATTCATTTGACCAGTCACATACATAAACTGTATAGCAAATCAAAATAAGTCGGTTAAATTAAAGGAAAACCTATTTATTATATAGCGTATTGTGTTTTTTTCTCTTTTATAAATTTGCCTTATATATCTATATTTGAATTTCAAATTTAAAAAATTACAAATATAACAATTAAATTAAAATAATCAAAACCGCTTTTACAAAGTTTTAGGTTAATCAAAAGTGGAACTTTTAAGATAATTTTGCTGTATGTCTTATTATATATATATTTTTTATTATTTAATAACAGTTCACTACCAACAAAATGTATAAAAATGTTGTTACATCTAACAAATTTAAACATCTTAGAGAGCTAATTATATCTTTACAGTAAACATCGTACAAATAATTACTCATGCGTATTAACACGACCTAACGGTTGTGTCAAAAAACTGTTTAACGATAGTTCGCATACGAATGCCCTTTAACTTCAATTTTTTATCAGTCATGATAGTAAAAGTTTGTTTTAAATCCTCGATGCCCCAGTTGTATGTTCTTTAATTGGACCAGATACATAATTTTTGTATATACGTTAAATTGCTTTTTTAATGTTTATTTTGTACACCGATGAAATGCAAACTGTTTTATGTGTCTTGTATTCTATTGAATATTTATTTATAAATAGTGTAGACTTATACTGTTATCCTCTTGTAACTTTGTATGGCCACTCTCACTACTTATTTGACCAGTCAGGTGTTACATAATGGGTATTGGAATCGATCAATACAGAATGAGAGTTGATCTTTTGTACATAACTTATGTGGTAACACGAAAAATCTATTTTGTAATATGTATGAGGTATATATTTTCTACTTATTGTATTTTTCAAAAGACAAGGTTAACACTTTAAGAATTATCACAATTATCTGGTTTCTCTTGACTTGTCTGTTCTAAACAAATGTAAAAAATCGTCCAAATATGGGTTTTAACGAAAGTGTGAATCAATCGCAATGTTTTGGCGATAGAGTTCAGTCTTCGGATCACGTTGTTCAAATTATATTTGTGTTATTTGTTCTTCAATTACTTGTAATTATGGGTGGAATAGAAACTAATCCTGGTCCTCATCAACTATCTGATGATAATGACGATCATAATATTAGCTTCGAAAGTGTATCAGAGAGTAACAGTTTACGTGAAATGTTTTCAACTTCAATTTCCTTTTACATTTAAATGTGCAAAGCTTACTTCCAAAACTTGATCTGATTGTTGCTGAGTACGAAGATTTTGATATACTGTCATTTACTGAAACTTGGTTGAACGGTAATAATTCGTCAGACTCAGTTGAACTTTTAAACTACCAGAAACCATTCAGGAAAGATAGGGGTCCCATGAAAAGTGGGGAGGGTGATAGTATACGTAAAGAAAATTTTCACTCGTGATGATTTAGAAGTGCCCGGTGTTGAGGTAATATGGATTCAGCTGAAAATAAATAACAAAAGGTATTGTATGGAACTTTCTACGTGCCACTAAAAGTAACAATGAGATATGGACAAAATTTAAAAGTTCAATCGAGTCTGCCGTAAATGATGTTAACTGTGACCGAATTATTGTAACAGGAGATTTTAACGATAACTTGCTTAATGTTTCAAATTCCAAAATCCATAATATTTGTACAAATTACAGCTTAGACCAACTTATTGAAGATCCCACTCATTTTACTGAACAGTCATCGACTCCGATTTTGTACCGTATTGTGGAGTCGGGCCACCACTATTAGACCAAATAAGATACCACTGTCCAGTAATGGGATTTATAAATGCACAAAAGCCTGCTTGTTTGTCTTTTAAAAGAAAAATATGGTTATATAAGCAAGGCGATTTTGATGAATATAGGCGCATATTGACCAAAACCAATTGGGATAGTATATTTGCTTTAAACTGATGTTGATAAGATTAATTCAGAAATTTCAAATCGTATCCTAGATGCAGCTGAAATTTACCGGCTTTCTAATAACATTAGCAACACGACGGGTGCCACACGTGGAGCAGGATCTGCTTACCCTTTTGGAGCACCTGAATCACCCCAGTTTTTGGTGGGGTTCGTGTTGCTGTTGTACTATTTGTGACATGTTTACCTATTGTGTCTGTTTGTTTTGTTCACACATCGTTGTCAATATAATGGAATTTGATGCGACTGTCATACAAGTGAGAGGTTTAGCTAGCTTTAAAACCAGGTTTAATCCACAATTTTCTACATAAGAAAATGCCTGTACCAAGTCAGGAATATGACAGTTGTTATCCATTCGTTTGATGTGTTTCAGCTTTTGATTTTGCCATTTGATTAGGGACTTTCCGTTTTGAATTTTCCTCGGAGTTCAGTATTTTTTGATTTTACTTATTTCTATTCCCAATAGAATCGTAAGAAAACTAACCCTGTTCGGTTAAATAACGATTTAAGAAAACTCATAAGATAGAAAAACCGTATACACTCAAAAGCAAAGCGATTTAATCGACCGGCCGATTGAAAATGAAAATAGACAAAATAGAAATAAAGTGACCACTTCAATAAGACAAGCTCGCGAACAGTACCAAAATAATCTTATTCAAAATGGTCAAATAGTAACTTATCAACAAGAACTTGGTGGAAAACCTGTAACCAAATTTCTGGTATTAAACCTGCTCACTGGGTATACCTCCCTGCTTAAGGATGATACTCGCACCAGAAAAGTAGAAAGGGATTAATAAAAGTTGTAATAACTTGTTTCCCAATCCTCTATAAATAAATATGTTTAAACTAAGGATGATAATTTGATATTTAATGATATTGATAAAGCAAACGAATTTAACAACTTTTTGCGATGCAGACAAACTTAGATGATACCGAAGCCGTTCTTCCTGACTTAACCGTTCCAGACTGTACATTAAGTGACATAACACTTAGAGATAGTGAGGTCGAAGATGTTCTAAAGATTTTAAATCCTAATAAGGCCTCAGGTCCAGACTTGATAAACCCAATATTATTAAAAGAGGCTGCATCACAGCTAAAATTCCCACTTTGTAAACTATTTAATTTATCTTTATCTAAAGCTATATTTCCTGTAGATTGGAAAAGGCAAATGTAACTCCAGTTTTTAAGAGTAACAACAGTAATGAGGTTAAAATTACAGACCAATCTCGTTGTTAAGTATCTTATCAAAGTGCAAGGAGCGATGTGTCTATAAACATGTACACAACTTTCTAATTGAAAATAGGATCATCACCCTAATCAATCGGGTTTTACCAAAGGCGATTCTGCCATAAATCAACTAATTGATATTTCTAACAACTTCGGTAGGGCTTTAGATAACGGAAAAGAAATTAGGGTGGTTTTTTGTGACATCAGCAAAGCTTTTGATCGGGTATGGCATAAAGGACTATTATCCAAACTTAAACAATATGGAATTTCTGGAAATTTACTAAATTGGTTTTGTGATTATCTATCTGGAAGGAGTCAACGGGTGGTCTTAAATGGGAGCAATTCAACATGGAGACAGATAAAGCAGGTGTCCTGCAGGGCTCAATTTTAGGTCCCTTCTTTTCTCATCTTTATCAACGACATAGTAACTGATATTAAAGCAACTATCAAATTATTTGCAGACGACACAAGTATTTATTTGACAGTAGACACCCCTTAAAATACTGCTGAAATTCTTAATAGAGATCTGAACAAAATTCATATGTGGTCCTCTATGTGGCTTGTAAACTTTAATTCACAAAAACAAAAACTATGATTATTTCAAGAAATTAATAAAACCTAGTCATCCGATTTTAATAATGAATGACAATGATCTTCAAGAGGTTGCTACTCATAAACACTTAGGTATTATTTTTCAAATAATGGGTTATGGAATAATCACATTGAATATATAGTTAAACGAGCATACAATAGAATAAATATCCTTAGGAAGATGCGTTTTATACTCAATGGGTTCACTTTAGACAAATGTAATTTTCATATATTCGACTAATATTAGAGTACGGGGATGTCATTTGGTATAACCAAACACAATATTTGATTAATAAAGTGGAAAATGTTCAAATTGAAGCTATGAGAATTGTAACGGTGGGAATAAATTAACTTTGATACAGATGTTTTATGAGGAAACAGGTTGGGAAACACTTTCAGAAAGAAGAAAAAACACAAGCTCACCATGTTTTATAAAATGGTGAATAAGGAGACTCAGATTATTTACAAAACTTGGTACCAAATCAAATAGTAAATTTACATAACCATTTCACTCGTCAGACTCAAAATACTTCGGAAATACGTACAAGAACTAACCTCTACTCCGATTATTTCCTTCCTTCGTCTATTTAATTGTGGAATAAGTTACCAGATCAAAAGAGAAATTCTACGTCTTTAAGTATTTTTAAAAGTCGTATAAAAAACCCAAATAATAAATGCCCAAATTTTACTACACTGGTACAAGAATGGGTCAAATATTACATGCCAGGTTAAGGATGAATAGTAGTTCTTTAAATGAACATTTGTTCAGACGAAATCTAGTAGATTCTTCAAACTGCTCGTGTGGTCTAATCGAGTCTACAGCTCATTTTCTATTGCATTGTAAAAAATATGACGCATTGCGTAATGACATTATTTTCTCAATTAATTATCCAGTCATACACAAACCTACTTTTATTTGGATCAACAACTCTAACTTTAGACCAAAACAATGATATTTTGAGAAAAGTACAAAATTCTAACTAAAGTGCAAGAGATTTACAAGTTAAATAGTTATTAATTAATTTGCAAAGTTGCATTTCATCTGGACATGTGTGTAGTATTTAAGTGTATTTCATTTGTTCTTATATTTTTGATATACTTTTTGTTTTCTATTTTTTTTCTTCTTTTGTTATATTTTAATTTTTGGCACTATTTTCAAATTATATTTTGTTTCTTTATTTAAGTGTATTTCATTTTTCTTATATTTTTTTTATATACTTTTTGCTTTCTATTTTTTTTCTTTTTCTCTTCTTTTGTTATATTTTCATTTTTTGCATTATTTTCAAATTATATTTTCCTCCTTCTTTCTTTGTTATGTAGTTACTCATTTATTCTTGTTCCATATCATTGTAACATTGCATGCTATATTTATGAAATCGTTAATTGAGTTGGTATTTGAAGGAAACGGATTAATACAGCTTGTTTCCGAATCCTATTATTATTGTGTATTTTGTATGATGATATATTTGTAATGATGAAGAATAAATATGTTTAATAAAGGAAACGCATCATAAACTACAGTACAAACACCAGGCAGACGACCATTAACTTGGATCAAAAATTAAAAAGTAAATTAACAAAATACCGAACTCCGAGGAAAATTCAAAACGGAAAGTCCCTAATCAAATGTCAAAATCAAAATCTCAAACACATCAAACGAGTGGATACCAACTGTCATATTAAAGCGATATTTATTTATCGACATTCAAATTACATCAGTTCAAAGTAACAAGCAAAACCGATGAAATTGCATGAACTGCAAAAGGAGCGAGACCGATCTGATCAACAAGGTAACAGTCTCTTGCTATACAAATTCCGACTTTTCACCATAATTAGGATTTCTGTTGATTAAGTCTTCAAAACTTCTTTCTCATACTTATGAGTATTCAAATATTCAAATTTGATCTTAAAAGCTGAGTTCCGTAATCAGTTATTAAATATACGGAATTTTTCAATGTATCTTCTTTATTCACAGAGACATCCACATCAGGGTTTCATATACCGTCAATCAAACGTAGCAAATATAGCCGTGAATAGATGTGTAATCATTCCCTTGCATTTTATATTTGTGATTGCATGCATGTTTGTAATATTTGAACAAAAGAAAAGATGAACACAATAAAACGAGTGACATTAAACTTTTGTTGTCGTCTTTGTTAAATTTACTATTAACTACAAAATCGTTTTTGTTGGCGTCATTCTTAGATTGATCATCATTTTTATTTGAAGTTTTACTTAGTTGTGTTTGTACGTCTGTGTTTTCGGCTATATCCCAATTATAATCACATTGATTTATTATGTCTGTATTTTGTTTGCTAACCAAATTTTGTCAGTATGACGACACTATAAGCGGCTGTCATGCGAGTGGGAGGTTAGGCTAGCTATAAGACCAGGTTTAATCGACCATTTTCTTAGAAAAATACTTGTTCCATGTCAATAAAATGACAGTTGTTTTCAACTTGTTCTGTTCGTTGATAATGATTGAGTTTGTCAGTTTTGATGGACTTCCTCTGTTTGAATTTGCCTTGTTCGGTATCTTTATTATACCTTTTCGCTGTAATATCAAAATTTAAGACAAGTATTCAACATTTCAAAAGATTATTACAAAGAATTGCTCCTGCAAGCTTTGTTTAAAGAAGAGTATCTTGTTTTAGAAGGGATAAATCGTACTTTGAAAACATCGATATGATTCAGACAAATGTTTTTTTCAAAACTGACAATATTAAGATGCTTGATTTCTTGATTTACAACATATTTGTTACGTTTTGATGACGTGTTTTTCAGCAAACAATCGGCATTCGACGTAACTTCCCGAATTAGACTGATGCTATTACCGAGTTTCTACTTGAATGGCCTACACGACGGATGCCACTTGATAAGCAGGATTTCCTGAATCTGCAACAGCAACTGAAATCACCATCTGTTTTAGTGAGATTCTGTAGCTCAGTCTTTAGTTTTCAATGTTGTGTTTTGTGTACTGTTGTTTGTCTTTTCGTTTTATGCCTTGGCCATGTCAGGTTGTGTTCGACTTGTGCGTTTGAATATCGCTTGGAATATGACAGTTGTTATCCATTCGTTTGATGTGTTTGAGCTTCTGATTTTGCAATTTGATTACGGAATTTCCGTTTTGAATTTTCCTCGTAGTTCGGTATTTTTGTTAGTTTACATTTTGTTATCTTTTGTCTCTTTCAAGATTAGCGAACGCTTCACAGTATTTCGTTAACGAATTGTTGAAAGATCAAATACATCGTTTCTTTAAACGGCGTATTTTTCTACAAAATTGAAATTCCATTTTCATCAGAAACATACCCTCTGGTCCATCGTGTGGCTTTTATACATCTCATTAAAATTTTACGCTACGGAATGACCACAATATATGGAAATCGTTTAGTATAGCTCTTCAACTGTTTCGATTCTTATACATCTTTGGATTTCAAGTATTCGGCTTTAAGCAGTCCTGGTGGAGGTTAATCAAGAAAAGCGCTTCGGACGCATTCAATTTGTAACCCGTTGTTTTCATATTTTGCAGGGCTATGCTCATTACACAACAACTGCCAACATTGTAATCAGATAGAACAACTGAAATCGAAACAACACACATTTTACGGTCATCATCATGAATTGGTTGATCGATAAGATTACCTCTGTCTTAACTATCTAGCGACACTTGGACATGCTTTCGTAGCCTTGGATCTGTGTATACCAGTATAGTTATCTTATCTTTAATTTTACCTATTGTGTTCAATTTCCGATGATGACATTTTGACGAGTCTGATTTCAAGGGCGGGTGATGCGTGCATAGCAGACAACAAACGCATCCCTCTTGCTCTTTTAAGATTGATGCAATTCCCCAATATTGCCTTTCATTTGACGTTTTAATCAGGTAGTTAGATGTGAACATTAGTAAACTAATGTTGCCGATATGTAATTTCTTACATTAAAATTAAAATTATTTTGCCTAAATGCAATTATCAACCTGTTCAAATTTGATTTCCAATGAAATTTTATGTTTCCGAGAAAGGTTAGTAAATACGAAACTAAACTTCCTATATCAACATCGAAATATATATTTATTAAACGTTATTCAGTATCGGTACACAAACAAACAGGTTTATATACTATAATAGAGTCTACTTACCATTTTGAATGGTCCTTTCAAAACATGATTGTTCTGTTTGGACTTTTTGCAATATTATGAGCAATATAAAAATTCAAAAATAATGTATAATTGCAAATGACTCCACCAGAGACCAAATGACATAGAGTTTAACAACTACAGGTCACCGTATGGCCTGCCAGAATGAGCAAAACTCATACCGCAAGTAAGATTTAAAAGGCCCAGAAATGACAAATACAAAAATAAATAATGCGAGGAAACTACGAAAAATTACCCAAAACGATTATGATATACAGCAACAAACGAAAACCACCGATTTCATTTGTTGAATCTTTTGCGCAAGCATGTTGTTTTTCCGTATTTTGTAATTCACTTGTTAAATTCTAAATGTGATTGGTTTTATCTATAAAAGCTGCTATATCTGACGTTTTGGCAGTAAGGTGTCACAGCTTCTTCGAGTTGTTGTCTGGCCTTGGTTTCCTCTCTAGTAAATCTACAGTGGCTTTATAATATTTGTCCGACTAACTATTACTCTGAGACGGAGTTTCTCGTATTCTAGAAAAAAACACTTTCAACAGAATTATGGAAAATATAAAAAGCATGTGATGACCAAAGACCGCCATGACAGTACGCATGTTGATCGAATTTATTTTCATGGTGATCAACATTCGTATCTTTTGGTATTGTTGGTTATCTTTACAATTTAGTTAGTGTTGTGAACAAAGGTGTCAAAATCACGTTTTAAAATTTCATTAAAACTTAATATGGGAAAAATTAAAACCTTGAACAAATAATACCTCTATAAGATTTCAATATTTTGAATTGAATAACAAAGAAGAAAAGGTTAACATGTTTACCGTTAAGAAATATAACTATATAGTAATACCTGAAAGAATCAACTTAAAAAATAACATAGCAGCAGTAACTAAACTCATCATAGGTACTACAATTAAAATTGTTTTCATCATACGCGCTTTATGTCTACATGAGACTTATCAGTGACGGTCGAAGAAAATTATAAATGGCCAAATAAAGTACGAAATTGAAGAGCATTCAGGCCCAAAATTCTGAAATGCTGAAAAAGGTTTGAAGTAACAGAAATACATGTTATTTGATTCCTTTTATTTGTTTATATTAAAGTGCAGAAAAAACATTACCGGAATTATATGGTTTAGATGATTAAAGTTATGGTTTACATTCGTGTCTGCCGAATGATTCGTGAAACGTGTTGTTCTGTAACAAATATGTACTCGTCGTCAGTCAACATTGAAATTGGGAATTTCTATGGAATACATAACTTAATTCCTTGTATATTTATAGCAAGAGGCAACGGCTGGGGTAAGAGATGGTGGTGATAAGGTAGATAAAGGATATATAGACAAAATATTAACGACAAATTATGATAGGATATGCAAAGAAATAATAGTAACCTCTTTGTGTTTATCATGCATATATATATTAAATTAGCATTTGTACATTGGAAAAATAGGTCTGACATCTCCGATTTCGCCGATCATATAATTTTCAGACCGATTGGAATTTCAAATAATGAAACGAAGTATATTGCTGTCTTTTACGTTCTTTGCCAACAAATTTCAATTAAGAGCATAATATTCTAAATATTGACAACTTCCTATCTAAAAACATAATGCACCTGATATTTTCTGCAAGCATACATAATCCGGCTTACCACGTTTTAACATGTTTTACTGGTGAGCTTATGAAAATAGGATGATTTGTTATATTAAAAATAAGGAGATGTGGTATTATTATCAATGAGACAAATTTCCAACAAAGTAAAAAGTCAATTTAAAAATCATAAGCAAACGTATTGCTTCAACAATGAAAAACCCCATACCGTATAGTCGACTATGAAAGGCCCCGACATGCAAACTATGCAACAATTCAATTGAGAAAACTAACGGCCAAATTTATAACAAAACAATGTTAGAAAATCATATAAGACAGATATGAAACGAAGGCAGCCAATGAACTACAGGCTTCTAACTCGCTACAGGCATTTTAGAATGTGGCAGGGTTAAACATTATTGAAGGATCCAATCTGCCACTTATCCTGCGACATTGGTGTAACATAACAACATAAGAACACACTTTAAAACTAGTTGAAAATGATTTTTACAGAGCAGAAAAACATATAACAAAAACATAAACCGGACTTGGCAGGATATTTATACATCCCTAAAAATAACAAAGACGCAAATTACAGATCTGAGAGTACTCTAAGTTACTGACAGCTTGTTCAAACCAAAAGTAATTTAAAATTTATATATCTTACATTAAAACAATCAGTACCCATCAAACATCCAATGGATTTAGTGTTAGGCGTCATCAACAGTCAGAGAAAAATATGACCTTGTGCAATGCCAAAATATAGACATTGACAGATTGTAGTACCGTGAATGTGCATATGAGTGTTACAATAATATTTATTGTGGTTTAAAATTACAAATAATAAATTCAATATTTGTACCAATATAATACATCAGGATGTGCTGTTCTGTTTCAAATAATTTTTACAGGAACAGTCAAACTTGCAAACCAAATCTTTGTATCTGTGGAAGAATTAAGGAAACGTTTCCAGTAATTTGTAATAACAAAATCGCTGACTTAATAATGTACCAGTAATATAGTATGCTCAATGATATCCTAAAACGTCGCTACAGACACCGGCATAGCGAACGAATCAGGATATATAAACACCATGAGACGGTGTCAAGGGAACTTCAATGCCAAAAGCGGAATATTAACAATAAGGAAATAAAACAATAAAAACTGTCTCTTTTGTCATAATTTTTTCTGTTAAGTTTTCTTGTTAAACTGAATTATATAAATCTAGAAAAGGACATTTATTGCTTTTAGCACTCGATTTATTGAAAGTAAGTTAAGGTAAGGTAAATGTCGGCAGTATTTTAAAAGAATTCTTGATTTTGTAACGAAATGATATCATTAAGATAACGACAAGTGATGCTGCTTTTATCAAATTTATGGAAATAAGACGGGTATTTACAGATTTTGGCCATAAACTGTGATTCATTAAAGATCAGGAACAAGTTTCCTATTAAATGGGCGCAACTGGTGCACATAAGAACACCTTTAAACTGTCGATAACCCATATTTCCGAAAAGTACACAAAATGGTGAAAATTAGCAGCTCCAGTCTAACATATCTTCCTTTCGTATGATTGCAAATGAGACAACTCAATCAAAAATCGTAACAGGTTAGCAGCTATAGTTTGCCTTAACACTTTCAACGATGAACGAAATCAATATACATAGCAATAAAAATGTCCAGACAAGACAGATGTCAAAAACGCCTCCTAAAGGTTGCAGATCTCGTGAGGTCGTTAATGCGAATTAGAATATCAACTTAATGGGTGTATGAATTCTAAAGGTACATCTTTCTTCAAAATTCCATATGTTGCTTAGCACATGTTATATCTCCTTGACACATCTGACAAAGCCCAAAACAATATCGTTACTGTTAGCAAATTACAATATATTACTTACTGTAAAAAGGAAATAGTGTTGACATTTCACTGTATTCAAAACTACATAAGTGTCTGCCAAATGCTACATCATACAGTTTATGATATTTTGACAATGCATTGATCTGCTGTCAAAACAGACTAAGTGTGGAATTATTTTCTCTATTGATTTGTTGAATCAAAAGATCGGTTGAGTACTTACAATTAGTCCCTCTCCTCATGCAAAAGTACAAAATTAATTGACCTCTATTCTTCTATATAAAGTAGTATTCTGCGTTTTAAACTTAAAGTCATATGAAACGAGTGACTGGTGAAAATAATGTTAATCCAATTCTCGAACAAATGCATGTATATACCATAAACTTAGTCTTCTGTGCACGATTTTATCATTTTTACGCATCCATTTCGTATAATCGTCAAAAAATATATCACTGGGTCATTAAAAATGGCAGCCAATTAATGGTCCTGTTTTGAAGACGAAGTTTACCGATTGTCACCTTTGTAAACAATCAACAAAGAAGCATGGGTATTCAAGTAAGCACGTGTATAACATATACAATAAGATATAGTATATTTCGATGACGGAGTGATGTTTACGTTGGTTGACTCTCTCTGCGAATTTGGGTTTCCCTTCGCACTTGCGGATTGCGATCACCGGATTTTTACGAGAAAGGTCATACTGAGGTAACTGCATACGGAAAACATGTCGGCAAATTTTTGTCTGGAAGCCAACAATTAAAAAAAAATTTCTTTTAAATTTGGACAAATAAAACTATTTTCTTCAGAAAAAAGTGTATGTACATAAGTTTTATAATAAAACTAGCCATTTAGTTATAAAAACATATGCATCCTTTTTTTTTAATTTGAAGTTTCGTAATACTTTAAAGACAAATTGCACATATCTTGTTTGAGGAAGGGATACATATTATTTTTGTACAGAAAAACAATCTGATTCTGACAAAGAGTTTACTGAAAATGATCATCATTGCGTTATAAGGATTTGTTTCTTTATCATGACTACCGACATTTCTATTGGAACCATCTCTGCAAAATGACGCGGAATTCATACATGAGCTTCAAGAGAAAATTAATAGCATAGTGCATAATCCTTTATTTTCCTTCCGATACACAATTGATGATTAAAAGTGTGGGACTATGTTGACTGAATCTATCCAAAATGAACTCTTACCGATATCAGTTTTGTACACATGAGAGGTAATATCAGAATAAATTATAGTAAATTTCGAATTCTTAAAAGTAATTCATTCAGGCTTGAAAATATATCTAAAAAAAAAAAAAATAATCAAGCATGTCAATTAATTCTATTTCACTCCAAATTTCAAAAGATATCCAATAACAATTATTGTAAATCGACTATAACATCCAAATGTATTTATTGTTGAATTTAACATTTATTTTGAACAAACAACACATGTAAGGGGATAATCCTGTTTGTATGGTGGACAACGAAGTGATC
This sequence comes from Mytilus coruscus, assembly GCA_017311375.1. Classification (NCBI taxonomy): domain Eukaryota; kingdom Metazoa; phylum Mollusca; class Bivalvia; order Mytilida; family Mytilidae; genus Mytilus; species Mytilus coruscus. Next base: position 25,793,324 of record CM029605.1, on the reverse strand, counting down.
CACATTTAGCTACAACGTCATAGAATAGTTTACTTCCGCCGTTCCATGATGAACCACCATTGATATATTCAGGCTGTATAGCAATACAGACAAATGATCCAGCTGCAGCATTGCTATGATCATTTGAAGCCAGATATCCATTGTACTCCATGTTCCATCCTGTAACACACCAGTTCTTTCCTGGTATCATTATAACACTGGAGGCCTGCTTTACTCTACAGACGGCGAAAGGTACGTCCTGATTTGCACTATTTGAAGCAAAATAGTTACCATCAAATTCTGCTCCATACATATGACCATAGCCTCTACCACTAGTTTTGACGAAGTCAGGATCTTTTGGTAAACAAACTGGTTCTGCTGCTGACCCTGATGCACTGTAAAGTCCTACCCTACATATCCTATAAAACAATAACACTTTAATATGTTGTAACATTTGTTAAAACAATATTTGTAAACATTACTAATAGGCGAGAATTAAAACGCAATGAATGATCAAACTGGTTTAGTCTGAATGTAATTTGCAAATTTTTAAGCGTTAGCAAAACAATTAATTTTAATAAAAAACATAAACTGAAGACACACATAAGGTTTTTATTAAAATGATAGTATAAAATAAATAACAACAAACTTCAAAATGAATTTCACTTTTAATCTTTTCGAAATATTTACAATTGAGTGACATGAATATTAATTTCAGACAAACCAACTTATCATGCTTATTTAGGCTATTTTAAAATGATATTAACACATAAATATTCTAATGAATGGATGGAATGTGTAATGAGTATATTCCTTTGATTTCAATAACTAATATATAACTAATTGCAATAAAAACGCAGCTGTCGGCATCTTTAGCATCTTTATTTCAATGTATCATTGGTTACCATGTGCTGCTGCTTTATTAAAGTATGCACAACGTTGCCAATTATTCTAGGATTTGAAAAATGTAATGAATGATGTTTAAATTGATCATATTTGCATACTTATTGTAAAACAATTAATTATAATAAAAAGAATAAACTGAAGACACACATAAGGTTTTATTAAAATGATAGTATAAAATAAATAACAATTAATTATAATAAAAACATGAACTGAAGACACACATAAGGTTTTTATTAAAATGATAGTATAAAATAAATAACAACAAACTTCAAAATGAATTTCACTTTTAATCTTTTCGAAATATTTACAATTGAGTGACATGAATATTAATTTCAGACAAACCAACTTATCATGCTTATTTAGGCTATTTTAAAATTTTGCATACTTATTGTAAAACAATTTATTATCATAAAAAGCATAAACTGAAGACACTAATAAGGTTTTATTAAAATGATAGTATAAAATAAAAAAACAATTAATTATAATAAAAAACATAATGGTTTACTTTTATAAATTGTTATTTGGATGGAGAGTTGTCTCATTGGCACTCACACCACATCTTCCTATATCTATAAACTGAATTAACAAAATAACAATGTATCATTGATTATCATGTGCTGCTGCTTGATTAAAGTTTGCTCTACGTTGCCAATTATTCTAGGATTTAAAAATGTAATGAATGATGTTTAAATTGATCATATTTGCATACTTATCGTAAAACAATTAATTATGATAAAAAACATAAACTGAAGACACACATAAGGTTTTTGTTAAAATGATAGTATAAAATAAATTACAATTAATTATAATAAAAAACATTAACTGAAGACACACATAAGGTTTTATTAAAATGATAGTATAAAATAAATAACAACAAACTTTAAAATGAATTTCACTTTAATCTTTTCGAAATATTTACAATTGAGTGACATGAATATTAATTTCAGACAAACCAACTTATCATGCTTATTTAGGCTATTTTAAAATTTTGCATACTTATTGTAAAACAATTAATTAAAATAAAAAATTAAACTGAAGACAAACATAAGGTGTTTTATTAAAATGATAGCATAAAATAAAAAAACAATTAATTATAATAAAAAACATAAACTGAAGACACACATAAGGTTTTTATTAAAATGATAGTATAAAATAAATAACAACAAGTTGTAAGGACACTGTGTCCGTGACCATCGCAAACATGTAGTACCACGAGCTACGATAATATATAAAATCAAATTCAAATTCAAAACATGTTGTTTATTTAATAAAAATTTGGGAAACTTAAATAAAATAAGTACCTTAACTATACAGCCAAAGTCGTCAAACTTCTTATTCTATAAACCATTAAGTTATAAATCTACCAGTTCTATCAAAATAACAAAGGAATAGAATTTTCATCTGTTGTTTAATTTCGGTGGGACAAAAACAAAACTAAGTGAGATGTCAACTTAAGCATGAGTACAAACTAACTTCATCTTTATTTAAAATTACAAGTTACCCTTCTTCTGTTCGAAATTAGTTCACCCAAGTGGAAAGTAGATATATCTCTTAACATTCCTGGCTACTATCAATCTGACTAGCTGGGTCGATTAGCATCTTTGAAATGAACTACCTGAGTAAACTAGCTCTGTTCTGTTGTAAGTACACTGTGTCTGTGACCATCGCAAATATGTAGTACCACGAGCTACAATAATATATAAAATCAAATTAAAATTCAAAAGATGTTGTTTAAAAGTCAGTGTACCATTTCGTGTTTGATTTCATGCTCATATTTTGATAATTTCTAATACACCCGTAAAACACATTTTGTACGTCATGTTCTCTCTAGATTTTCCTTAGATTTTCTTGGTTTTCATTTCAACCATGAAAGATCGATAGAATGTGGACTACGTGTCGAAAGAAAAAAAAAAACAAACACAATTTCTAGTAGGCAATCGAAAGTGATAAGTCAAAAGAGGACTACGTAAAAAAGGACCGACGAAAATGGTGTAAAGAAATACAAAAGCACACCAAAAATAATAAAAATAATAAAAGTATCCAGCAATTTTGACAAGTTACAAAAAATGAAAATATGACGAATTGTGACTTCATGAAAACGAAAATATCTGTGATCATTTTTGATTAACAAGGTCACGTTGGTCACCCTCAAGTTCAATACTATGACATGTAAGGGCTTTACCTTTTTCTGTAAGCACCGGTTTGGTGTCGAACATTGCATGCTGCTCCGTAAATAACTTTCTTTTGTGTTTGTTGTTTGGTTTCTCCTGACTTTTGCCAAACATTTCTTTTATTCGTTACCAATTTAATCATAATGAAATCGTTGTTCAGTAAAAGCAACAGTTCATTTAGCAATTGCTGAAGTCTTAGCATAAAACATGATATGAACTACCTAGAACAATGGAAATATAACAGACTCCTGTTAGTAAGTAGTATGGCATATAAGCCCCATCATATTATATGTGTGCCTACCCAAGTTAAAACATGTACTTTTGGGTAGCTATAGGTTTCTGTCAGTCATATTTGTTCTTCGCTAATTGTTATATAATAAATATAAATCATTCCGTTGGCTTTTCTCGTTTGAATTGTTTTTCTTTTGTCACGTCGGGAAACTTTAAAGCTTACGATACCGTCCTGGTTACTTACTTTTACTTACATAAGTCTCCAGTATATAGTTGTGTCATTGGCAATCATATTACCCTTTTAATTAGAACAATTATATGAAATTCAAGCATGAATCTTAAACTATTTTCTCATTTATGCTTGTATAAGTCTGGGAATCTATTTCTTTTTTATATATAGATTTTCAATTATATCTTTTATCGATTTGAGAACAACGTCTGTAGTTAGTTTATCTATCTTCAATTAATGATTACTGTTAAGATGATTTGTTCCTGCTTTGATGTTATCAGTTTTATTAACAACAACTGTTGTGTTATTTTATCGGCTTCAGATATATGAATGCTATTATGTTTTAGTTCTGTAAGAGAATTACGTTCAATTTCGACAAGATGTCTCTAAAGTGCTTCACCTCCAGTTTTGATATTTGTAGAAAATTATTTAACGGACACGAAACTAGATATATCAAAACTAGAGGTTAAGCACTTTAGAGACATCTTAACAGTAATCATTACTTGAAGGTTGATAAACCAGCTACAGACGTTGTTCTCAACGTGCTCAAATCGATAAAAGATATTGTTGAAAATCTATATTATATATAGAAAAAAGAAATAGACTTATACACTGTTATAATTTCTTAAAGAATAATAGCAATTCAAAACATAGTCACATGTGCCTTCTTTCAAAAATCATAAAATCAATCTAGAAATAATTAATGAGGCATTTCGAACTGGTCAGCTAGTAGGAGACATTAATATTCCTTACCGACCAATCATCAATAAGTGTAACTCTCCCACGAGACGCATTTGGGAGATTACTGGATCTAATTATAAAACCATTATTGAAGAGGCATAAATTTTACATTCAAGATACAAAAGACTTCATTAATAAAATAGAGTCACATGAGGTAAAAAAGAATGCATTCTTATTGCCTATGATGTTACGTCAATGTACACAAATATGATCATTGATCATTTAGGAGAAACATTTATCAATGCATTACAACTAATTGATACGCAAGCATATACTTTAAAGATTCCCAACAAAAAGATTAACTGCATTTGTTAAATTAATACTAAGAAACAATGAATTTGAGTTTAATGGACAGTTATACAAACAAATTATAGGAGCGCCCATGGGTGGCATATTTCCACCAACATGCACAGATCTGCATCTGCCTGTCCTATTAATAAAAATCTTAGATAAGTTCCAATGAAGAGAAAACATCAAATTACACTGTCAATATAGAGATCACGGTTTTATGGTCTTCACAGGCAAATTAGAACAGGTTGAAGAGCGAACGAAATTGACCCTCTACTTAAGTTCACATTTGAGGTGTCGACATCTAGTATGACCTATTTAGATACCGAAGTGTACAAAGGTGAACGATTCTATATAATGGAATTCTTGATGTTAAGTCACACATTAAAAAAACCCGAAACGCATCAATATTTACCAATCACTAGTGCACATCCTAAACACACATTTAAGAGTATTACAGTGTGTGAATCTATACATCATATTAGAAATAATAGTGACATCGTTGAATTAAATAAACATTTAATTAACTTACAAGATAAGTTAATTGATAGAGGATAGTGTAAAGAGGAACCAGAAAATGTTATAAAAACATTAGAAATGCAACGGATAGAAAAACTACCTTATTAAAGACCAATAGAACAACAAAAGTTCCACTTACTCTCATTACAAGGTATAACCCAATGATGAAAAACCTTAGTAAAATCCCGAAACACTGTTAAAATTCTGAATTATAGGCAACAAACACATACATATATATATATATATAAGTTAGCAAAAACGGTGTAAAGTCTTGAGATTTATTACCTATGTTGGTTGAAGGAACCGCATTTCATTATAATTCATTAAAATCAGGAAACAGTAAAGTATCATATGAATGGTAATTCTCATATTGAAAAAACTATGTTCACATAGAGAAAAAGTATGCACATGAAGAACTATGTTCGTATATAGAATAAGTATGTGCATATCAAGTAAACTATATTGTTTGCACCTGTCCTAAGTCAGGAATCTAATGTTCAGTAGTTGTCGTTTGTTGATGTGGTTCATAAGTGTTTCTCGTTTCTCGTTTTTATATAGATTAGACCGTTGGTTTTCCCGTTTGAATGGTTTTACACTAGTAATTTTGGGGCCCTTTATAGCTTACTGTTCGGTGTGAGCCTAGGCTCCGTGTTGAAGACCGTACTTTGACCTATAATGGTTTACATTTATAAATTTTGACTTGGATGGAGAGTTGTCTCATTGGCACTCATACCACATCTTCTTATATCTATATATGCATATATAGAAAAAGTATGTGCATATGAAGTAAACTATGTGCATATATATAGGAAAAGTATGTGCATATAAAGTAAAATATATGCATATATTGAAACAAATGTGCATTTATAGAAAAAGTATGTCTTATATTGAAAAGTATGTGCTAATATAAACATATGTTCACACCAGGCAACTACTGCGTTCCATAGTCGGCTGTTATTGTTCTACAAGAAACGAATTTGTAACATCAGATTCGATGTTTCGGTACCAATATATGAGATATTGGGTTTGATTTAATTGATGGGAATCTATCTCACAGTTCATTCACATGCAAGTCGGTATTCCAATGTACAATAAACATAATCGAATTGATAAAGTCCAAATTCTTTAATCGAGTTAAAATATAAAAATAAAACAGTATTACACATCATTAATTTTCAACCAAAAGAAAATATATATGCTTGTGTTGGAAAATCTTAACGCAGTTCATGTGTTCTTGTTGGCATATCCAAACGCAGTCCCCGAATAATAATTTAACTTTCTTTAATCCTCTTGCTGCCGGTAGTTTTATATTGTTGCATTTCATGTGCCAGAAAATACTACAACTGGACGTCTGTGACGTGACATGCCTAACAATGACGTCATTCGATATATGACGTCAGACCCTAATGGCGCTACATTGGAGACCCATTATAGAAAAATGTTACGCTGTTTAATCTTCGATATTTTATTTGGAAGAGATACAGCAATGATGAGAAGCTTGCATCATAAAGTAAACTATATGCATATATAGAAAAAGTATGTGCATATAAAGTAAACTATGTGCATTATATAGGAAAAGTATGTGCATATAGAGTAAACTATGTGCATATATAGGAAAAGTATATGCATATATCAGTCGAGGCAAATAGGAAATTGCATAATATTATGAAATATCCTAATTTAACACATTATTATGAAACTTACCAATATTAGTTAATCGGATAATTTTGTAACTATATTATGGGATTTCGTAATTCATAAAATTATGGAAATACATAAGATAAGAAACATTTTATAATTTTTAATATTTTTCGGTCGGTTATTGGGCCCTGCGACTAATTTTGGGAAATTTCTAGAACAAAAGTTATTTTTGAGTGGAGTTTATACCAGGTCATAATGAACAACTGTCAGATTTTCTCCGAAACGCCAAAGTTTGCTTTATGTTGATAATTCAACGAAGGAGACAACTAGTATCGGTTTAAAATACAACTTGCGGTTTTGTTCTTTGATACTTCGATCTTTTAATACTAATCTAAGGTTAAAGATGTGTTTTTATATATTTCTATCTTAATTTGCATGTGATTTACAGCTGCATACTTCATTTTCATTGAATTATCTAGTTTAAGACGTTTGAAATGAATATACTTTAGATAAAACTTAAAGGTTAATCTAACCTTTTGTCTGTTGTCATGTAGGAAGAATATTGTCAATAGAATACTTCCATGATCGTATTATCATGATAAGATTAAATCGTTAGATACGGCATTTATATGTCTCTGGCAGCGTGTAAGAAAAACACCTCTTGGTATGATTAAAGAACAAAAGTTATCTGTTACAATTTAAACAATGAAAAAAGAAACGATTGTAGAAAATTTATGTTGTAAAAGAGTATTTGTATTAATAACATACAATAGATAGAATTAAAAACAAAACACTCTGAGATCAACAAAATAGTACGGAAGCGTATTAACGCCGCATATTTTTTTGACGCAACTTTTGCTATATAACGCAAACATTTTGATTTTAAAGATTCATTAAGTTTTAATATTTCATAATCAAAACTTTTATATTGAAGTTACATTTATGTTTATTATATACTTTGAAAGTGGTGTTTTTTAAATATAGGCATTTGCATGTCCGTCTGCCAGTAAAATTGGTTGTGATTTAGTTAAGAAAGAGCACTTAAAACCAGGCTAAATTTTTAATAAATATACATAAGAATAAGGAATACTTGTTTCACAATTATACACAAATTAAGAAAGATTTTGTATCAGAAAATTGTATAAATTTAACGTGAAAATCGATATGGTATAGAAACATTCTAACTGAAAGACTACGCTTTCGGAAATTTTGATTTACGGGAAGTGACAAAGTAGTGAAGAGCAACAAAAAGTTCATACAATTTTGAAACTATCGAGTTAAGTAGACACAATGATCTTTCGGCTTTAAAATGATTTACTTTGAAGAAGAAAAAAACAATGAGTTTTGAGATGTAAAAATCGTTTGTTGAATTTCAGTATATGATAAAGTTTCTTTAATAAAAAATATGGGGATTTTAAATTTCAATATAGTGAGATAATTATTTAAGATGATTGGGTAGAAAATTATTATAGAGTACATAATTAAAATAATAAAAAAATCTTCATCTTATACATTTATTTCAATATGGTAGTGTGTATAGATCTAACTAATCTTTCACAATGCTCAAACGAGCGCTTACTTTTAAAGTGTTTTTTATTCGGCTACATTAACGGGGTTCATTTTTTAATTTTCTGCGGTATAACTTCAATCTACAATTTTTTATTAAAATATATATATACGTGTATTCTCCTCCTCATTGTTATGCCATGATATGAGCATAACACTCAGCATTTTACTTTGCAATAAGAACAAAGGGTGGTAAATTTTAATACATGCACCTTCCTTCATTTACAACAGCTTATTCCCTCAAATCTTTCATAAGAAATAGAAAAAAATGTTTGCGTTATATCGCACAGGTTTGCAATATTTCGCAAATGTTTGCGTTATTTCGCAAAGGTTCGAATTATACGCAAATGTTTGCGTTATTTCGCAAAGGTTTGCATTATAACGTAAACATGGGGAGACATGTAAGAAAACAAATGTGTGGGGCTTTTACGCTTTCGTAAAATAGCGACAAAATGAAGTAAAATCATAAATAGCATTGCCTGTTTCTCAATTTTTATTTATGGGTAAAACAAAACCTTTTTTAACAATCATCGTTAAAGGCCATACGGTGATAGTTAGTAGTTACCTTCAACGTCTGTTGGTCTATAGTGAATTTTTGTCTCATTGGCAATCTTACAGCATCTTCGTTTTTGTTTTGTTATATGAATATTTTTACAAAACCGTACCAACAGATAATAAATATCTACCCAGTATATTATACTGCTTCCAGTTTGTTTTCATTAGAAGTACGAGATTGTAAGTTTCGTCCGTATCATACCTTTTTTTTTTATTATTTATTATGACATTTTTCTATTGAATATCTGTACCTTGTTGTGAATCCAGGAATTTCGTACATATTGTGTCGAATGTAGGTTTTATTATGATTACTTAGTAATGCGTCTACCATACGCCACTTGATCGGTATAAACATTGTTTTACCTTTTAGTTTAATGCTATTTCTATTTTTTTCGAATGTAAAATGGTAAAAAGAAAAACAAATGATGAAACCCATTTGAATAACGTATACAGGATGTACGATAATATATTAAAATGTCTATAGAAGTTGGCTCTGTAAACATGTAGTTGCATATACACAAAGATACCGTAAAGTGAAAATGGATATCCTGCATTTATCATGCTTTTCAATTATATATGGTCAAATCGCAGAAAGACCACCCTAAATTATTGACAACTACAGATCCGTCAACTGTTAATCAACTTGTCAGACTTGATGAGGGATATTTTATATTTCGGTCTCTCCGGAACTCACCAGTATATCTTGAGAAACGTAAAAAAGATTTGTTCGCTATGATTAGACAGTTAGGTCTACCTACATGGTTTGGTTCATTGTCATCTGCAGATACAAAGTGGAAAGATCTTCTCAGAATTTTAGCAAAATTAAATGATGGAAAAGAATATAGCGATGAAGAACTAGAAAACATGGATTGGCATACTTAAACAAAACTGGTACAAAAAGATCCAGTAACCTGCTCTCGTTTTTTTTATTACCGGGTCAAACAGTTCATCAAAATTGTCTTGAAAAGTGAGCATAATCCAATCGGAAAAGTCGTCGACTATTTCTATAGAGTAGAATTTCAGCAGAGGGGTTCTCCACACATTCACATATTGATTTGGATTGAAGGTGCACCACGATACAACAAAGATTTAAATGAAGATATTGTGAAATATATTGATAAACATGTATCTTGCTCTTTGTTAACAGAATTCCAAGATTTGATAAGTTTGCAAACACACAAGCATTCAAAACATGTAGAAAAAAAGGACATGCAATCTGTCGATTTGGATTTCCATTGCCTCCAATGAAAAGAACTGTTATTTTGGAACCACTTAATGAGGATGTAGAAAAGTATAAAAGTGTTTACAAAAATTGAGGATAAAATCAACTCATTGAATGAATTAGACAACATTGCAGACTTGACATTTGAAGAATTTCTGACTAACATTCTAGAGATGAGTGAAGAGGAGTATATTAAGTGTGTTCGTAGTAGCCTGAATGGGCCTAAAGGTTTTCTTGAGAGAAAGCCATGTGAAAATCGTGTGAATCCATACATGAAAATTGTTTTATCAGCTTGGAAAGCTAACCATGACTTACAATTTGTTTTAGATCCCTATGCCTGTGCCATGTATATTGTTTCTTACATAAGTAAGTCACAAAAGGAATGAGTTCATTGTTAGAGCAAGCAACAAAAGAAGCCAGAGAAGGTAATTTAGAATTAAAACGTCAAGTCAGACATATTGGAAATTATTTCACAAACTCGGTGGAAACAAGTGCACAGGAGGCAGTCTATTTAACTTTACAAATGCCTTTGACAAAAGCAACTAGGCATGTGGTTTTATTAACTCTTTGCACAACTCAAAATCCAATAATTTTAGTGGTTGTCATTTGTTGCTGTGTTTCATATTTGCTTTTCGTTTATTGTTTTAGCTCACCTTTCCTAATTGCCATGCAATACTCTCAGAATGCTGGATACTATCCACACTGGTGTGTGTCCACACTTATTTATTATACATTTAAAACTTAAAAGCAAAAGAAAACTTTAATGACAAATTTAAATAAAAACTACAGGTGAGCGATTCAGGCTCTTGAGAGCCTATTGTTTCCATTAGTTGGCTTGACCTACAAGACTTCAATTTTCACTTTATTGGTCGTCGTAATCACAATCAGTAAAATGCTCAGTACATACTGAACTTGTTTGTCTTTTGTGTCGTTTTCGTTTTTGCCATGGCGTTGTCAGTTTCTCTCGACTTTTGAGTTTTACATGTCCCTTACTATACAAACGCCAAAATTACACATAATTCGTAAAATACCATTAGTGAAATAGAGTCTATATTTAACATTGGAACTGAAATGTTTTGAAAATATGCCAGGGCGGTAAATACATAAGAATTCCTGTTTTGAATGACCGGTCAAGTCCATTTAAATTGAAAGAGAAGTTGGAGGATTTTGTCACTACGAGTGTTCCACTCCTCTTCACACGCTGCTATTCCTTCGTCTTGTGGAATGTTGGTATATAAAGAAGACAGTTTCATTACTAATATTATATAAATTGATAAAATTGTTTAAAAGCTTGTTTTAAACATTCTTAAGTTGATACATGTAGCTTCTTCCTTAGAAATAAATATTCATCCTTTTAAACAATTTCAATGATATCATGTTCTAATGTATTGTTTATGAGTTTCAATGCACATTTAAATCATTGAAAATCAATAATTTGGTCGGGTCGTTGTCTCTTTGACACATTAATGACATTCCCCGTTTCTATTCTCAATTTTATTGTAGTCATGATTCCTGTTTACTAATGTCATGAATGTATCAAGCTTTTCAGTTGTTAAATAAGTTATTGTCAAATTTTTTAATAATTATTAATGTTGTAACCATATATGAATGTTAAAACATTTTAATATCATATTAAAAATTTAAAAAGAATTCAGTTGCTTTTTCAAACATTTGTCAAAGTATTTTTCATTAAAATAAATTCTGTCTATTGCAATATCTTTATGGGTAAATAAAACAAAAGTACACCATGGCTTTCTAGATACAAATAATTGTGTTTGTATTTGTGCGTACCATGACGATGTTGCTTTTAGCTTTACTTAATTGCATACAAACTCAACATTATAACTTCAATCCATTGCGATATCTTTTGTGTATTTAAGTTGATGCACAAATGTGCATTTAATTTCAAGAATGCCTTCACCACAGCACTGACATTTTACATGTCCATCAGGGAAGCTGCTATAAATGGAAGTTTTGAACTTATAGATAAGCCTGCCGTTGATATATCTGTTTTTTATGCATACTTGTATATTTTTCAAAATATTGAATTCTTGCAAAATATTGACTTCTTGCTACCATTGTCTTTGCATATTCAGTGGTTCTGTAGAGAAAAATGGAACATTTCCTTTAATCATTGTAACTATATAATTATTCTCACACAATCTGTCTAAGTTACTATTCAATACTGATCCCTTAACAGATGCCGTAATTCTTCCTCTTCTCAACTCATACCATAGTTGGTGGTCGGATTGGTCTCTTGTTGTTAATTCAATAGTTTTAATGATTTCAGTAGTATGAATATTGCAAATATAATTAATAAACTCCTTTTGGTCCATTGTTTCATTGTCAGATTTAAATTTTGAAATCCATTCCTCAAGAGGTAGGATATTGTTCTTGTTTGTCTCAGTTTTAATGTCACTTTCATCAGATGGTGGGTCCACAGTGTGTGTTTAACAAGATCCATGCTCTTTGCAAATCTTGAATAAAGATTTCATAATTTCATCTCTGTTACATTGTATGATAAAGTTTTATAGGCGCCGCGATTATTTTTTTTACCAAGGTCAAGCGTATGGATAGTTTCAGGATTTGAACTCTGCTTCGGTCTGTCCCACTTGCAAGGTGTGTCAGTGCAGACTTCAGTCCCTCTGTCTTTATGTCGATCTGTAAATTCGTGCAAGGCAAATAACACAGCAACACAATGTTTGCAGCTGCCATCATCACTGAAAAAAAAAAAAAAACAATGAAAGTTTCAGTTCATTTATATTTCAATTCGAACTATGAGACATTATAAAGGGACAAAACATTTCTCGTTTCTATTTACATAATTTTATTTAATATTGAGAGCTGTTTTGTTTGAAGAAAAATTATTGTTATGGCTGTTGCCATTTCTGTTTAATTTACCTAGTTCATTGTGACCAGTCTGCATTTACACGTACTGTTGCAATCAATTAGTTTACATGTACCTGTATTTGTTTGCACAATTTGTATGTATGGGTAGCTCTATCAACCTAGGCTTTCATAAATAATCTTTAAATCCACATGTTTTACATGTACATGTGCGCAAACACATGTAAAGTACACATATTTGACAACATAGGATTTTCATGTGAATTTAAGGAGATGTGGAGTATATATGTAGGACTGACTCAATGAGACAGCAACTCACAACAAAAGTTATTATAATCAAAGGACACACTTTAGGGCAAAGTTTATTTTACATGGTGTCTATAAAACAATTAACCTATAAATTGTCCCACGTAAATACGTTGGTGGCCTTAGGCTGTACTTTCTCAATTTTATGTATATTCTTTAACAGTTGTTGATAAATTTACAATCATGATAATCTACCATGTTCTCAATTTCAAATAAAACAAAAAACAAAAAACAAAAAACAAAACAAATCATAAAGATATGACAAACCACAACTAATGATAGAGTCCTTAGATTAGGACAGATGCATGACTTTCAGGTATAACAATTTTGAAATTAAGATATTTTTGAAGCAATTTTATGATCTTTTACAATGTATGCATACTTACGCAACAGAAGTACATCCCCTCATTTAATGCTGGATTTGCTATCTATCAGTATCCAGGTGGTATATGGCTTTTCCTTTTGTCTTGTGTCAGGTGTACAAGAGCATTTAATATATACATGGCCATTACTCAAAGTTCTCATAACAACATTGTCAACATGCCTCTGCATATACAACTGGTAGTCATTGTCATTTTGTATGATTTCAGTCTATCATTTGACCACATACAGGTTGTATTAAATACACAAAAATTTCCCCATTTCAACAGTCGGAAGAGTGGTGAGGTTATTATCCCAGTCACTGATGAAAAGTATATACGGAAAAATAACTTTTTGCCCTCTGGTGCCCGGCGGTTTTGGCCTTCAGAATGGTAATTTTCAACCTCTTATGGTTCTGGTTGCATTTCAGATGCTGCAACTGCTAACATAACCAGAGACTCCTTCCTATTAATAGAAGTATTTACGCCTCTTTCGCTCAAAATGCCTTGAATTCAGCCACAGAGTTGCATCGTTGATCGATACCCGCCATTTTGCGAAAAATATGCATAGAATTTTGTCACGTGACGATGATTTTCACATGACAGATAAAGCTGAATACCGCATCCCGGAACTAGCCTATTTCTCCTTTGGGATAGCACCAGGGGCCTCCACTTCCTCATTAAAATGCCATCTTGATGGTAGTAACATTCGGCCACTTTGTCTGCTTCTCCCTGTGGTTGAGCCCTCTTGCGGAGCTGAAGAACCTCAGGGTCTTTATTCAGTTCTTTCACAAACTTTCTTTTGTCTAATGAATGGCTGTTCACGTCTGGCCATGGCATTATTACATGCTCGTTAGTACTAGGTGGTCTTATTATGGCGTTTTCTGAGCAACAGGAACCGTCAATGTCGGCAAGGAAAGTGTCAGAAAGGTCCATATACTCATATACTGGTCTTCTTGTAAATCCTCATTTTGTTGCTTTCTTGTCATCGCCCTAGTAACAACACAAGCTGGATACAATTCAGCATCATCTCCAGGTGATTTAACATCCACCAACAGTTCACTGGTCACAATTGGTTCAGCAACCACTTTGTTCCTAGCTAGATCATTTCCTAGCAATAATGAAACACCCTCAACAGGCAGATTAGGACGAACATCCACGACAACTGTAATTTAATCTGACTTCAAATAAATACGTTGGAGGAACATCTATACAACCTAACTCCACCTTGTAACAAAACAGAGGCACCAACGGAAGTCTCCTCGGACAAAGCAACACACCTTTCAACAACAAAGTCTGAGAAGCTCCAGTGTCCCGTAAAATCTTAATAGGCTGAGGAGTAGTATTATCATCAATAGAAACAAGCCCATCAGAAATAAAGGACTTATAATCCTCCATGTTATCACAAAACTGGACTTAAAAGCCTGACTCGCAGGACATTCCAACTTATTGGTAACAAGGGTGTCGTACAAGCACTCGACTTGGGTTTATTATCTCTTTCATTCTTCCTCTGGAGTCTAAAACAATCAGCCATCAGGTGACCATTTTCATATAAGCACAAGTTTGTGACTTCTTCTCAAAAGGATCAAATTTTGGACTAGACATATTATTACTAGATTGACTCTTATTCTGTGCAACATGCTAACTGTCAGTATGCTCAGTACTTTGATTTTTGTAATTTCGGCTCGAAGTAATAACATTTTGACCTTTGAAACTTCTTTTATGTGAAAGGGTATAATTATCGGAAATAACAGCTGCATCTTGCAATGTCTCAACAGTTTGTCATCTAAATGTGTTTTAAGTCTAAATGAACACACTGCTTTAAATCTTCTAATAACATCAATTGTCTTATGTTATCAAAATTTTTATCTATTTTCTTTGACGTAAGCCATTTATCAAACAGATCTTTTTTCCTAGCAAATTCAACATAGGTTTGTGAATCAAACTTTTATAAGACCTAAATTTCTGTCTATATGCTTCTGGCACTAGCTCAAAACTTCCTTTTCACAGTGTCATAATCAGAGCTTTTTCTGAAGAAAGTGCTGAGTAAATTTTAGCGGCCTTCCACTTAAAAACACTTTGCAGCATTGTAGTCCAATTAGGCTATGGTCATTTCAAATTTTGAGCAATTTTCTCAAACAGTAGAAAACATTTATCAACTTTTATTTCACATTATATGGGAACCAAACGTATATGTTTTGCTGCCTCAAAATGTTCTGATTTTGACGTTACTTTAGTGTTGCTTTCTCTTTGACCATTCCAATTTTATTTTATTTTCCTCATTTCAAGTTCTGCCTTTTTGATTTAAATTCATCTTCTCTTTCTTTTATTTTCTCCATCTCTAACCTTTCCCTCATTTCAAGTTTTGTCTGTTTTTCTTCTTCTTTTTCAATTGTTTTAATTTAAATTCATCTTCTTTTTCCAATTGTTTTAATTTAACTTCATTTTCCAATTGTTTTAATTTAAATTCATGTTCTAATTCAAGCTGTTTTAATTTGATAGCATCAACATTTTCGACCTTAAGTTCAAAACCCTCTTCACCAAAAAGTCTGTGTCGACTAATTTGTCTATTACCAATTTATTTTATAATTTGTTTTCTTATAGATACTCTAAAATCAGTTTTTAGATATTTACTTAGCAACACTAATTCCTCTTTCTTTAAGTTACCAAACCCTTCCAGGTCTGGCGTTTTCAAAATTTACTACCATCAAATCCCATTTTGTTAAATTTTGTTAAAAATAAAGACTGATTAAATAAATGCTGAACAAATTTTAATCTTATATTAACGTTCTCCCGGACGAGCCCCTCCCCTCCCCCATTTCTGTTACGACCAGAAATCACCTTTAAATGGTAGCCAACAAAAGACACAAATCAATAATAAAGTTTAACAAGATTTATAATTCATTTCATAAGAAATATTTCACAAACAGAAATGTCAACTTAACTGTTAAAATATACGTCCGATCCTTTGTCTTTTCTTTATCTGTAGTTCTTCTCTTAACTTCAAAGGAATTTGTCCAATAAGTTTATAATCTAGTATAATGTAGTTAACGTAAATAAAAGTGTAAATTCAATAACTCCAGAGAACTTCTGAGAATACAAGTATATTAATGTCTGATAAGTCTAATTTCGGTATCTTTATATATAGGTGTCACGCAAACTTCTAGAACACTGTAAAAGGGAAACCCCTAGAAAACTGAAGAAGGAAATCTTCTAGAATACTGTAGAAGTTTAAATTACGCATCGTAGATTATGATCATTCCAGAATTATTATGTAAGTCAAATAGAAAGTTCTAATCATTCCATCAGTATCAATGATTGTTCCAGTGATTTCTTAACTGCACAATCAGAACATTATTTTGTAAACAACTATAACCCAATTATATAAACATTATAAGGCCACACAAAACAGAATAGGCCAAGATAACAAAAATATGATAATTACAATATCATAACATATGTTTATGACTTAAAGCATGTCAATTAAACAGTTGTGTGTTTTCCCACTTAAGAGTTTTAAAAGAAAATATTATACATTAACACATAAATAAATTTACATTTACAACAATGGTGCTATTCAAACTCAAATTTAAAGTTTTGTACGAATATAATGATTCCTTTTGAAGATAATTCAAGATCTAAGTATACATTTCTTACTTAAATCATTCCACTCAACCGTTACACGAAATCAAGTTTTATTAAATGCAGTGCAAGTCAAATAGCTGGTTATTTAAAGATGTGTATCAAATGGATTTTGAAACAAGCAGGTAATGACGTATACTACTTTTTGTCATAAGTGATATTCAATTAGGACTAATTTTGTACGATAATGTATTATTTTCGTCTATGTCAAGTACACAATGTACTTTAAAAAAAGTTTATCCTTCCTGCAAAGAAAAAAAATGGATACAAACAGATCACGTAAGAATTTGTAATGTAGATTGATATTTATATGTTGGGTACGCTGGAGAGATTTAATAGCATTATAAGTATTTTCAAATTACATAATGACTAATACTAGATAACAATAATGTCTATGTCAAGTACACAGTGTACTTTAAAAAAGATTTTCCTTCCTGCAAAGAAAAAAAAAAATGGATACAAACAGATCACGTAAGAAATTGTAATGTAGATGTTAAGTACGCTGGAGAGATTTTATAGCATTATAAGTATTTTCAATTTACATAATGACTAATACTAGATAACAATAACTGTTCAAATTTAAACAAAATCAAACATTCGGTCAAATTAAAATGCACAACCCTTTACAGACATTTTTATAATTCCATGACATATTGCATATTGGAATATTGCAGATATAACTAGTAAATTGGCAAATGAAATATATTCGTCTCTGTATCTAATATTTATGAAAGCTATAATTCATTTTACACAAAAATTAAGAATATATCAGTTGAAAGATTTAAAGATTTTGAAGCAAGCAAGTAATGAGATATATTACTTTTGTCATACGTGATATTCAATTAGGACTAATGTTGTAGGATAATGTATTATTTTGTCGATGCGAAATACACAATGTACTTTAAAAAGATTATTCTCCTGAAAAGAAAAAAAATGGATACAAACAGATCACCTAGGAAATTGTAATGTCTTTACCCTATCGAAAGATGATTTCTTACTCAATAAACAATTTAACTCTATGCATTAATACATGACCCAAGATAAACATTTGATGATCATTCTTTCCAGTGACAAAATCAATAAATGTACAGTTTCAAAACCACGCCGAATCTAGGTGAATCAAAGGGAAGTATTTAAAATTTGTAAACAGCAAAGGAAGTTGTATATTTTAGATAGCGTTATCTTCAATAAAATAAATTAAAACAGTACTTGAGAGTTTTGTGTACAAACTACTTCTCTACAAAAGATTAAATCAATTAATTTATGTCTCGTGGGATAAATGTTTCTCTTCTGTTTTCTTCCTAAATAAGGGGTTGTCTAAAGAAGACTCTTATTGGTCGATTGGTTTTCGATCTAATTAAAAGTCAAAGTATAAATAAATATCAAAATAATTTCAACAATATTGAAGAAATATTAATTCTTGTATGCTCAACATATATATCGTAGGACATAAATAATACACGGATAAAGCAAACTGAATATCATTTGGCAAAAGGTATTTAAAGCGAAAATAAAGTTACGGGTTAGACATATACATTAATAACATTTGCAGACAACTTTGATATATTGCGTGTTGCAATATTGTAGATATTAACACAAAATTTGTTTTTCGTTTTTTCTACCAATTACATCATGTAGTTTAATTTACACAATGATTTTAAATAAATGTATTTTAAACGTTAGATGAACCAAGTGTCGGCAAAGGATGACTATAGGTAAATATTTTCTCAGCATGATGACTTTTCAGATTCAAGGAAAATACATCCTATTGTTTCATTTTATTTGAATATAGCTATCGATTACAAACACAAACCAATTGACAAACATTATAGATTTATGAAAAACAAGGCACCACCTTAATGTAAATCTGCATTGGTCAGTTTATCAGTTGTTTTATATATTTGTTTTATTTATTAACACGATTGGTGCAGAAATTAATGTCGAAAAAGAGGATTATAGGTAAAAAATGTGAGTTTATGGATTTTTTCTCATTTGAGACAAATAAGGAGAGGATTATCTGAAGTGAAATATCTAATTTTACTGAATAGAATTATATTTAATTTGACTGTAACCATTAAAGATAAACTCCAAAAAAGATACAAATATATTTATCATGTCAATTGTATTAGTTTTCGAAGGAAATGATTGTAAATATATTTAGAGTAAGGACTTTTTTCATCAAACAGTTGGCATTCGTTTTCATACTGACTGTGTTGATGATTCGTATGAATAGACGTGGATACGAAATAATGTAAAATTAATAAAAGGAAGTGAAATATTATTTTTGATTTTCTCTGAAGGTTAAGTAGCCGGACGTCAAATCCCTAATGTGTTCGTTAAAACCCCGGATTTATTATTTGAGAATCAAGTGGAGATAATTTCCAAAAAAACATTCAATAGATGCAAGTCGCTGCTTCCCCGCAGGACGAATCGGAAGGAACTCGTGAATTTGTGAAATTTTAAGAAAACCATACTATCATGAGCGGTATAAATGATATCATATGTTTTTAAAGTTCTATGAAAAACATAAAAAGTGAAAGTGAGGGAGGGTTTGGCACCAACAAGCAAGTTTAACCCGTCACATTCTGTATGTTCCTCTCATTTATCAGGGGCCTGTAACTCAGTGGTTGTCGTTTGTTGCTGTATATCCTACTGTAGACCAACTTATTTTCGCGAATACTTTTATTTCGCGTTTAGCCCTACTAACCCATTTCGCGGCGATTTGATTTCGCGATTTTCAAATTGCTTGATATAGTTAAATAAGGAGAGATCCAAGTTTTACATATTCGCGTTATTTTCTACTCGCGAAAGTCGCGAAAATAAATTGCTCGCGAAAATTAGTTTGTTTACAGTATTTGTTTTTCGTTCATTATTCTGTACATAGATCAGGCCGTTAGTTTTCTTGTTTGAGTTCTTTTATATTTTGTCATTTCGGGGCCTTTTATAGCTGACTATGCGTTATGGGGTTTTACTCAATGTTAAAGGCCTATTGTTGTTAATTTCTGTGTCATTTGGTCTCTCGTTGAGAGTTGTCTCATTGGCAATCATACTATATCTTCCTTTTTTTAAAGTATATATCGTTGACAAAAAAAAAAAAAAAAAACACCTGAATTATTTGATTAGTTATCAAGAATTATGATTCGTTATGACGGATGTAATTCGTGAAACAGAATATGTGAATTAAGCTTGCACATTTTTTGCAATTCGTTATCACAGGTTTGTATTATTCGTGATAACAGATTGAATTCGTTTAACAATTTAAAGAATTCGTTACCACGGATTTTAAAATATATGATAACGGATTTAATTAGTAATGAAGAATTACATAATCGTGATAACCAATTCCACAGATTTGATACCATCAATTTTATACTAATAGCGAATTATAATTCGTTATAACGAAAAACAAAATCAGTGATAACGAAAAATTGATCCTTGATCACGAATTAAAAATATCATGAATATTGGTAATGATGATGATGATGAATGGCTGCTTAACTTGCAGTGGCAAATTAATATGCATATTCAGGACGAGAACATGTTAATGT
This sequence comes from Mytilus coruscus, assembly GCA_017311375.1. Classification (NCBI taxonomy): domain Eukaryota; kingdom Metazoa; phylum Mollusca; class Bivalvia; order Mytilida; family Mytilidae; genus Mytilus; species Mytilus coruscus. The sequence continues at coordinate 25,772,574 of CM029605.1, read as the reverse complement.
AATATGAAATTTAGCCCTGCTTTGTACTAGACCGACACGCAGAGCCGGATTTTAACGTGCTAGTTCACAAGGTAACAGTCCGCAGGAAGACATGTCACCTCACCCGGACACATTATTCGGACTCCGAGCTGACCAGTCTTTGCTCTTATTCCTAAATTCCTAAACAACAATTGGATACGAACAGATCACATAAAATTTGTAATGATATGTATATATTTGGTTCGCTGTATGATTTAAAAAGAAACTTGTTTAAGTTGATTTAGACATTTTAAAAAGAAATAACGACTATTCTAAAAGCTTTTACAATTCGTTCCAATCATTTATTTATGTTGATCAGTTCTATGATTATGACTTAAAGCATGTCAAGCAAACAGTATATAAAGACGTATAAAAGAACACTATAACACGTAATTAAGATGATAAACAACATCAGTACCTAGAATCGATACTTTAAGACCATCATGTATTATTTGTGATTTTGATACGGAATAGTTATCAACAAGGTCTTGGTATCTTCCGATGATCTTTTTAGAAAAAAAGGAGTAGACGTTCTTTGACATAACCCTGGTTCATTAACTTTATCTTCAGACACTGGTGAAATCTGAGTAGCAGCTACAAGCTCTTAAATACCGAATGAGTTAGGAAATGTATATCCCATATGCAGGTGAAGTTGGTATATTGCTGCTAAGGTGGGAAAATTTATAATTTCTAAATTAAAATCCTCTTGTATGTCATAGATTCTGGTACTGAGATGACCGCTTATGTCAAATTGAATGTTAAATTATTATATCAAATATTACGTTAAATAGAACAATATCTCCATGTTTATTTCTTGCAAAAGTAATCTTTTCCACATCTATACTTTATATCCAATATAAGCCATTTGTTTCCCTTTTATTTTGCGCCATAATCGGACAAAGGAGATTTGCTGTAACACCATGTTGACAAGCGTAATATTTGTTGAATGCGACCATAAAGCTTAATACGACACAGCAGCTGGGAAAATACCTTTTTATGAGCATGTTCTAATTATCTGTTTTTGGTTTTACACCATATGTTCTGAAAGGCGCATTTGCTACGATTTAGACAAAAATTAAAATACGATTCTTTGTGTTCCAAGTATTAATAAAAGCGGAACTTTGAAATAATATTTCGTTATAAGTAGTTAGTTTGGCCCAAATATGTCCAAATAAGCTTACAACATAGCTGATGTATTATTCACTTGCAAGTGAACAATTCTACCTCATGTGATCTTCAATGTAGCCCCTTAGCTGGAGATAGCAATTAAAAGGAAAAGATTGATTGATTAGTGATTTCTTTACTCCGCATCACCACAAAAGGCTATATCGCGGCGTCAAATATTTTAATTCAAGACAGTTTTAAAGATAAAAATAAAAATCAGACAAAAGTTGTTTCAATTTACTAAAACTTTAGTTTAAAGCGAAATTATTCATGTACAAATAAAATTCATGAATAAGATAAAGTAATAGAACTTTAAAACCAATTTACACTTATACAATATATTATAGTTTGGATTATATTCCGATTCCTTTTAAAAATAAAACATTTATTTCAACAGGATTATTATTAAATAAATCATACATATTATTTACATTCAAATGTTGTTTTTTTTTTTTTTTTTTTTTTTTGTGGATATCGGATAAGTGAATACATTCAATTAAGATATGTTTAATTGTTTACTTGCAATTGCAAGGTATACATTCTGATTGAATTTCATTTTTAAAAGATACTCGTGTGTTATTCTAGCATGACTAATGCTGCAACTAGAAATAACACACTGATCTTTCCTGCATATAGATGTGTTTAAAGGTTTGCATGTATTTGGTTTAATGTCATGCAATTAATTGTCTTTGCTTTTATTCCATGCATTATTCCATATATTTAAAACATATTTTCTTATATTAGATTTAAAACCAGTATATGGTTTTCACATTTAGATATTAAGTTGTTTAGTGCATTCTTTGCTCCTGATCCTTCCAAAGAAATATAATTTCTTTATTAAGAATTTTAATTTCTCATTACGTAAAGGTTTATAGAATTAACGTTTTTTTTTATTTTTGTATTTTGTATTGCTTGAAGACATGATAGCGAATCAGAACATTTGATAAACTTTGATTTGGCAGAAGAAGCAATTAACTTCAAGGCCAGAATTATTGCCTTAGCTTCTGCAGTAAAGATGGATCCAGTAGGAGGTAGCGGAGAGTTGCAGCTCTGTCACCAAAGACAGCAGCAGACGACATTCTGTCTCAATCCTTCGATCTATCAGAATAAGCAGTTAAAAATCAAACTTGTTTGATTTTATTTCAACATAACTAGAACACACCCGCGACATCGCGGGTCAGTGACTGAATTAAAGTATCTAATCCTTATGTTTAGTCTGGATTTTTAGTATTCGTATTTTCATCTGATAAAGTCTCTGCTTTCAAACTCTTTCTGTTTGAACCCGTCGACCCCGAACTTGTTAATTATTGGTAATATTAATTATTTGGGAAACAAAAGGGCCTCGAATGGTGTAATTTTTAATCAACACCGTTGTCCTATATTAATTATATATAAAGTTGAATTCTTTGATTCGTCGTTTTTACGTCGTGCCGGCTAACAAATTGGAAAGTACCTACGCCTTATTTTTAGTCTGGATTTTTAGTATTCGTATTGTCATCTAATAAAGTCATGCTGATTAAAATACTACAACCGGAAACTACATGTGACAATGATTGAATTTAGTAGTGTCGATCTCTGTATAATGACAAAGCAGTTGTGATTATGACCCGTGTTTATAGCACATCCCAAATACACTAATTGGTGGTGCGCCTGACAGAGGCGGAACGTACAGATTAGGTAATAGGTAACAGGTGACATATACTATTGGTATCGGTATCGCATTCGACCCGGAACTAGTTAATTGTTGGTAATATTAATTCTGCGGCAAACAAAGGGGCCTGGAAAGGTGTAATTTTAACTAACCCCATTGTCCTAAATTAGTTATATATAAGTTGAATTCTTTGATTCGTCGTTTTACCCATGCCAGCTAACAAACTGGACCTCGTTATTACATGTACATGTACAGTGTATAAATATCGGGGCCGGGAGTAGTCTGTTTCAAGTTCGGTACAGCATGATTAGTGTATAATTGGGCAAGTACTTTGTTTCATTATGAATGCTGATATCTATACTACTTGTTCTTTAACATGTTAAACTGCTTACATTAGACCGGAAATATAATGACATGACTAAAAGGAAATCGCATCGGATAGTTCCGGAACTTATTAATTTGTCTAATTGCTTATTGTTTCAAACAGTAATCGATGTAAAGGGTAAAATTTTCAGTATACCCTATCGAGTATATATACCCTTATATAAGTTTGACTTGTAGCTTTCATCGGTTATACGTTTATTAGGTGAACAAAACGATCTTTAGATTTAGTAGCATAGATGTTGCTAAATTAAAAAGGATTTGTGTAAGCCGTATTGTAGTTACGGAGATCAGATACCATTTTGATTTTTAAGAAGTTACCATTGGGGCATTTACAAGTTTAAACTAGAGCAACAGATTTCAAATCAAAGGTATTTAAATGTGGTTTCAAACGAATTTCTAATGGAGGAATTCTATTTTATTTTTTCAAAATATCTTCATAAACGGGATTGAAAATACAATTGTAGGCAAGGGTTGTTTCGAAGTGCCTTTAGCTTAACAACATACTGAAGATCATCTCACAAACGTCTATGAGAGAGTAACGGCTCGTTGGCTTCTACATAGAAACTCTCAACTAGTGAAGTTTTAAAGGCACAAAGACACAGACGAAGACCTTGGTTATACACAACATCGAGAATTTGTATTTATGACTACATTGCGGAGCCATACACTATGAAACCATAATTTAGTTTAGACCGAACGAGTGATGATCTGTATAAATTTAATAAAATGTTGCGATCGGCACCCCAGTCAGTGCTAGCCACAATTTTAAAAATATCTAAAGCTTTTAGACACTTTGATTTTAACATTTTGATATTGGGAACAAAGGTTAACTTTCTATCAAAATTAGACCAATAAATTTTGTTTCATCAACCATTTTATCTGGTTTCCATATAGGTAAAGCTCGGGATCAAGATGTTATTTCCGTTTGTTGCAGAAAGGCATTCTGACGGTTTTGAAGTAGAAAATTTAAAACCAATTGACGTCCTATTATTACTCATATTTTGGCCTCTGTAACAGATTAAGAAATCATCAACGTACAAAGAACCTTCCATATTGCTTTTAAAATTTCAACAAGACTGCCAATTTTTGAACTAAACAATGTAACAGACAAAATACTCCCTGAAAGACACCCAATTCCAAAAAATCAGACATAGTTAAGTTAACTCTTACATTAAATTGTCTGTTAGGGAGAAATTTCGAAATAAAATTTGGCAGATTAAAATACCATCCTTCCAAGTAGTGTCAGAGCCTTTTCAAGGTCGAAAAGACTGACGCCATATGCTCAGTTTCATGAAACCTTTACAGATGAAAGATTCAAATCAAACAAGATGATCAAGAGCACTACGGCCTTGTCGGAATCCGCAATAGAGATTGGCTTAAACCCATTAGATTCCATGAACCATACAAGGTGATCATTGACATTCCGTTCAAGTATTTTGCAGACACAACTGTACGAGTCAACACTGAATGTGAAACAAGGGTGAAACATTTCATTGACTTATTTGATCCACAAAACAAATCTTTCTTATACAGGTAAAACAAGGATTCACAAATTTAGGGTCAACAAATTAAACTGACTTTGCGTAAATGAAAACAAACTTCATTGACATAATTCAATTTCGATGACTATGAAACAAAATATGTTAACATAGTTCATATCTAAACGAAAAATACTTAGAACTAAATACAGAAATTGAATCAAAATGTCGTTTTTCTTTTTGTTTTGTGATATCAAAAGAAAAAAAAAAAAAACGAAAACACTTCCGTTTTTCATTTTTGTTTTAAGCTATCAAACACAAAAACAAAAACACTTTTGTTTTTCGTTTTGGTTTTGAGAAATCAAAACGAAAACGAAAACACTTTTGTTGTTTGTTTTGATTTTCAAAACGAAAAACGAATTTACGCAAATATACACGGACCCTGTTAGTTTTTAATTTGAAGTGTTTTACATTTTTCATGTTGGTAACATTTACAAGTTACTATACGATACCGGTTTTGCGCATCATTGAACGCCGTACGATGACGAACTGTTGCTTTCATCTAAGTTATTTGGTGTTTGATTGTAATTTGTCTCATTGACAATAAGATCAAATCTGCTTGTCTTCATACATGCATCATCACAAAAGCCTACCCACATCAACGTTTGGAACTTATCTTTATGAGGATAGATGAATGGACTTACGCTTTATAACTTTTAAAAGCACTTAATTGGTAATGATGCTTCTCCAATAAAAACACTATTCATGAGTGATTTTATTATGGGTTACCTTCCAGTAGTGACTCTCATAGATTTTATTTCATTGGCCAACATTATAAATACGAATGAGACACAGGGTTTACATGAAACTAATTTGTTCATTTTGAAAGAAATAATGTACTGTAAACGAAATGAATTTCGCAAATTGCAACATTTCAACATGCCATTTATTAGACAAAAACATAAAATATGAAAGAATATCAATACTGTTTTAATTCTAGATATCTAAATTTGTTCATTATATAGTTAAAGGATAATAATGTGTATAAGTTTAAATTGATATACTATGAGTACTTTTTATTCCTTTTTCTTAACGTCTGTATCAAATATTAAACACTGGACACATAATTACAAATTAAGGTCTTTTCCTGAGTATCCCTTCTGGTCAGGTTGCAAAATAACTATTTGCCTTAAAAGATATTTTACCAAGTCTCATTCAATATACAACAAAAGTATCTAAAACGTGAAATTTTAAAGATTGAACTATTGAAAGATTAAGTGTCGTAAAGTGTACTTAACATTTCTAGACAAAAACTATCAAAAACCTAGGGTAGATAATTACACTAAATCTGATAAGACAATTTGTGCTTCTTGTGACCTGTCAGGAAAATAAGGCCCTTGAACCCCTATTTTCATTTGATATTTCTAAAGTAGTAACGAAACACAAATTATCTCATTGAATTGTCTAAATAAGGAAAAATTTAGTTTACCTGATATAACCAACAGAAAAAGCATACAATAATCCGATTTCGTTAATTTCAATGTATTTTAACAAAAAAAAAAAAAAAAAAAACAAGGTCCGTGACCCCAAGTTTTATTTCGAAATTTGAAAGAAATGTAAACCAGACATCTTTCAAAAGAAGTTTAAGAAATATCAATTTGATGGATTGGAATAGGGGTATAGGCGGATACAAAGTTAGTAGTCCCATAATTTTAGTAATGACAAACTTAATGTCGTATTGGAAACACTCAAAATTATTTGGACCACCCCAAGCGAATACAAATATGTACTATAGTGTGCAGATACACCAAAGACCATGTCAAAATTATCTCTCATAAGATCCGAAGATATCATTTAGATAAATAAATGAAATAGGAAGTACAAACAAAAATCTTGTGAGTAAGATTCTGTAAAAGTGTCAAATTATTCTGTTGACGCGTTCAGGAGCAGTTACGGATGCAAAAGTGGACAGAAAAACGAGCAAATAGTCGAACGAAAAGACGGACGGATTCTCCTATCACTAAATAACGGGCTAAACAAAATTAGACAACAGAAGTGAACCAAAGTTCATATCTCATTAATTGATTAAGAAATTACAAATTCAGTTTCCAATCAACAATTGATGGAATCGAATCAACTCTAAAAGGAAAGACAATGGTCTAAAATTGATAAATGTGTTCCCAAATATAAATATAAGAAGATGTGGTATGAGTGCAATGAGCAATTCACAATGTGTAAAAAGTAAACAATTACAGGTCAAAGTAGGACTTCAACACGAAGCCTTGGCTCACACCGAACAGTAAGCTATAAAGGGTCCCAAAATGACTAGTGTAAAACAATTCAAACAGGAAAACCAACGGTCTAATCTATATAAAAACGAGAAACGAGAACAATTATGAACTACACCAACAAACGATAACCACAGAACAGGCTCCTGACTTAGGACAGGTGCATACAAATGCAGCAGGTTTAAACGTTTTAACAGGCGCCAACCTTCACCTAACCTGAAACAGTAGTGTAACATTACAACATAAAAGACACACTGTAAAATATCTATTGAAATGGCTTAACTCGATCAAAAGACATATAAACAAAAACAAGTTAACAAACACTGAACGAATAAGATTGATCTATGACACAATATAAATACAATATTAATAAAAAGATGTAGAACAATGACAAAAGACAACTCTAACCTGGGACAAAATGGCGTTAAATAAACTAACGTACACAGGTTAATTTAAATATAATAATTGTGGTTTTAGGAGTACGGAAACATTTTTATAAAATAAATAAATTTGTGTTCACAGTACGAGTACAGAAGTGAAAATTTATCGTCATACTAAATACTTTTCAAAGGTGGTACATATTAAAAATAGTGAGACGAGATATAACACAAAAGAAGTAAACATTGAATCACAGAAATACATTACAAATTGTGTCAACAGGTCAAAATAACACGAAAGTACGATTTGAGAGTACTCGCAGTTACTGAAAGCTAGTTAAAAGCCAAAACAATTAATAATGAAAACAATCATGCATCAGAGACTAAAATCAATTACAACACATCCCAGAGATTTAGTGTTTTACGCCATGGAAGTCAAAGAAGACATGACTTGTGCAACGCAAAATAAAAGCATCGACAGGCAGTAGGATAGTAAGGATTTAACCTTATAATAAATATGTATCATGTTATATATAGATAAAGCAATCTCTAAATAGAAAATAAACGTTTCGAAAAGAATCAAAATTTAGTTGATGACAAAATCGATGTTAGTGCCACTGTAAACAATATTCAAAGATCTTATTACAACATTAGTAAGATAACCTTTACTAATAAGTTTGTTTAAAGGTTCGATGAGTTTACACGGATCACATAGTGATCTCGGCGCTTTAGTACAATATTACAGTAAAATTTAGAATGTGAAATACCGTTTTAATAAGTTTTCTACAGGTACAGCCAAATTTACTAATCAATTCTTTGTGTATATGAAAGAATTTAGTAAATGTTTTAAGTAATTTATGGAAACGAAATCCCTAACTTAATAGTTTACCAGTGATGCATTGATTTCGTTCGTTAAAATCTATGACATCACTACACACACGGGCATAACGAACGAGTTGGGATATATAAACACCGTATGATGGAGCCAAAGGAACATCGCCGTCTAAAAAGGAAAATTAACAATAGGGAATCAAAATCGTCTCTTTTGTAGTAAATTTTAGTATGGAGTTTCCTTTAAAAATTGAATGTCTAAATCTAGAAAAGGACAACTACTGCTGTTTATGTTAGATTTATTTAAAATAAGTTCCTTTGGGTAAATTTCGGTAGTATATTTAGAGAAGTCTGGATTATATATCGAGAAATTATCATTAAGATAACGGTAGGTATTGTTGAATGTGTCAACGAAATGTCACAATGACGTATCTTTCCTAAGTTTGGCCATACACTGTGATTCATAGCAATAAAGGAATAAATCTGCTATTTAAGGGGCGCAATTAGTGCCCATAGGAATACCTACTACATGTCGATACACTTTATCGCCGAAACGTACATATATGTTTTCAAGGAGAAAATGTAAAGCTTTAATCATATAATGATATCTACTTGAATAATTAGTGGACTCAAAACAAGACATGGTCAATTGTTAAAACTGTAAATAAAAATAACACCGTATCGTTCATTTTCCTTTCATCCTTTATACGTACGCCACAGCTATCTTTGAACCGAATAGTTAAAAGCTATCAATTATATAAGCACATAATTTTCTACTTCTCATTCAATCAAATTGCTTGAATTTACCTTCTTATATTCATAGGCAACACTTTACCGTGTACTAAGCGACTTTGCATGAATGACCATAAGAGTGAAATTTTATTAAACTTAAATCAAGATATGTAGAACAAAAGAGGTATTGGCTAAATTGAAATAAAATGTTGGATCCCAAATTCAAGAAATGTGTGTTATTAGTTTTCATAATTATTTTTATATATCCTGTTATTACAAAATTAAGAATCAAAATTAACTTTTATTTTGAAATTGATATTTCAGATGAAATGTTTTCTTGTTCAGAACCAACTGATGTTTGATGATCATGAGCAGACATGACACGGTAATTTTGCAAGAATGAAATTTTCTTCTTTTGTTTGGAGTCGTTACAGTTTCATGCTGTTCTGCCATTTATGTGCGTTTGAGGTAAATTGTACAGTAAAAGATGTGCATTAAATAATAATTAAATGAAACATTGGTTGACAAATACGATGCAACGATTTCTCAACGCACTACCATCTCGTCGATAATTTTGGACTCCATCGCGAGCTTGTTGACCGTTATGGAATATCTGTTTCACAACTGGCGTCGGAATAGTTCCAATTGTCCTCTTTGCCTCAATTGCGACCTACCAAATTAGACTTATCATTGGGTTCGTACTTACATAACCAACACGACGGGTGCCACATATGAAGTAGGATACATGTATGCCTACCCTTCCGGATTACATTAGATCAAACTGATTTTTGCGGGGTTCGAGTTGTTCAGTCTTTTGATGTCTTTGTTGTGTCTTTGTATTTGTTTTGTCTTTTCATCGTTTTTTTTTTTTGCAATGACATTATAAGTTTGTTTCAATTTATGAGTTTGAATATTCCTTTGGTATCTTTTACCTCTTTTTCAATTATGTTTCTTGTAATGTTATATTTGTAATATTTGTATATATTAGGGAAATAAAATCAAAATCGATGAATTAAAAAGTATAAGTTATCTTGCTTCATTTATAGAACACACGTTTGGTTTTCGATTCATTGCCTCATATTATTAAGTGAAATCACTTTCAAACATTCGAAAAAATATTCCCAGTAATGGAAGATAAAAAATAACGTAGTTCGGACGAAAAATAGTTTTTCTTCTGTTAATTTTTGAGTAAAAGACCTCATTTGTATTTGATTCGATGAGTAATTATGCGCAATTGCAAAATTTCGGATATAAAGTCTTATTAATAATAAACTCATCATAGATACCTGGTTTAAAGTGTTTTACGTCTGACTTGCGTTTCGTCAGATTCATAAAAACGATCGAATAAGATAATTAAAGAACGAGGTTGAAGAGGATTGAGAATCCAAAATTCTGAAAATTTTGCAAAATACAGCTAAGGTCACCTCTTCCTGGTGTAAAAGTCTAAAGAATTTTCAAAAATGGCATGTTAGTCTTATTTGTCTCTTCCTAATCTATTTTATATTTTATATACAAGATTCTGCCATTGCAATTTCATCATAAACAAAACGGGTAAACATTGGACTTGGCACGTTCATTATCGCATTAATAGTTAAATAGCCTGAAACTGCATCGACACCTTTTACAATATTGGTTGAGAAATGAATAATACATTATCCATTTAAATTTCATATTATTGCGTAATGGCTGGGTTGTGATATATATATATATATATATATTTTTGGTATAGAAATCAGCTTAACAATTTCTAACAGTAGACCAGATTTTTGTATCACATTGACGGATTCAAAAGCATGATTTATGTATTTTGTTTCCGACGGCGACGGCGTCGGTTGCGGCGTCAACAAAGTTTTAGTTTGTGATTAGGTCAGTTTATGGGAACCTATAGCAGAAGGTCAATGATATTTGGTACGCAGTTGTATTAGCATTGGCACATCCATCTTTGTAGAAATATTTTGGCCCCACCCTTCAGTCATAGTCTATTTACTCTTAAACGTTTTCTCACCTAACATGTATTAGTTTGTAATTAGTGTAATTTAAGGGTAACCACTAGTAATAGGTCAATGATATTTGATATGCAGATGCATAAACATTGTCTCATCTCATTTGCATGGTGATCATTTGGCTCCGCCCTCAGTCATGGTCTATTGACTTTGAATGTTTTGAATAATTACCTGTGACAATTTGTGATTAGGTCAGTTTAAGAGGAACCGTTGGTGTTATGTCAGTCATAGTATTAGCATTTGTAAGTTGTTTTTTCCATGGAGATTATTTAGCCCCAACCCTCTCAAGGTTCGTTGACTTTGAAACTTTTACATTTTCTACAAGTTTAAGTTTGTGTTTAAGTTAGTGTTTAGGAACCACTTCAATAAGTCAGTGGTATTTGGTATGCAGTTTTAAAAGCATTGGCATTTCTCATTCCATGGAAAGCTTTTGTTCATGTTCCTTTAGTCGTGTTTCATTGACTTTAAATATTTTGCATACATCATATATGTTTTAAATGTTGCCATTTGATTTCAATATTTGCAATAAGTTTTCAAATTTACAAAAGGCGGGACATATCTCTGTGTCAATTAGTTTTATTTTATTCCTTATTTGGCACAACCCTCGTAGTAGACATTTATGGCTGTGGAGCCGGGTTCGGTCCGCCGTTTTCTACATAAGAAAGTGTCTGTACCAAGTCAGGAATATGACAGTTGTTATCCATTCGTTCGGTGTGTTTGGGATTTTGATTTTGCCGTTTGGTTGGGGACTTTCCTTTTGGGGTTTCCTTGGAGTTCGGTATTTTGTGATTTTACTTTTTTTTTTTAATATTTAGATTGTGATAATTTATCTGTACCTTTGAAAAGATAGCAAATTCAAAAATGAGACCGATTTTATCAGCGCTAAATTAAAGATCTTTCAATATATGAATAGATTTTAGTAAAGATATAATATTTGTTTGGAAAATGGGTAGTTTGGTGTCATAAGTGTCTTTAAACAGATATGTTAAATTGTTTATGTGTGTAGCTATTTCACTTAATGTAATTGATTAAACAAAAAGAATAAATCTTTGTTTGATGTATGTTAAAAATAATTGTATGTGTATTTATATGCAGAGTCTGCATTTTATTTTTGAAGTATAGCTTCAATAGGATAAAAACATGGTGTTAAATATAAAACATAAGGAGACAACTATCAAAATAAACAATAGAGCAAAGTCACCTATCCATGGTGTCATGCCGAGGTCTTTCTATCTTTCTATACGGTATGTGTTTTGCTCGACGGTGAATGCAGTACGCCGTGAAAATTCCATGCCGTATAGTAAGCTATAAAAGGCTCCGTTATGGCAAAATGTGCTTATGTTTAAACAAACAAACATATAAAATGCCAATCAATTGATAATTGGTTCCTGATTTTGGTCAGACACATACGCATGTGTTAAGAAATAACATTGATAATGAGCCCTTAATCCTCGTGAACTGGGGTAGGAGCATAACTTTTATAGTATATACTTGTTCATGCATTTCAATTCGGATAAAATAAAGGAGGAGGTGAAAAGGAACAGAAGTCAACCGATGTTCAAATTGATATATTACTTTTGAATATATAAACCAAGATGGGAAAAAAAAACATGAGGAAATCGAGTGGCAGAGTACACAATTGGGATCATGCTAACATATAATGTCATTCAATTAACAAGGAAATCAAACAGCATGTAAATTGTTTGCTTTACAATAAAGCAAACATAGTGAAAATATTCGAAATAGATGACACGACTTTATTTTTCTTTACAAGAAGTTCTTGCTTGGTTCAGATCACGACGACCGCTTCATATAAGAATATAGTTGAAAGCAAAAGATTTACTGCGAGTTTTATCAGCATAGAAAAGTTTAAGCCTGAGGTCGAAAAATGTAACACATATACTAAGAAAATATCTCTACAATCAATAAGGTTTTAGTTATACAGTAAATGAAAGACCGAAATCAGACATGCAGTTGAATTCTAAAGACGATTTGAAGTAAACAAGGACACGATTCGTATTAGTGAAATTGTTTGCAGATCGATCAACCTGAGAACGTTCAACATTTTCCTGATTAACGTGTTCTAGAAAGTTACGTATAATTCAACAAATATAAGCTCTGTAATGTAAAGTAATAAAATGAGAAGTTGCGTTTTAGACTGACGTGGACATTGTTATCTTTAAACCACGTCTTCTGTTTCCAAACCAGAAAAAAATGTTTTGTTTTTAATTTTAGCGATTTTTAAAAATATCTTTTAACGGGTAAATGAAGATCTTAACACACAGCTTGTTCACATTGAGTTTAGTACTGAACAAATCCTCATCATTTTATATTCCTGTTTCAAGATTTCAAAATGTATTATTTGCCACAAAATATGACTCTTGATTTAGCAATATTACAATATTAAACTAAATTGGATTTACTCATGTTACTAGCGTGGATATATCTAAAATTGACTGAAATATTTAACACCAGTCGTCCATTTATGTCGAATTCTTATCAGATCAATGCAAAAAAAAAAAAACAAAAAAAAACGATGCTTTTAGTTCAAAATATTTTCACTCGAAAAATCCTTTGATGACAATGAAATTGATGAGGCACAATTTATTGTTTTATATGATTGCAGCTTATATATCTTTTAAGGGTGATTCAATTTGCATCGAGCAGCCAGGCTAGGTCAACTGAAAAACGTAAAAGATTTGGTTAGGTCTGGTGCCAGTTTGTCAGCTATAAATGACAAGGTTAGACATATTTGAACCATATATTTACAAGAGGATATATATTTCATATTTTCTTACTATTTCACTCATAGTACATTTCGTACACATTACACAGTTATAGTATCATCTATGGTGAACACATAACTTTAATATCTTGACTTATTTCACCCAATTCTGACCTTAATTAAACAATGTATGTGTGATTATAAAGACGTCGTCAGTCATATGTGCACGACGCTTGGTACAAGGCATAGTTAGGTTTAAAATTTATTATATATATAGATATATATATATAAAGAAAATTAATAAAAGATAATAACGATTTCAATTCATCACATATATAATTCGTCTCAAATTAAGCCAATCTGTATATATATATATATATAAAGTCTAAATTGAAAACAACGTTCAAACCTATGATTGAGTTGGATAAAACCGCAATTTTTATACGTGTACATGTAAAGCAAATTTCTTGGTAGAGGATCTAAATACAGCACAAACAACAATTTCCAAAAGACCGAACAAAGTGATAAAGTCTATTTTAACAAAACGCATTTGACTAACAGGTCGAACAACTGATGTTCTTAAACCCTGCTGACTGCCATTGGCGATGCCAAATAAATTGATCACCAGATCTAACGAAATGGATCTTAATAATAATTTAATACCAAACAGAAAACAATAAACTTGTGGAAAGATGGTATACCACAAACATGAGGTGCAAAATTTGTATACCATATCCGGATTTCGAAATTAATGTCTCTTCAGTGATGTTAGGGATCGAAACGGTATTTGGAGGGCCATATAATTTACCTCAATTTAGGATAGACTCTTGAATTTTAAAGAGTCGAAATAGGATGAACGGATCATATAAACCCGAAGGAAAATATAATACAAGCCTAAACGAAAAAAATATAAAAGTCTAAATTGAAAACAACGTTCAAACCTATGATTGAGTTGGATAAAACCGCAATTTTATACGTGTGCATGTAAAGTAAATTTCTTGGTAGAGGGTCTAAATACAGCACAAACAACATTTCTAAAAGACCAAACAAAGTGAAAAGTCTATTTTAACAAAACGCATTTGACTAACAGGTCGAACAACTGTTACTGTTTTGTACACTGATGCACTTGAAATTTTAGAATTGTACAAGCGTTGTTGTGTTCGATTTTAATTATATAAATTTCAAGTTTGTTATAATTTTATCAGAATAGATTGATATGATTCATTTTACATCATAATCATACTGATGAAGGATATCTGTTATCCGAAATATTTATAGATAATTACATTTAATGTTTCCTTTTTAATATTGGTGTTGTTTTGTACATTTTTACACCAGTCGAATTTTATGGACATTGAAAACTAGGGGGTCTCACCGTCATTTAAGCGGTCTCTGGTACGTTTTCACTATATATTTTGAATATCCAACTAGAACTTTGAGCCCTCCGTGAAAATAGAAGACAGGAAGTGTACCCAAATTCCTTTTAGTCACGTTTGTATCTACATATTAACTAACTGTCTGCAAAATATTAGGTAGAGTGAGAGATCAGGGCGGTCTCACCATTGCACTGTGCACTTTGTCCTGAAATTTTGACAATTTTAGCTGAAAAGTGACAATCTAAGCCCTCCGTAGATATCGAAGATCATTTTATTCTGAGAAATCCTTTTGATACAATCTTCAAATATACAAAGTCTATGATTTCGTCGAATTTTATGGAGATTGAAAGATCAGGGGATCTCACCGTCATTTAAGCGGTCTGCGTTAGGTTTTCACTATATATTTTGAATATCCAACTAGAACTTTGGACCCTCCGTGAAAATAGAAGACAGGAGGTGTACCCAAATTCCTTTTAGTCACGTTTGAATCTATATATTAACTAACTGTCTGCAAAATATTAGGAAGAGTGAGAGATCAGGGCTGTCTCACCATTGCACTGTGCACTTTGTCCTTAACTTTGACAATTTTAGCTGAAAAGTGACAATCTAAGCCCTCCGTAGATATCGAAGATGACTTTATTCTGCAAAATTCTTTTGATACAATCTTTAAATATACAAAGTCTATGATTTCGTCGAATTTTATGGAGATTGAAAGATCAGGGGATCTCACCGTCATTTAAGCGGTCTGCGGTAGGTTTTCACTATATATTTTGAATATCCAACTGGCACTCTGGGCCCTCCGTGAACATAGAAGACAGGAAGTGTACCCAAATTCCTTTAAGTCACGTTTGTATCTATATATTAACTAACTGTCTGCATAATATTAGGAAGATTGAGAGATCAGGGAGTCCCACCATTACCCTGTGCACTTTGTCCTTAAATTTTGACAACTTTTAGCTGAAAAGTGACAATCTAAACCCTCCGTAGATATCGAAGATGACATTATTCTGGGAAATCCTTTTGATACAATCTTTATATATACAAAGTCTATGATTTCGTCGAATTTTATGGACACTGAAAGACCAGGAGGGTCTCACCGTCATTTAAGCGGTCTCCGGTAGGTTTTCACTATACATTTGTTGTTTTTTTTTTTGGGGCTTTTCATAAATATTTCTATTTATATTTTAAATGTTTCTAGAGTGATCGGTTTTATTTTTGTTTTAAGAAATATTATATATAAAATTACATCTTTTGTGTCGTTTTATTGATAAAATCTATATTACATAAAAACAAAACTGCAACTTACATAGGGTCCATATTCGAGGACAACGAGAATTTACGACAGCTTGAAGGGGTCATAAAACGATTTCCTACGTATCTTTTCACTCCTCTTAACTATGAAAATCATGCTTTTAATGTTATCAAATATTTGAATTTTTTTTATGATTTTCAACTAAATTTGAATATCGAACCGACTGCTAGCAGCCGGTTGGATATTGAATATCGAATATCGAATAACGAACCGGCCGCTAACTTCACATTAATTTTTAGGCTTTTATATAATTTATTTATTGTGTACATGTATCGTTACTCGTACCGATTCAACGACCTCGTCAGAAAGATCGTTGACTTATATCCAGATGTTATATATATATATATATACTACATATGAGTGTCGTTACTTTTTGGTTAGGGAGAAACGCCTCTTCATCAAGCAGCTCAAGAGAGTAAACTAGCGATGTTGGAAGCTTTGGTTAATCTTGGTGCCAATGTATCTCCAAGAAATAAAGAGGTTAGATTTGTTTCAATTTACTTGCAAATGAACCCTTACATGTTCTTTCTTTAACTTTAAATTTCATGGAAAATTCGAGCGTCATTAATGCGTCTTTCATAACGCGTGTCTGGCGTACAACATTTAAATCCCGGTATCTATGATGAGTTGATTCAATGTAATATCAGAATGTTATTATTATAACAGACATTTTTTTTAAAGACAGAAACAATAATAAGAGAGAATACTAAAAGCTTTGTACATTGAACAAAACAAAGAGGCATATACCAGTGAATAAAGCACTTCAGATAAAATTAATCACCAACATAAGGAAGGGGTAATTTTGGCCACGATAGGGTGAGCATTTTACTCTCAAAGGTTGCAACTGTAAAGTTTTTAAGGATAAGTTCATGATCAGAAAAGAATAAAAGACAACACTATTGTGATTACACTTATTATTTAAAACCTATTGAAATCTTTATAAATGCATTTTAGAATCAATTAGAAGAAGAAAAAATATTCCGTGTGTGCTAAATTGTCTTTTCCTTTATTTTGTGTTCTTCATTTTATCAAAATTTGAAAATATATAAATATCACAATATATGCTTATTCTTATATACAATTAACCGAATTCGAAGAAAAATTCAAAACAGAAATTCTTTTATCAAATCGCAAAATTAAAAGATCGAACACACCAAACGAATGGAAAACAACTCTCATATTCTTGACTTGGTACAGGCATTTCTTTGTTTAGAAAATGGTGGATTATACCTGGTTTTATGAGATATATTCAACCAGTGGTGTCAATCAGATGTGGATTCTTCAAAATTCTAAAGATCTACTGCAATTTTGCAGCAACATTAAGCCTTTTGATTTGTCTACGCTTTACACTACTATTCCCCATGCTCAATTGAAAGATCGACTTCACCATCTCATTAAACAGAGCTTCTTCTATAAAATGGGAATCGTAGATATAAATTTCTTATTTTTGGTTATAATAATTCTTATTTTGTGAAGAACCACGCTGATTCTATCAGAAAATACACTGAAAATGCTGAACTTTCTGATTGATAACATATTTGTTGAGTTTGGAGGATTGATATTGCAACAGACAGTCGGTGTTCAAATGGGTACTAATTGTGAACCCTTCTGGCCGAATTGTTTTGTACTCGTATGAAGCAGAGTTCATTCAGAACCTTCTAAAAGACAAAAGAAGAAGCACGTTGCGAAAGTCTTTAATTTTAGTTTCAGATATATTGATGATGTCCTATCACTGAATAACCCTTATTTCAGTCAGTACTTGCATCTCATATATCCCAGTGAACTTGAAATTAAGGATAATACTGATACTAGAAGGACTGCTTCATACCTTGATCTTTTCCTCAATATTGACACAGATGGACGACTTCACATTAAAATCTATTACAAACGTGATGATTTCAGCTTCCTGTTATCAATTTCCCATTTCTCAGCAGTAACATACCCGCTGCCCCATCGTATGGTGTTTACATATCTCAATTGATACGTTATGCTCGTGCATGTTCACACTATACTGACTTCATATACAGGAGTGTGCTCCTTACTCAAAAACTGCTCCAACAGAGTTAAGAAGAGGAAATATTTTAAATGAAACTCCGTAATTTTTAGACACCATCACGAATTGGTTGATCTATACGACGTGTCTGTGTCTAAACTGACTAACAACCATTTACGTCGTCTGGTCTGCTTAGTACTGAACGTGACCTATTCCTGAATATGACTGTTTTGCAGAATGTGAGTTCGGATTGCTATACGACGTGTCTCGGTATTTATACATCTTACATTCATGTATTTAGTTAGCTGTTTCTTTTGTAAGTCTGATTGGATATTGTGTTATGTCTTATCGTTTGTGGTATAGATTCTGTATTTTCAGAACATTTCACATATGTTTTATTTGTAAGTATAGTCGAGTTACTCGTGGTTCGTCTACAGTGCTTTTGTGTTTACTGTTTGGTCTTACATCATCTTGCTTTATATTACAGTTATTTTTATTTTTATTATCTATATGTATGTAAAAGTTAAGATAATGAATCAGCTATTTCATTTATATCATTTTAAGTTTAAAGCTACTATATGCACAGAATTGTTTTGTTTATACACAGTCTGATTTGTAAGAAAAACCGACATGGTTAGAAAATATAAATAACACCATTACAAACACAATTCCATTTTAATATTCTTGTCATGGTTAGAAAATTCATAAAATAACACCATTACAAACTCAATCCCAGTTTTATATTCTTGTACGTGTATTTTTAACATTGCCATATAAGCGAGAGGTTTGGCTAGCCATAAAACCAGATTCAATGTACCAAGTCAGGAATATGGCAGTTGTTATCAAATAGTCCGTTTATATGTATGTTGGCGTTTGTTTTGCTGCAGTTCAGTGTTTCTGTTGTTCCGTTGTTTTCCTCTTATAGTTGATGTGTTTCCCTCAGTTTAAGTTTGTAACCCTGATTTGTTTTCGCTTAATTGATTTATGAGTATTGAACAGCGGTATACTACTGTTGCCTTTATTTATGGCTAGCCAAACCACTCACCTGTAAAGGGTACAGAACATTTACATTTAATTCACGACATATATTTTGATTTATGAAGTACCAAGTACTAATAAAAATTTCTCTAATACTAAATGTGTATTAACGATATCAAACTACGTATGTAATAATGTGTGAAATCTGTTTTTTATTTTTATATTTTGTATTTTGTTTATGTTTGAAAATCAGTATTGTAATTATTCCGCTCATTTTGAGCGCCGTGATTAACAACATATGTTTCTTTATTTGATTTCTATTTTATATAATTACCATGTCTCATGTAATTGATTTAGTTGTACTGTTTTATTAAATATTGATATTGCTATTCGAAGCGACAGTCGAGTAGTACATATGCAAAGTTATTGTCACTATTGTATTTGATTAGGGCGATACTCCCTACACCAAGCAGCAAGATATGGTGAAATGGCCACTGTGATGTGTTTAATTCGTCTAGGTGCCAGTATATCAGCTACAAATAACGAGGTTAGAATACTTTTATACATTAAGAAATATTCATAGATTTAGGAAGATGTGGTATGAGTGCCAATGAGACAACTCTCCATCCTAGTAACAATTTATAAAAGTAAACCATTATAGGTCAAGGTACAGGCTTCAACACGGAGCATTGGCTCACACCGAACAGCAAGCTATAAAGGGCCCCAAAATTACTAGTGTAAAACCATTCAAACGGGAAAACCAACGGTCTAATCTATATAAAACGAGAAACAGGAAACACGTATGAACTACATAAACAGACGACAACTACTGTATATCAGATTCCTGACTTAGGACAGGTGCAAACATTTGCAGCGGGATTAAACATTTTAAAGGTACCAAACCTTCTTCCTTTTCTGAAACAATAGTATAACATCACAACATAGAAAGACACACTATAAAATATCAATTAGAAGGCTTAACTCAATGAAAAACGTAAATTAACACACAATGAACGAATAAATGTATGTTAACACTTGTGTGGTTCTTTTTCTTTGATGTTAATAAAAGTTGTTTACTAACAATCCATGCTTTAAATATGCGAGTTACAAAAGAGCAATAGATAACATAATGTTAACAAAAGAAAGACACCACTATTGTCAAACAGATAAAACAAGTGAAAGACAAACAACAGTTTAGAAAACACTACACACAATAATAATCCCACAAATAAAAACTGGGAATGAATTCCGGAGGGTTAAGCAGTTCAACTTCATGCTACACTAGTGTAACTTATCGTGTTACTGCTATGAGTAGAAATTCTGTGATAAGTAGCACTAGGTATCCCAATCAACGGAAGCAGAAGGAATTTGGTTATGACAAGTATGATAAATTTGTCTATGGCAAACACTTCCTGCCGAACTGACTTTAAATAAAGCTAATACTAACAACGAACACTGGCCTTTCCTGGATCTTGATATCTTTATCTTTAACGGGAAGCTTAATACCAAAATTTATGATAAAGAGATGATTTTCATTTCCTATTGTTAATTATCCATTTTTAGATGGTGACGTTCCTTGTCGCCATCTTATGGTGTTATATATCTCAACTTGTTCGATTCGCTCGTGTATGTAGCAACCATTTTGATTTCAACGAAAGAAATCTCTGTATTACTGAAAAATTATTACACCAGGGTTTTGATATCACAAACTAGTCAAAACATTTACTAAATTTTATCATCGGTACAAGGACATCATTCGTAAATATAAATCAACATGCAGACATCTTATACGTTCAGGTATTTCACATCCAATATTTTATGGTAATATTCTTTACAAAGCACAAAAATGTCGGCATTCACCTCAAAAGCTAACCAAACCTTTAAACAGACTTATTTGGAAAGGATATAGTTACGATACTGTTGTCAAGTCATTAAGGATTGCATATTTTGGTATTAATATTGATTCACTCATAGGGTCTTTGCATCGAAAATAAACACATGTATTCTAAAACTAGTTGTTGGCATGATACGGGTTATGTCTTCTCATATATTTTATGATGGTAAGATACTAAACCCCTAACGGGAGGGATTGTACTTGTCATATGATGAAGACATAATCTTTCAATCAGTTTAATTGAGGTCTGGAGCTGGCATGTCAGTAACTGCTAGTAGTCCTATGTTCATTTATGTATCATTGTCATTTTGCTTAGTTTCTTTTGTTACCTATTCTGACATCGGACTCGGACTTCTTTTAAACTGAGTTTTACTGTGCGTATTGCTACGTGTTTCTTTATTCTACATTGACTAGAGGTATAGGGGAGGGTTGAGATCTCACAAAACATGTTTAACATCGCCGAATTTTAGCGCCTGTCCCAAGTCAGGAGCCTCTGGTCTTTGTTAGTCTAGTATGTTTTTTAATTTTAGTTCATTTATATGTTTTGGAGTTTAGTGTGACGTCCATTTTCACTGAACTAACACACAATTTTAGTTAGGGACCAGCTGAGGACCACCTCCGGGTACAGGATTTTCTCGCTGCATTGAAGACCCATTGGTGGCCTTCGGCTGTTGTCTGCTCTTTGGTCCGGTTGTTGTCTCTTTGACATATTCCCATTTCCATTCTCAATTTTACTTGTGCTTTGGAACTGAAATGATTTTACTGACATATTTTGGCTGCAAATTCCCTTGATCAAATATGAAACTTTGCAAAATCTGAGATGCAAACTTTCTAGGTATGTTTTAGCTACACTACGTTTATCTGCCTCTAAACGTTTTATCTTTTATGCTTTTTTCAGTTGTCCCGATAAAGGGCCAAAAAAGAAAAAAAAAAAAAAACCACGTGGTGTGCGCCTGAAATATCACATCCGGAAAATATTGATCGGGATGGATTTAAAAAAAACACGTCTAAGGTCAAACTTGTCTGAAAACCTTTGTTTAAGCAGTAATATAAGTTTAAAACTGAAAATGTACGGAAAAATATATCATTTGAGTCATGCGAACACAAAACACTGACTACAGAGCTAATTATATATCATCGGCCAATGATTGCCCACTATTAGTAATACAAGCCCTGTGCAATGAAACTGGATGGTAATGAAAAATAAATAAATCATTTTAAAGGCTTGATAGTTCCCTATATGTGCTCTACACGTGTTTTGGGGACAAATTTTGGAACTATGTTCTTGACGTTTGAACACATTTAAACCAAAAACCCTTCAAAAACAATTAAATCCTGTAATAACACAATGTATCCAGCCTGTCGGATATTTTGTATTTGTTTTAGCAGAATCATATAATTTTTCTATGAAGTCTTTAATTATGAACTGAAAATGTACAAACTCAATGATGTCACATATTTAGTTCTTCAACTGTTTAGGTTCTTATACATTCTTGGCTTTAAAATATTTGGCTTTGAGCGTTCTTGATGAAGGTAACTCTAGAAAACCGCTTCGGACGGATGAAATCTATAACGTGTTGTTTTCATTTTTTTAGACAATATCCATCATCATAAATCAGTGAAATTTAAAATACATCTCTACCTGTAAGATCAATCTGTTCCAATCACCAATTAAACCTATGTCGCACCTCCAGCAAGGAAAATCTTCAACCACAAACATGTGTTGCAAAATTGAAACCACTTTTTACATATTTGACTTTTCAGTTTGAATATCCCTCTGGTATCTTTCGCCCCTCTTTTACATATGAACAAACGTGTTACATCTATCTTTAAAGACCCACTTGTTGCTGATCACTGGTCCTACCTCCTTTACAAATACATTTTTGTCTCAGCAGACGATGCCCCAAACAGTATTGGTTTTGTTTATAAATTACATCATTTTAACTGCTTAATAAAGGCATTAAGTGTGTAAAATTCACTTGGAAACTCAACATCTATGCTCACGACACTAACTGGGTCCCAAAATTACAAGCAAATGTATCCCTCTCTTCGTGTTATATTCAAAATAATATTTGACTTACAAAAAGTTTGTCAACGTGCAATCTGTTTTCTATGGAACTAACTGTACCGCTCTGTTTATAGACTTAATTTTATGAGACAAAGTTTATAAAGAAGCTTCTTTTGAAAATTTTAAAAACAGTGATGGCTTTATCCCTTATTTCACTTTCGTTATATAATTGATATCTTTTCTTTGAATAATTCAAAATGTTGCGACTATGTTGTCTGCATCTATCCCGATAAAACTGAAATAAAGGTTACCACAAATACAATAATTTCTGTCTTATATCTAAAGTTTTACCAAGAAATTGACCATGATGGTCGCTGAAGAAATAAACTTAACGAAAAGATATGATTGCAAGTTTTAATTGTGAACTTTCCTTTTCTGTAATGCAGCATTTAAGCAGTGACTGCATAAATAGTATAGGTCTTCCAGTTTATACGATATTCAAGGGATTTCGTTTACTGTCATGCTGTTTTTGATTAACGAAAGGCCCTTGGTTATTTCTTTCTTTACAAATAATTAAATCTGAGACAAATGCTTCAACTCCAATATGATACCATGTGTATTACAGTAAAACCTGTATAAACCGGCCGGCAACGGAATATGAAAAGGGCCGGTTTGGACAGTGGGCCGGTTTATTCAGGTTTCCGTTTTGACCGGAAGTTAATGACTTGTGACGTCCGATATATTGCATGTAAAAGTTCTGTCTGATTGTAAATTATAAACTGATAAATACAAAACGTAATAACAATGTTTTGAATCTTCTTATTCATTGGCTATAGAAATTTAAGAAACTGGTTGTTCCTCGAATTCAAAAAAATAATATTTTAACCTTTTTTTACATATCCTCGTATGTCAAATAGACCTCGGTAGCATCAGTCTCTGACTTGTCAGTTTCACTTTCACTTTGTGTTCATTGTTTTCATTTGCATCAGAATCCTCGCGTTGTTTGAATTGTGACACGAGAGTTTCGTTTTACTTCCATCGTTCATTTCCGACGTTGGTATAGCCGATTAAAAGCCAGAATTTTATCAAACGAAATTTCATCACGATCGAAACATTGTCGTACAGTGTACGATACCCATGGATTGTCGTCATCCGGGTGTTCTTCATTATCAGGGTCATTGGTTTAGGGGTTCACAACAGGGAACCCAGGATTTCGAAAACACGATGTAAATTTCTTACTGAGGGTCTGGATGGGGGTGGGGGTCTGTTTTCTGTAAACATTTAATTTTCACCCTTTTTCTCTAATCTTCAAAAATTAACCCTTTTTCTCTAATCTTCATTTTTTGCCCGTTATTCTCTAATCTTCATTTTTAAGGGCATTATTCTTTAATCATTAAACCCCATCCAAACCCTCCTTACTCCGCGATTTGAAAAATATTATCCGAGTTACAACGTAGGTTCTATCCGAGATATATTCGGCGTGTCTTTTAGTTGAATTTACACTTTTATAGTGTGTCAATAATACAGCTCACTACTGTACCATGTGTAAGTTCACGGTTAAACACCTGGCTAGTTGTTTATTCTGAAAAGCCATCTTGTATAAACAAATATGCTTTGATTGCATATCGATCAATACTGTTATCATTTTAAATCAATTAGACAAACCGGTTTTGTCAGGTAATAATTGGTGTAATTTATTGTATTGGGACAGTCATTAGACCGGAATTCGGAAAACACAGGGTCCGGTTTACAAAGGAATTTTAACAAAGACTTTGAAGGAAAAAATTGGACTTTAATTTTCGGCCGGAATGGACAGGAACCCGGTTTATTCAGGGTCCGGTTTCCTCAGGTTTGACTGCAACACGATTAGCGTCTTCTACTGGGATTTGCTCAGACTCATAAACGAAAAGGTTAACATATACAAACAATCACTACAGCTTTCAAGTTGTCACAAAACTTATTCAAAAGGTGAATTTAAAGGAAATAGTGGTTTGCAAGCACTCATTGAATCGTAGGTTATTGAGTGACAGCACATCGTCATTACATCTTACACTCTAACTAAAGTACTTGGCTAGATGTTTTTGGTTTTGTATTTGAGAAGGTTCTGTGTGAATTTTGTTTACTTTGAGAATATATACAAGTAAGTTTATATAAATGCGCTATAAATTTCGATTAGAATACCGACTGTTTGTTGAAATATAAATTCACTAAACTCAACAAATATGTTGCAATTATCATCTTTAGTGTATTTTTAAAAATCAGTGTTGTTCTTTATAAAGGAGTACTTTTGAAATGTTTTTTTCAGCATTTTAAAACACTTTCAATATAAAGATGGGCAAGTTGTTTTAATAATTATTTTTATGCAGACGAAGGAAACCATTAATTTGATTGGGAATTTTCATTTTCCTAAACCCTTTGGGAACCCATGCATTACGATCGTTTGGCCGGATAACCATTGGTCAGTTTCTACAAAATGTATCTTACTACACATTCTTGCTGATCTACAAATCAATTTTTGTAAACAAGATTTTTATTTTGGATTTTATAAATTAATACATGAGCTACTTGCTGACTCATACAAGTTAATGTTAAACCTCTGGTGGTTTGTTTGGGTTGAAGGAGGAAAGCATAAAGGAGTATATAACCAAAACATTTAGTGTAAAACCCTACAACAGTCTTTGAAAGCGTGGCCTTGTGCAATGTCTTTATATAAATGTCGACATGATGTAGGTCCAAAGGTAGTGATAATTGTAGAGTCCAAAATGTTTAGTTATGGTTTAGTTTATTTAAAACAAAATCATCTTGAGTACCAATGAAAACAATATTCAAAGAACTTACTACCGTGTTTTAAAATGAAAAAAAAAAAATGACAGAAATCAAGAATTTTTAATTAGAATAATCAATAAATTATGATGGATCGTATATAAATTTGCAAACTCAGTAAACAACATCCCCGTTACATTTAGGATGTGATATACTTTGTGTAATAAGATTTCCTAAGTACAACTAAATCTCATAATCAAATCTTTGTATCTATAAAGAATGTAGTAAAGATTTTAAATAATATCTGGTTACGAAATCCATGTCTTCATATGTTACCAATTATACAGAGATTGCGTTTGTTAATAAACGCACGTCTGAAGAGTGAACGAGTAGAGAAATATACATACCGCAAGATGAGAACAAATGAAAAAACCGTTCGAAAAAGGAAAAAAGTCAATAGATTACGAATAGTTTTATCTTTAAAATTTCAATAGAGTTTTCCGTGCAAAACTGAAATATCAAATATCAAAATCTACAAAAGGATAACTGTTCTTTATATTTGATTTATTTAAATTCGGCTCATTTTGTGTTTAAGTAGAAAACTAATTATTATAAAAAAAAAAAAAAAATATCATTAGTGTAACGGTAAATATTATTATGTTTTCAATTAATCAGTCTAGATAACAAGGTTGACAAAATTCATGTGGTTGTTAGTTTGTACGCTTCCTTTTCACTTGTGTAGTTGGATTGTTGGGACAGGCATGAATGCGTTTCAGGGATAATTTAAGAATATAAATAGTTGATTAAATCTTGCTGATAAATATTAGATGCCTTTTATAAGTTGTTTGCAAGATACAACGAACGAAACATTTTGTAGACGAAACTCACGTCTGGCGTACAAAATCAAAAGTTTCGTATCTTTTATTCTTTTGTTTTATTATATTTGTATTTTGTTTATTTGATATTACAGGGCAAGACACCTTATGACATGGTCGAAGATGCATATAGAAAACACGGTGACAGGTTTTATCTGAGTGCATTCAGAAAGACTTTTGAATATCTTAAGGTATAAAGCATACACTTTAATATCTATGCTTTATAAAACATAAAAGGCATAACAAAACCAACAAAACCCAATCTCGAAAGTGATTTTATAGTGTGTTTTAATATTTTGTGCGTGAATTCGGTGTTTGCTATGACAACGCAACTCAATTGATCAGAATAAGATTTTCTGCACTGTGTATAAGAAAATATGTATCTCGTTTTTATTTGTTAGTACATAAGCGTTTTAATAAGGCGAAGCGACTGTATAGAGTTTATAATTTTGTTGACTTGTGAAGCAAATATTTCTTTTGATTTAAAATGCGAAAATGAGAAATACAAAACTATGCAAATACAGATCTAAAGGTTTTTGTAAGTCTGGATACAAGTTTGGGTGATTTTGATTTGTTGTTATTACAAAACTTTTGTTTCAAAAATTCAATTTGGTTTGTCGATTGACAGTTTTAGTAATGAATTGCTCTTTATGTTATTCTTCTTAAACTAAATATACAATTCGAAAATAACATTACATGTCTATTGTACAATGAAGTAAGCATACTTAACACGACAGACCACGATCTTAAAATATTTTTATCGTTGATCTGATTTGGTATGATCGTGCCTAATCGTGTCTAAATCGTTCGCTAGAACAAACCGTCTTTATCTTGACATGTTTAATAGGTCTTTAATGTCTGTTGTCACTATCCATCAGAACGGCGAATGAAAACCTGAAAATATCTAAACGTTTTCTATTATAGAAAATTCAATCGATTAAGTATTCATCATGCCAAAATGACCGTTTTGGATTAAAATCCGGTGCAATCTAAATACCTCCTTGCAATTATATTTGTCCATTTGACTGTTCTGTCCTTAATATAGGTATATACGGACGAACGATATAAATAATGACAAACGCCATTTTGTATTAAGGAAAAGGCATATTTTTATTGACAACACATTAGTTACGTTTGAAACAGAGAATGCTTATGTCAATCAACGGTATCATACATTTTCATTTGCCCATATTCTTAACATCCTATCCGGCATTACAGATTTCGTTATGAAACATAGCATTACAATTTTGATATCATTGCAATTTTCTTCAATCAGTGTCAATATATACATGTATTACCGCATCTGCTATAGTGGTTATGTGGATTTATTTATTTTGTTTATCAAATTCATTGCAAATAACAAAACAATATAATTTATGATCATTAGTCTTTGTTTGAAGTTGCTACATTCTATTTTGTTTAAAAAAAAACTGATCATTTTGTTTTCGATCTATGCTCTTTTGTTAAATACATCTTCAGTATACTATTAGTGTATATATATAAAACCAAATTAATCTCGCTTGGTATGTTAAGGAAAAACACTAGGTAGCTCCAAAGAACAACCAAGTCGTACCAGCATCAAAGAACCAGCTGCTGATGATAAATCCAGGATAAAACATAAAGAACAACCAGCAGAAACAAATGGTAGGTCTACTCAAGTAACTTTTCAAAGTTTATATCAAAATCATAAGATGTGGAATGATTGCCAATGAGACAAATATCCATTAGAGACCCAAATGAAGAAGATATAAATCAATTGTAGAGCATTGTACTGCTTTTAACTATAAACAATTATAGCTCACAGCAAGTAATAAAAGGCACTCATATGACATAATATACAACAATATTCAACGAAAAACCAACGTCCTGATTACTATACGAAAACATCAATCAAAAACAAATATGATAGACAGTAACTAACGACAATCATTGACTTTCAGGATCTTGAATTCAGACAGGAACATACAGATTGGTGCAGTCATAACCTGTACAGCTAGTTAACTTAATGACCAGACTTAAGAATATTGATGAATATCATTCGACTATCGGATTCCGATCAGTAAAAAATAGTACCGATTAAAAAAGACATATCCCCATGACTGACATGACTGGTCTTTCAAATAACAGACTTTTCCACAGGACAGGTTAACAACAAACCTGTTCACAGGTTTGGTCTGGTCAAGCTGACCTATCCATATGTCCGGTCTGGTCAAGATGACCTATTCACAGGTCTGGTCTGGTCAAGTTGACCTGTCCTCAGGTCTGGTCTACAGCAGTTTAAATAAAAGGACTGCGCTAAGTAAAAATTGGTACAGGTTAGGACAGCACCCGTCTGTAGAGACTGTAGCGGTGTTAATGTTTTTGCGAGCACGTAACCATCTCTTAACCTTGAACAGTGATGTAACAGCACTACATCAGATCGAACTGTAGAATTCAGTTTAAAATGTTTGACTCATCAGGTCTACAGAAAGCACAATAAACAACTAACACAAAGACAAAAGACACAAAGTTCCGATATAAGAGAACGTTCAGTTAGTGAAAGCTAATTTAAAGCCAATTGCAATAACTAAATTATTCAGGATTCCCATTTTAAAATATCAATCAGTATACAGTCATTGTATTTAGTGTAAAGCCTCCATAGACAGACTGAGAAATACATGACCTTGTGTAGTGCCATACTACAAGTATCAACATGATTTGCAATGACCTTTAAAGGAGCATTACTGTATAGGAACACATGATTAGTCGTGTTTAAATTTATAAATAGTAAAATCAATGTAAGGACAATATTTAAAGATCATATTACATTGTCAAATTGAAAACCCAATTGAATAAGTTAATTCATAGGATCAACACGTTTACATGGATCGTATCTATGACAAAAGACCACCCTTCCCCACCCCACCCCACCTCATACTGCCTTAAAAGGTTGAGATTTCCTTATTTGAATAAAACAGTTTGACATAAAAAAAAAGTCAATGAATAGCATACGTTCTAAACAATAATCTTTGTTCAACAAATTTATATTTTGGTTATGTAAGTTATACTAAATCACATCAGGAAGACTGAACTTGTTTTAATTGACATAGCTGTTCACAATTCGGTAAGAACACAATTGTATTAAGTCGATTTAAATGTGTTCTGTGATTTTAAAGTGACAATAAACCAATTTCCTACAAACATGCATATGCCTAAATGAATTATAGCACATTTTAGACTACATGTATCTTTGGCCGAACCACATAAAATTGAATAAGATATTGTTGTCCAAAACTACCACAAGTCCTAAACAAATCGAATAAAAGTACATATAAACACGTATTTCGCTAATAGTGAATTCACAACTTCATGTTATTGGTATGTATACATATAGTATATGATCTATACATGTAAAGTATAGGACCTTGTTACCGGTGATCCCTTACCACCTTCTATCGCTTTCTTATATTTCGTAAATGCACATGTATTATGCTTAAAAAGCATAAAAGCATAGAACAGATGTATTTGAAAAAAAAAAAAAAAAAATTGGCATTACAGATATGGTTTTCAATGTACTTAATTACTTGTAATTAAAAATAAAATTCAGCAATCAATTTTATTAAATTTTAATAATAAAAAAAAAAAAAAAAAAAAGCATTAATCCTTTTTAGTTTCTGGCTTTAGTTAGTTTTAAAACTGTTAATTATGCATGAAGTCCTGCATGTTCAATTATATATTTGATTTAAAGCTGTTTCAAAATGGTGTGATACAATTTGTGCTCAGTCTATGATTCATTTGACTAAAACACCCATTTCAAAATAAAATAAGAATGCCATTCCTAAAATAAGAAACTACTCATATGCTAAGTAAGTGAAATGTAATAACCAATGTTTCTAAAATAAGTCAAATGTAAAAAATAATGAGGATCAGGACATCAAGTTTGAATAGAGAGGAACGAAATCATGACCAAAACAACGAAAAGAAAACAAATAGTCTTCAAAACACTACCTAAAAACTGAGAAACTAAAAATACGATCCTTCCAAAACATATGGGGTGCTAGACGGTGCTCAAGGAGGGCAATCTATCCTGCTCTTGAACACCATAGTTTATCTGGCCTTTTAAGTTTTTATTCAAGCGTCACCCATGAGTCTCTTGAAGACGAATCAGGGGTATAAAATTATAAGCCTGGTATATTTGATGAGGTTTTAAATATAATTGTAATTCAAATGAACTTTTGTGCAATTTCGCCAAAAGTTAGTGTCTAATATAGTTATAATGAACAGTAAATCTTCAATATATATATATATATATATATATATATATATATATATATATATATATATACATATATATCAATATAAGGGCATATTTAAAATGGACTTATCCAACAATATGTCAGACTGGTCCGACAGTTGACATAGAGTGATTAACATCTGCTGTGATATGACTTGTGTGATACCTGCTAGTAGATCATAAATCTATCTGTAGTTGAGTAATAAAAATTCAAATCTTATCTGCATATTTTATGGTGTATAGATACATGCTACAGTGCACCGTCTTTAAAAAAAGTACACATGAAAACGGCACCGCAGGTCAAAAATCAAATGTATGATAAAATTTTATAAAAGCCTCACAAATCAGCCGCATCAATGAACATTTACACTTTAAAATACGTGAATTTAAATAAAATATTTGAAATTAAACCATTTCATTAAAGTGCATATACGAATCAAAGTCAAGGTTATACGCATATCGCTCGGTTTAGATACCACAATATGAAAATATATTTGCAACCATCGACTATTTGCATCAGTATGTGACTCTTATACATCGAAACAGTTGATTCCTGTCCAACTTTATTCTTTTGATGCTCGAAGTTTTCACCATTGAAAAATTAATTCTGTAACTGTTACTGTTAATCATATTTGCCTTCTTTGAACATTATCAACTTTAAAGTCCAAGGAATAGATCACGCAAAACATTTTGGAATTTTGGCTACCAATGCTCTTCAATTTCGGACTTTATTTGACCCTTTAACTTGTTGATTTGGGGATCACGGATGAGACTTTTGTAGACAAAACGCTCGAATTGCATACATACCTGTAAGTCTTGTATCTATGATGAGTTTAGTCGTTATGCTTAAATTGAAAATATTGTTTTAACATCAGGTTAAAAGTCGTGTTGATCAAATATAAATTTTAAAAATACACTTTTCAATATTGTTTGGACACCACCCTCCCCGTCAGAGGTAAATATTTACTCATTCAATCAGATCACCTGTTACGTGTGTCATCTTTCCTGTCAAACGTGGCTTGTGCAGTCGACAGGTTTTGTAAATTGATGTCGCTATCTTTAACATTGTATATTGAATGTGATGTCAATATCATTTTATGATTTCTTAATGTTCAAATAGTTGATTAACTGAAAGATAGTTACTAGCATAATTTCTACAATCTTTGTTTCCTTTTGAAAACAAGTAGACTTTTACTTCATTAATTTATCTGATCCTATTCGGCATTACCAAACCTGTTGA
The DNA here is from genome assembly GCA_017311375.1 of Mytilus coruscus. Classification (NCBI taxonomy): domain Eukaryota; kingdom Metazoa; phylum Mollusca; class Bivalvia; order Mytilida; family Mytilidae; genus Mytilus; species Mytilus coruscus. The sequence goes on along the minus strand of CM029605.1, from coordinate 25,740,211 downwards.
AAATTAAATATATTGCAGTTCTACATAGTCAATCTGAATCTGTTAACAACTGACAATATTCGTGATTAGACAAAGTGTTCATACCAAACGTGGATTTCATTACGGAATCTTAAATTTAACTTGTAACTGTTGAACATAGTGCATTAACACAGAATGACTTAATATAAACAGAACTATTCAGTGCATATAAATCAACTTAATTAGTAACATGTTCATACATCTTATTTAGTACCGGTTACTTCAGGTGACCGTTTAAAAAAGAAAATAAAGAATAAGCATGCTTGTTTACATTCGAATGCATTTTATACATGCAATATTTTATTTTGAATCTTACTTTTCTTTTAAGAAAAGAATATTCAACTTCCTGGTTGGTTGATGATGACGAATTCCAACGTATGCTATCACATGGAGAATTTCTGTCTTACGAGAACCGTTTGAGTCTAGGTAGTTAATTTATCACAATCAAGGAAAATAAGATTTCTTTAATATCTGTGGATATTTTTTATTAATACAACACTATATGTTAATCATTGGAAGTCAAAGTTGAATAAACCCTAAAAACTGATAATAAAAAATCAAGCAAATCGGAAATACCCCCACGATCCCCCACCTCCCTACTCAGCACACACTACCAAGACAAACAGTCAATACAACAAACAAAAGCATATATTAGATACAATTATCTATGTTTATGTCAAATATGGAAATCACATGGGTTGAATGTGGTATAAAACTATAATCATTCCTGGACTTTTCTCATTTTGGAAGTGAAACCCTTGCTTAAGTGTTCAACTGGCGCGTCCGTTTGGCTGTGCGGGATGTATAAATTCGAAACCTCGTCCGATCGAAACGGGAACGTGAAATTCGCTGTCTAGTTTAAGGTGAGTGTCAGTTTTATGAACGTAAAGAACCCTCGAAAACTCTTATGACGGGTTTTAGGTGGGCCGTTGCAAAGCAAATTTCAGTACTTTCAATTTCTTGTATTCAAGTCAGACAGATTTGTGTTCTTCGAACCCTTATTGTCGAAGATGTATCTATGTATTGCTACAAACAATAATGGTCTATGTCCTTAGGTATTGATCACATTGGATTCGAATTGGCAGTGCTCATTTCACTTTTTATTATTTGAAAAAATCCGTACTTTGATAATTTGAAATATTAATTGTTTTATTTAATCTGATATGAATACAGCAGCTAACTTTGGTGTGCTTTTATTCCTTATTTAATGTTGTAGGAAACTAAGGTTGATGTATCTCTTTCTGGAGAGGGAAGGAGGTCCTTTGGGTGGTCTATTGCTCTTTGCTTTTGATATTTTCTGATTTTTTCTGACTCTGTGTCTTTTATTTCATTCGAAGACGACTGGACATTAATGAGAAATACATTTTCGAAATGCATCAAAGTAATTTCGATACCATGCATGTTATAATTGACGGCAGTATAGGTGTCTAAAAGTTGAGCTTAAGTCCTTATATTGTAGCAAAAACAACATACCTTCGTGTTCACTAAAGCTGTGCTATTTATGAATGACCCTTTTATGTAAGATATTCGTGCTGAAACTATTAATACATTGGATTAAAAATCCAAAATATCATTTGGCAAATCATAAGCTGTTCAACAAAAGTCCCTGTAATGGTACATTTTATACATTTTATCAATTCCAATGATGTTTACATAACTTAAGGTAACGCTTATGTAATATCTCTATTGTAGTAACATGTAATCTATGCCGTTGCAAATGACAAATAATAATATCAACTATTCCACTCAAAGTTTTTGAAAATATTTTAAACTCCTCGTCCAATTGCGTGAATTTCCTTTTAAGTTTTAAACCTTCTTCAGTGTACTAAGTAACAATGTATGAATAACTACAAGGGTAACATTTTCATTGTATTTTTATCAAGATATTACGCATGTTTGTGTTTGGAATAAAACTTTTGAATACATGTAACTAGTTTTCACTTTGATTTTTATATCCTACTATTAAAATCTTTTGTTTTAAAAGACAGTATTCAACCATTTAAAATTGTTTTTTAACTTGTGCTTGATACACAGTACAATGCAATCTTAAATTATTGTGGTCATCAATCATTTATTTGGAAAAAAATACAATCACTTTGAAAGTACGATGAATTGTAAATATACTCATGAGTAAAAATATAATGACTTTATCTAAAAAGATGGTGATGATCATTACTTTTTTTAATGTTCTTAAGGAACTTGAACCCTTTTATCATCAATTGAAGCACTGTGTTAATGTCTGAAAGAAATGCGCTACCAAAGTTATATTCTGATGAATTAACATAGCTTTAGTTTTAGTTTGATATTGACAATATTTTCAAAACAAGTTATCTTTTAATTGATATTTTGAGAGATTTGTGGTGCACATCCACTAGACTATCTATGAACCACATATATTTATAAGTATGTCTTTATAGATTAATATATGTTTGGTTTAACTGAGGAATTAAAAAAATGTTTTAAAAACGTATAGAACACCCATTGCCACTAAATTATCTGTGCCTGTTTTTGTCAATTAAGTTTGTCATCAAACATGTAACGTAGAAGACATTGCTTTTGCTCTACTAAATTCAAGAGTCAAGGATGATATGCTTCTTTTACGAACAATTTGAACCAAGTAGTCAGTAAAATTAAATATCAATAGACCATTTGAGATATTACTCGAGTGGTTAATATAAGCTTACTGCTGTTGTCTGTTCTATGGTCGGGTTGTTGTCCTTTGACAAATTCCCCATTTCCATTCTCAATTTTATTAATTGGAATTCAATGGAAAGGTATATATATTATGAAATTAAGTGTTTCATTGACTAACCGTTATTTTGTATGTTTTTCATTGCGTCAATGGTAAAGTTTAATTAAAATGCTTCGATTATAAATATCTTAATTTTGTGAAACTAGTGTAAATTGTATAAATTAAAAGAACATAATTAAAGAAACAAATTCCTAATAATTAACTATTCCTCGATTGTAGCTGTTACTATCATCACTTACTATTTAGTTTACTATTAGGCGGTCCCTGTAAGGCAGGAAAAGTACTCTAGCAAGCGTGCTCATTGATGAAGATATTCCTCTAAAGTGGAATTCTACTGATGGACTGGTCATATTTTTGGCAGGAATGGTATTGATATTGACAGGAAGAAAATGGTTCCGCTTAAGGAGGGTATATGTGACATATAGTTAATCCGTTCCATTTTGCTTTGTTCTTGTTTCCATACGAAACAAAATCATTGTTTTCTTTTGAATTGTTGACATTTTAACTTTAGGAAAGCTATGTTCTTTAAAAGAGGATATGATATAAATTGGTTTCTGGAGAGAAAGGATAACAAACAGACACCATACCTAGGAACTTATAAAGAAATAACCTCTAAATGATTGATCACTCTAACCAGAAAGCGTTATGAACAATTAAAACACTTTTGCTTTTTCATATCTTTTGAAAGTGTCTTAAGAGTTTACTCGCATTGTTAAATAACAACAATCATACTTTAAAGATCTGTTATTTGTTTGTTGGCTTATTGATACATTTAACTATACTTATTATACAAACTACTATAGGAGAACGTGGTCATGAGGTTTTGGCGAAAATTATTCGAGGGAGACCAGATGTAAGTATGAAGTCTGAACAGGTTACCAGACAGAAAGCAGCAACAATTGTGAAGACGACGCATCAAGCAGTTCCAAGAAATAAATTTGTATCAAAATCATCGATCAAAACTTCACTTGAAAAGAAAAAGCAATTAAAATTGCACCAGACCAGTTTGCTACTAAGACTTCTGTCTCCACGACTGAGTCTGTCCTTGAACACATACGTACAAATAACTCAAACGAAATTATCCCATTAGCTACTACTGAGATAGATACATTAGAATGCCAGAAGCTGCAAATTCAATCAGATATTTTACAGGAAGTGAGGAATGGTCAATACAAAATTACAATAATAGCACCCTCTGACCTGGTGGATTTCGGTGGGCAGAAATCATATGATATGACCCACCAACTTTTCATACAACAGCGTGGGTCATTTTATTGATGTTTGATGGTAGAGATGGTTTACATAAACAACTGGACGAATATCCAAAAGGAGTATCTGCTGCGTGTGAGTACAATTAAAATTGACAATACTACTAAACATATTTAACCTAAATGATAATTCATATATACCTTGTTGTTTTGTAATGTCAGAGGTAAAATACGTAGTCATCCATAAATACCTAAAAGGAATACATAGGCAACATGGAAACGCTATGCTATGATATATCTACTGTAAAGATCACAAAGGGCAAGTGTCTTGACTGCAACTAGCTTTCTATTTCTATATGGTTTTCGAATGATTCCTTTTATATAAATACAGACATAAACCATGTTTTGCCTTAGTATAAAATGTAACATCTGTAGAATGTACACCTGAAAATTTTAAAATTATGGAGAATTCTTTAAAAGCCTAAATCATGCTGGGTAAAATAAAATGCAAGAAAAGCAGGTTTTACACGGAATTTGAGACCAACGAAGAACTTATGATAAATTGATAAATGAATAAAATGAATTTTCTTTTGGCTGAGACATAAAATCGAAAATGAAGTTGTGGATTTAAAAGTATGAGGACATATTATATACATCAGCAGAATAGTTACTTAAATTTGATGATATACATTTGTCAATGCGATATAACTTATTCTAGATATTTGTTTACAATATTAGACACATTATGTTTCGGATATGACAATGTTTGGCCTAGATTATCACTGAATAGACATGCGCATTTGGTTAAGAAACAATTAGTACCACTAGGTGTTATTTAAACCGCTATGTTGATGTCTCTGCTATTGGACTCAAAGCTCCCAGGATATCACCAACCCAGTAGGCAATTATTGTGGTTCTGGGAAGAAAATACGGTTATTGTTTTTTCATTCAATTAGCATTGAATAAACGAAAGAAATTATTGAAAATTCAGCAAGGCTTCTGGTCTATGCATAATTATTTTCAACAAACCATCGGCATTCCTATGGGAACCAACTGTGCTCCTCTTTTGCCGACTTGTTCCTTTATTCATATGAGGCTGACTTCATACAGGACCTGCTTAGGAAGGAAAAAAAAACAGTATCTTTCACCTTCACATTCCGCTATATAGATGATGTTCTCTCACTAAATTATTCAAAATTGGATGACTACGTTGAACGCATCAATCCCATCAAACTTGAGATAAAGCATACAAAAGATACAGTAAATTCGGTCTCATATACGGACTTCATCCAGAAACAGACAATGAGGGTCGGTTGAAAATAAAACTTTACGACAAAGAGATGATTTCATCTTCCCAAGTGTGAACTTTCTGTTTCTATATAGCACCATTCCAGCAGCGCTTGCATACGGAATATATATCTCCCATTTGATACGATATTCCATTGCTTGTATTTCCTATCATTATTTCCTTGATAGAAGGTTGATGCTCACAAGGAAGCTATTAAACCAAGAGTTCCAAGTGGTGAAGTTGAAGTCATTTCTTTGTAAATTTTACGGACGCAATCACGAGTTAGTTGACCGTTATTGAATATCTGTTTCACAGATGACGACGGATATATTTAAATTGTCGTAACTTTAATCCCGTCCTCTTTTCCCGAATGTGACCTACCGAATTAGACTTATCAATTGGTTTGAACTTGCATGAATAACACATGTGGAGCAGGATCTGCTTACCCTTCCGGAGCACCTGAGTTCACCCCGTTTTAGATTGGACTCGTGTTGCTCATTCCTTAGTTTTTATGCTGTATTTTAGACTTATGAGTCTGATTGTCCCTTTCGTATCTTTCGCCTCTCTTTTATTCATCTATATATGTATTTAATCAATTAATTATTCATATTATTTTTGATGTGCATCTTATTCATTTAAAACTAATTAATTGTTCATTTATTTATGTTTCTAATTTTTTTTTATATAATTTGATTTACTTATTTATTCTACAATATCATAATGGTGTTGTAGTGTTCTAGAAGTTGTGAATGGAAGACAAACAATTTGTCAACTATTGTTTTGTTTTGTTTTAGCAATAATGATACACTGGGTAGACTCCGTTTTGAGTTATACTGAAGATACTGAGGACATTATGCCAATGATTATGTTTGCTGCAACACACAGAGATCAGTGCAAAGTAATTCAAGCATATTATAATATTAAATAAGTAGATGTGGTATGATTGAAAATAAGATATTGACAATCAATGTAGATAATTGTACGACCTTTAACAATGAGCAAGTCCTATATCGTATATTTAGACATAAAATGCGCCATAATGAAAAATGTAAAACAATTCCAACAAAAACCGACGGCCTTATTTGTGACAACATAATAAACGGAAAACAAATATTACGCACAGCAACCAACGACAATCACTGCATTACAGGCTTCTGACTAGGTACAGGCACATACTGAATGTGACGGGGTAAAAACATATGTATCAGATCGGCCAAACATGGTTTTAACGTTTAAAGAGGCCGTTGTTTTATCTTTAAACAGTTCTTTTGTTGTACTTTGTAACTTTTGTAAGTTGGGCATATTGAAAATATCCTTTTGCCATCAGAACACATAAACCATTGTTAATTTCCAAAACCAAATCGAAAGTTGAAGAGCTAAGAAACCAAAATAATCACAAAATATTTGTGACTAAATATGTGAATATGATTGTATTTTATATGTTTATTTGTGTGCATTTGTGATGATGAGAATGAGTACGTTCAATTGCATGCCCCGTTATTGAAAAGTTCACGCAATAACTTTGTGAGGGTTGGTAGAGGGCTTGTTGCAATGCTTAATTTATTCCCTTATCTACCATTTAATTACTCTAGTAACAGTGCATATTTCAATCCTCGATTCCTGTCGTCCTAACATGCATATCTTACCTAAAGTATTGATTATCAACAGTTTATCGTCATAAATATGCAGGATATTACAATCTGTCGATACCTATATTTTGGCATTTGTCTTTGACTGTTAATGACGTTTTGGACTAAATCCATTGGATGTTGGATGTGTACCGATTGATATTTTAGTGTTAGATAAATGATTTTTATTAGTTGTTATTGGCTTTGAACTTGCTGTGAGTTCTGTCAGTTACTTTTAGTACTCTCATATCTGTAGTTGGTCTCTTTTTGTTGTGAGGGATGAATAAATACCCTGCCACGTCCAGTCTGTTTTTGTTAGATGTTTTTCTGCTTTGTATCGAACTGATGCGTTAATTCCTTTTCAAGTGATTTTTATAGTTTGTTCTTATGTTCTACTGTTACACCACTGCCCCAGGTTAGGAGAGGGTTGGTGCCTTCAAACATGGTCAACCCCGCCACATTCTTTATTTGCCTATGCCAAGTCGGAAGCATAAAGTTCAGCGGTTGTCGTTGGTTCATGTCTGTCATATTTGTTTTTCGTTACTTGTTTTGCTATAAATTCGGCCGTTACGTCTGTGTACATTTACGCCAAACATTTATCATTTTATTTAGAAAAATATCTGTGGCAAATTGCTTTGCTATTTTCAAAGTAACCTATTTTGAAAAAAAGCTTTGAAGTCTTTTAAAAATAGCTTCTTCTTTATAAGATTCGAAGTTGAAAATGCTCATGAAATGGGTTTTTTCAATTACGAACGGACATCGAAACATTTAGTAATATAAAATTTGATCTATTTTGTTCAACAGTATATAAAGCATGTGTATATGTTTGGTTAAGAAAGATCTGTTTTCAATCTCAAACGAAAAGCACAAATTGAAAAAGCTAACCTCAATAATTTTTCAATTTGGCACTTAAAATTGAGAAACGGAAAACTGTTCCAAAACCCATTTGCATAATTTTTCTATTTCTTCATATGTAGAATAAATTCAAATTGTTTAAACATTGGTTTTCAATTTTAAAATTGCCATCAACATTCTTCAAACCCTTCTTTGTTGCTCTTTTTATTTACATTCCTATAACAAATGTATGAGTAAATTATCTTTGAAGGACTTTTTAGGGATGTTTACGTTTGGACTGTGTGTGATAACTGCCAAATTAGGGAATGAGAAATATAAAACATCGATGCATTTTTCAATTTCCCAAAAACTTCAAAATTGAAAAATAAGGACTTCTTTTGTATTTGTGACAATGTGAATTTGTGAAAAATGGAAAGAAAACATGATGGAACGTTTCCTTTTACCGAGAAGTGTGAGTCTTTTTTTTTTTTTTTGAGTTGAAAATTGAAACATGTAAAACGAAGTTTATCAAATTATTCCAAGTTTAAAATTATAAATAAAAATAAAAATGCTATAATGGTGAGGAATTTGAATTTTCTACTTCTATTGAAGAAGAATAGAAAAGCCGTGTACATGTGCATTGTTTGAACTTGTCCAGAGACAAAAATATTGTTCTGTAAATGTTTACTTATTCTTTTTTCATTTTGTATAAGTGCTCAGAAAGGAAATTAATCTACAACAAGAACAGTTTTACTTCCTTTCGAATTGTCTACATTTAGATTTAACACAATACAGAACTATTGGAAATTCAATTTAATGATCTTCTAGTTAATATCGACAGTAGAAATTTTAAGTATTTTTTAATGTTATTTTTTCTAGAGTTAGGAAAACTTTAAATTACTGAGCAATTCTAAATTTTCAATTTCAATGACCAAAACAAAATATGTTTGGCGTAATTATACACGGTCTCCTTTAGTTTTCTCAGTTGAATTGTTCAAAACATATCTTTTATGTCGGGACCTTTACAGCCGACTATACGGTATGGGTTTTTTCTCATTGTTAAAGGCCGTACGGTTGCCTATAATTGCTTACATCCACTTCATTTGAACTTTGGTGGATAGTTGTCTCATTGGCAATCATACCACATCTCCTTATTTATATATATATATAACTCTATGATTATACACATAAGTAACACTTGTAAATGTTTTTACTACTGAAACGGTCATTTTAAACTGAACAACTCTTAAATGCCTGAATTTGCCACAAGGATAAATGTCAAGATTTTTTCAGTTATTCAGTACGTGTTCAGTACTCTGACCCGAGCAGGAGATTCAGTACAGTACAGTACTGGTTCAGGTAATTAAGAGAAAACGCCTTGCATTTGATTCAGTAGCGTCAAGAACGTTTTCGTACAAATCAGTACATCGATAAAATAGTTGTTTGGGAATTTCAGTAGTGTTCAGTGCCAGGTAAATCTATCAATTTTGACATAAAATAGTTTGAGAAGATTTATAAGGCTTGTCTCCCTTTATTCGAGCTTGGACTATAATTTTCAGTACATTGATCGATTTCTCAATGAAATTGATTTCTTTCCGTGAAAAAATACTTCTGCTTTGTTCAATTGTTCAAAATGAAAATGTTTGAAAGTTAAATGTTTATATATTACAATGAAAATAAAATCTGTTGTCGGAATTGCGTACAAATTTTACCTAGCTTTAACGACGGAAACGGCTATTGACAAAATGCAAATCTTTAAACTGGAGTAAAATTCGAGTTCTACAATTTTATGACTCTATATATTTTGCTGAATAAATCGCAAATGTCAAATATATTTTGTTATTGTAAATACCAATTTTCTCTAAGACTATGACACGTAGATTTATGAGAATAGTGTACATTCATTCACTTTGCAATTTATATTTGTTTTATGTTTATTCGAGTACATAATCATTAAATATATAAACCTGTTAAATGTGACACATTAAATCAGTCCCATTATAAATATTGCAAATACGGCATAAAAACCTCAACTTGATTTACATTGTGACCTTATATGAATCTTTGCAAAAATCTTCCTATGACATTTAAAGACAATAATATCACAACTATTGAAGACATTTTGTATCAATTGGTATATATAAAATATAATTTAAAGAGGAGGACCAGATTTTGCACATGAGTATTTTTTTAAATACACAATTTCTTACAACATTTCGTGTCAGTTCACGTAATTGGATACCTATTAAAATAATATATTCAGAACACTAATTATATGTCAATTGGAACAAATTTGGAGATAGGTATATTTTTCCGATTACACTATGATTCTATTAAACACCTATAAGATCATTCATGATAAAAATAGAAAAATAATTTAAAAGTTCCGAAAAAAATTAGCTAACACACATATGCAAGAAATGTGAGAGGTGTGGTTTGCAGAATAGAGAATAATGGGCAAAAATATAAAGAATAGAAAAATGGACCAAAAAATAAAGAATAGAGTATAATGATGTTCTAAAATATAAAGAATAGAGAATAAAGGGCAAAATATATTTAGAAAAAATACGACTTAAGAAATTAAAGAATACAGACTGAATGAAGGAACCCCCCTTTCGAATGAAGGATCCACCCCATTCGGACCCTCCAGTAAAACTGATTTGTGAATTATTCTATAGCTGTAACACATTCATATGTTAACTTCTATGTCATTTGTCTCTGGTGGAGAGTTACTTCTTTGGCAATCATACAAAATATTTTTATTTTTAAGATAACATTTCAAATAGGTCAGAACATGTTTCTACCGTGTATCATAAGTCAACTTTGCTCGGAATTGATCTTTATTTACTGTGCGGTGATTACCGGTATCATATGTATTATACTTTGCATGCAACCAGATATAGGATTGAATCCTATATAAATCTTTGTATCAATAGTAAAACACATTAACAGTAAAATCAGTTGAGGATCCAGAGGTTGTAGAGGGCCTTTGATGCTAATAAAATTTCATGTTTCTCACGATTTATACATAGCATAACATCGTCCAACCAAATACGTTCTCTGAATTTTAGCCCACAGTCCCTTTTCAAAATCCTGGATCCGCCGCTGAAAATAAACTAGTATGATTATTCCTAAGTATTACATGCATGTAAGTTTATTTACTCAACCCCAAGATAAATAAACGAATAGATAGATATACACATTTCTTCAGAAATAGTTTATTTTCTCGTTTATTCTACAAGCTCTTAAAAGACGTGTAGGCCTTAACGTTTTATTATTTGCTTGTCGGTGGACAAACGCATTGGCTGATAGTTGTCTCATTGGCATCATACCACATCTTCTTATTTATATTTTGAATAAGTCTGTCAATGTCAGTGGCTGTTTATAATGAATAACAATATTAATCAAATAATGTTTCTGTATACGTAAACTAAATACCAGTTATCCTTACTATGCACCAGACAGTCTGATATATTTTATATTGTACACTTTTGTTTCAAGCTTTCTGTTTATTTTCTCCTTGTATTGTGTTTGATTTTTTCTTTTAGTGAAAATTTAATATTTTGAGGATTTACTTGGTAGTCATGGTGTTCAAATAAATGAACGAATGTCAAGTATTTAATTTTTATTGAGCAATTTAACTTCAGTTTAAATAATGCTTTTATCCCGACAGTCACTGCATAACCAACCCGACAATTATGAATGTAATAATATATTGGGTGTACATCAATAAGACAGCAACCCTACGACAACAATACCTAGAAGACATTTGGAGACCAACATAAGTCTTTAACAGTAGACAGGTGTATCCATATAGTGTATAACAATTGAAAATTAATTAAACAGAAACAATTAAAGATCTGTTATCAACACCCATTTCATTTTTCATAAAAATTCGTATTGAACATGCATGAAGTATTTGTAACTGGACGTTAAGCAATTATCAATCGATCATTTTCATGAAATGACATTATGTTTGACATGTTTGAAGCTCAAAGTTAATACATATTTATATATTTAAGCTGTGATACTGTCATTTTTAAGAGTAAAAGATTTTTAAAAGTTGATTAAATTTCTATTGAAAATATTTGAAAAGAAAACGCTTACTAGGAATCTGTGACTCCAGTCCAACATGTTCACTCATCATAGGCTGTGTTTATGTGAATTCAATTAAGAAATGAATGTCTAAAAAGGTGTAACTTCGGGGTGACTGAGATAATTTCAATTTGGCAAAAACTATAAGATCAGCCGTCTATGGAGAATGCAGTCGTGAAGCCATTACTGTGAACGTATATGCAAATCTTCCATACATGTAGGTTTACATACAAGTTATTATAATCTCATTTTATATAATCTTAACGAAAATCCTATATCTGAAACTTATGAGCATTTCTTGCAATGTGTATTTTGACATAATATTTCCTTTGGTCGACACTGTAGAGTACCAGGAATACAAGGTATTTAATATAGAATAACTGAAGACCATGTTATCTGCATGTATTTATCTTTATTAATACATTTTAGCAATTCCAAAACAATCATTAACAGTAATAACAAGATCCAATTCGAACTTCGTATATCACACCCCAGTTATGTCCATATATCAATACTATTATAAAAGAGTACATATATAGGAAACTGCGTGTGAAAAAAAATCCTTTCATGTCTTACAATTCGTCCGTCCTTGTTTTACTCATTCAAAGCTGACTAGTTTATTTAAAAAATGTTACTGTCATTATTATTCAACCAAAGAAATTAATACAAAAATAAGAGATCAAAGACATCACAATTATACCTAATCAGCATTCTCAATTACAATCAACAGTCATTAAAATTAATTCTAAATAAAACAAATGTAAGAATAAAGCCAATTAATGCTAAAAACAGCAATTTTTTTAATACTTCCATGTTTTTCATGAACTTCGAGAATATATGTTTTCTTTAATATTGATCATATAACTAACTGAATAAGTTTATTAAACCTTAATACTACCACATTATTTTTTTTAAAAGTAGAGCGAACAAACCCAGGGCGAACGGTCTCTATGGGCGAACGGACTCAGGGCGAACGGACCCCATACCTAAAGAAACTTACCATCGTCTCAGACAAGGAGATAAGACCTCTAGATGGTTTCTGTTTAACTAACTTATTCACAATTGTATAGACTTTGGATGCTTTAGAGCTTGTTATATTCTATAGACTCTGGTCTTTTGTTGAATACTGACATGCTACCTTCAAGATGTCTGTTGGTTGTGTTTTGTCGTTCGGTTGCTGTCATACTGACGTATAACCCAGAGATGCCGGACTAGCTTATACCAATATATTATACATCCGTAACAGCGAACGAATAATTTTACCTTGTTTTGGAAACTTTTAGTTTCTCACATAAATCCATCGACAGGCCAATTTAATTCGTACTGACGCGAAGAGGAGGTTTGACCAGAATGCCAGGCTACTTAAACTTCTACGACTTACTAAGACTGGAAGGGTGGTATTAGGTACATCCTTTTACTACCGAGGCCTAAAAGCACTATTAACTAACACATTTATAAATGCATCGTTCACTTGTGACATAAATATATAGCTATTGGATACGTTTACAAAATTCAATAATAATCACGTAGTAATTGCGCATCTTATGAAGTTGTTAATTCAAATTTGAAAGGGCAGTTTACATTTATAATAATTGTGATTATTGAACCAGAAAAATGTGTTAATCAGGCGCTTTCCACAAATTATATACAAACAATAACTTAAATCTTGTTAACTGTTTCCTGAATCCACAATACTGAGGGTCTGGATGGGGTTTAATGAATCTGAATAATAGCCGAAAAATATAAAGAATAACTGTGGAAAATAAAGAATAAGTTAAACAATGTTGATTACAGACATGACAGAAGAATATAGAAATCATCTTTAATAGCTTATTAAATGAAATTTAACATGTTTACGAGAAAAAATCATTTTCAGAAAATTTTAACAGAATAGACACTATTTTCAAAGATAAAGGAAATGGTTTAAACATTTAAAGAATACAAAAATAAAAGGAGCCCCATCCAGACTACAAGACATGTTTGGACTTCGTTCAATTCTGTTGAAAAATGGGACATACTATTACCATCTAGGAATAACTGGTATTGTATCATAGCCTTAACTGAATTTTTTAAATGGTCATCAAACCACTACATATATATATATATATATCATGACGAAACAAAATCAAAATTGTTATTTATGGAATATGATCATTATGTTAGCTTCGAATTATAAGTTTTCAAATTGGGTACACAGACATGACAGAACATGATGTATAGAATTGGTATTTTGACATGTACGATGTGGTTATATGATTACACCAAGTTGTGGCAAATTTATCCATTTTGTTAAACAAAATTTGCAAATAGATATAAGCAAATCACAAGATCAAATTTCTGATTCAATGAATGAAGGTGGCTTACATCAAACATGTCAAATGGCAAACACTATGCATATTAAGCATGTTAAGGACAACATGTTGATGTATAAAACCTGATTTGTACATGTAGTAGGCCAATAATTTTAACCAGATTTTTAGCATGCTACATACATCAGTCTGCTGAAAGACATCAACTCTTTTCCCTAATGCTATGTGCTTTGCCATGTATGGTGAAGATCAGCAATTACCAAATTTTACGTTTTGAATAAGAATCTAACCAACAATCACCTAAACATAAAACAAGCATGCTACTTTTAAGTGGTTGTTGTTATATCCTATTTGTTATTCCTTTGGTTTGTACATAAACCAGGCTGTTGGGTTTCTAGTTTGAATTGTTTGGCGTTTTGTTATGTCTGGCCTTTTATAGCTTGCTATGCAGTACGGGTTTGCTCATCCTTGAAGGCTGTACAGTGACCATTAGTTGCTACATGTAACAACTACCTGATTTGGTCTTGGGTGATAGTTGTCTCACTATCAATTATACCACATCTCCTTATTTTATACTACACTAGACTAAAATATAATTACATGTAATTGAATGCTTATAGTTGTCTGACTTTCGTTAACAAAAAGTAGTTGTCAATAATGGTGATATAAAAGTGGTACTTTGAAGCATTTTCAATATGCTTGACCAGTACAAAATGCCAGTTTGGCTATAAACATTACATTAGTAATCTATATGATAAATTCATGTATACAATTAGACTTTAAGCACGGTAAGCAGTCATTTGACAGTAAATAATTGATATATATATATATATATAAATATATATATATGTATAAAATTCAGATGTGATGCACTTTGATATAATTAATATTCACTGAATCTATGAATTCTTATTATTCCAAATTGATATTTCAAAATAATATTTATCCAAGGCACTAATCAAATTCAGATATGATGCACTACAATATTCACTGATACTTTGAATTCTTAAAATTCAAAATTGCTAAATATGTAGTTATTTCAAATCAATAGTTATCATGATTATCATGATTATCCAATTTATATATAGATATATATATATCGCAAATGGCAGTCAGCAGGGTTTAAGAACATCTGTTGTTCGACCTGTTAGTCAAATGCGTTTTGTTAAAATATACTTTTTCACTTTTTGGTCTTTTGGAAAATGTTGTTTGTGCTGTATTTAGACCCTCTATCAAGAAATTTGTTTTGCATGCACACGTATAAAAATTGCGGTTTTAATATTCTAATATTTTGACTCTTCAAAATTCAAGAGTCTATTCTTAATTGAGGTAAATTATATGGCCTTCCAAATACCGTTTCGATCCCTAACATCACTAAAGAGACATTAATTGTCGAAATCCGGATATGGTGTATTAATTTTGCACCTTTTCTCTGCGGTATACCATCTTTCCTGCAAGTTTATTGTTTTCTGTTTTGTATTAAATTAATAATTTTAAAAGATCCATTTTGTAACAACTTGTGATCCGTTTATTTGGCAATCGCCAATGGCAGTCAGCAGGGTTTAAGAACATCTGTTGTTCGACCTGTTAGTCGAATGCGTTTTGTTAAAATATACTTTTAACTTTTTGGTCTTTTGGAAAATGTTGTTTGTGCTGCATTTAGACCCTCTATCAAGAAATTTGTTTTGCATGCACACGTATAAAAATGCGGTTTTATCCAACGCAATAATAGGTTTGAACATCGTTTTCAATTTAGACTTGTTTATATTTTTTTCGTTTGGGCTTGTGTTATATTTTCCTTCGGGTTTATATGATCCTTTCATCCTATTTCTAATATTTCGATTCATCCATATTCAAGAGTCTATCCTAAATTGAGGTAAATTATATGGCCTTCCAAATACCGTTTCGATCCCTAACATCACTAAAGAGACATTAATTGTCGAAATCCGGATATGGTGTACTAATTTTTGCACCTTTTGTTTGCGGTATACCATCTTTCCCGCAAGTTTATTGTTTTCTGTTTTGTATTAAATTAATAATTTTAAAAGATCAATTTTGTAATTACTTGTGATCCGTTTATTTGGCAATCGCCAATGGCAGTCAGCAGGGTTTAAGAACATCTGTTGTTCGACCTGTTAGTCAAATGCATTTTATTAAAATATACTTTTCACTTTTTGGTCTTTTGGAAAATGTTGTTTGTGCTGTATTTAGACCCTCTATCAAGAAATTTGTTTTGCTTGCACACGTATAAAAATGCGGTTTTATCCAACGCAATCATAGGTTTGAACGTTGTTTTCAATTTAGACTTGGATACATATATATATATATATATATATATTACAAATGAACTTGTTACTTTAGTTTGTTTTGTACGTAAATTATATAATGAGAAAACTTGCATTCATAATTTGCTTTATTCATGTAGCAACAAGAACAAAACATAATTTTTAGCTTTATTTTGTTTTAGCACTACTGAGAAGAAAGTGTTTCGCAATGCACATATTAACCCAAATAAAGAAGAATGTTTCTGAGGACAGTGATAACCCATGAATATTTTTCGCTCATTATTCTTTATCTTTAAAAATAATGGCTATTCTGTACTCGATAACTGTATCCTGGACATTGCTCTTTTCTGTAATCAGTATATTTTACCCAATTCTTTAATTTTTGCACGTATTTTTTTATAGTTTAGCACCTCATATACATTTTGTTCATGTACCTTGCTGTATGTAATGAATTATAATTTAATTGATCACGGGTGCACTATATAAAATAAAAGAGTGTGGTATGATCCCAAATGAGACTACCTTCCAGAGACGATAAATGTATATGCAGAGTCTAAATGACTTGGATGAAAGTAACTAAAGGTCACCATGCATACAGCATTCAACAAAGCATAACCAAACCCACTATAAAGTTCAGAATAATTTAAAAGACCCAGACATGAAAAATGTAAATTATGAGAGACCTTTTACTGTGTAGTCAATAAAATGATGTAAAATACAAAGGATATTCATAAATTTCAAGAACATATATAGAATGAGGCGTTACCCATAATTCTTCAATAAATTTTCTTTGTGTAAAATTGTTGGTTGTTTTTCCACGCAAATTTAGAAAACTGTGTATTGGCAACAATTATTTCATGAAGATTAAACAGAAAAATAGGTACACAAGGTCATGAAAAGAATTACATATATAGTTTTGCTATATAGGCTAGCATTGAAGATAACACAGCAACATGAGCAATTGTGCTGTTACAGTAGTTTCATTTACAACAAAATAAAATGTAATTCTGGGCAAAAATAAAACTCAGGCAGGTCTATTTAATGTTATTTTGTTTATATATATAGGGTATGTAGAAAGGCAAATCCCTGAATTTAAAAATCGTTCTTTGTATTCTCCTTTAGGATGGTAATTTTAATATAGATGTCATTATCTGGCAATTATGATTAACAACAGTAAAGTGTGCACAAAATGGTGTAGGACAGGATATTTTTGGCACCAAAAATGCTTTGTAGCAAAACCTTAAACAGACAAGAATAAAGTGCTGTTCCTGAACTGGTCTTTATTCTATTTTCTGTTATGCAAATTCTGTTAATCTTCTTAGATTAAAAGGTTGAGATCTGCAAAAGCCTGTTCAACACCATCAAATGTCCATGTTAATAATGTACTTGTCCAAAGGTAGGAACCTCGCTAGACGTAGTAATATGTCATATCTTACTTTTTAATTAGTTATTTGGAGTTTTTGTGTTTAAAACACACCTTTAAAGAAATGAGATGATATCATGTGGTATGATTGCCAATAATTTTATTAACAACATACATGTATATTTAGATCTGTTTGTATAAAGATCTGTCAGTTGTTGAAGTTTGAAGTTGCTCTCTTGGTTATTTTTCTTGTTTGGCTGATATCTGATTTATATGTACCCTACATCTACTTTTATTCATTAAAAGTTTGGCCCAAAATCAATGATTTAATTCCTCTGAAGTTGAAAGGCACAGTACTTTTGAAATATCAGAAAACTTGCTATACACATGTATACATTTCAAATAATCTGTCAAACAATGTCAAATAGTGTGTCAAACTATTTGGGATTGATAATACATGCAGATATTTAATTTATAAATGAGGAGGAGGAGGATATTTTTCAGAAAGAAGTGTTTGTTTCGGATCATTAGACATTTGAACATAATCAATTGTTATCCAAGATTTAACATTTTAACAGGGACATATATACACGTCTCTGATTTTAATCGGACACTATGACTGGTTTATACATGTATATGTCAATACATCCCGAGTAGAAAAGGGGACGGTGTTATATGAACCTGTTAAGTTCTTAAATATTGTAAAATTATAATCAGATTCATCTTGCAAGAAGGGACGGGAAGTGGGTGTCGGGAAGCAGGAGTCAGAGGCGGGACCCTGGCTAGAGGGCAGTAATTTAATGGGATAATTCTGGGAAAAGTCTAGACAGATTTTTATTTTGAAGTAAGGGAGGAACGTGGGAGTTTGGAGGAGGAAGTGGGGATAGGGAAGTGGAAATTATGGACCCCTGTCAACCCCTGTGATAAAATACCCCCACCACCACCCCCGCTGAGGTCTCCCTGATTATTTTGATGCTGAGGCTAAATTTCATACTAATAATGCTTGAATTGATCAGCTGATCATTTAAGATTATTTTGTTTTAAATGTAAAGGTCGAAGAACAGGATTTTAATGAAGAGCTGTATAACCAAACTCCCCTTTTATGAAAATGTTTGATCGGTATCGACATTCAATTATCATTCCAGGAGTTATTTCACAATTCAAACAAACACTCGTGTTCAGCTAGGAATGTTTGTCAATACATCAAAACTGTCAAAACATCTCCAAACTATGTACTTACATTTCGTCAATCAGACACTGCAAATAATATTATCAAATGACAAATGGCGCGAAATCATAGCGTGGATATTTTCGGACAATATCGGGATTCTACTCCATTCTAACATTTAAACGAGTGAGCTACCGAATTCAATAAACAGTCTTCAATATATATATTGCGTCACAATATTAAAAGAAACCATATTTTCTTTTAGTTATAGAAGATTATTATAACAGTTATCATTTTTATAAATTTACAAAACGAAACACATGTTAAAAAAAAACATGTATACAATAAAGTTGCCGATTATGTCTCTAATAACAAAAAGTATATGTGTTTATTTAATTATTCATCAATTATTTTTTCTTATTTCGATTTCCTTTTATTGACTCTTTGCTTACCAAAGGAAGCAATCCGTATATTATTTTGATTCACTGAACACTACTGGACAACAATTCTATCGATGAACTGACATTATCTAAAACGTACTTAACTCTACTGATTCGATCGCAAAGCGTTTTTTCTTAATTACCTGAACCAGTACAGATCGATACCTAATCGCTCGAGGTAACCAGTGTACTGAATATGTACTGGACAACTGAAAAGTTCTTGACATATTTCCTTGCGGTAAATTCAGGCATTTAAGAGTTGTTCAGGTTAAAATGACCGTTTCAGTAGTAAAACCGTTACTAGTGTAAAGCAATCCCTACCTGCCATCACAAACAACTATCTTATTGGAGTGATTCTTGTCTTGCACGAACTATTTTGTTACAACTCCTGTCATCATTGTTTGTGCATATCGCTATTTCAGCTTGCACTTTTGAAGGAGACCAATCATGAGTGAAAGTAGACTCATGGTTGTCCGTAATTTCGCAAAATGAAAAAGCAATAGCAATTTTTTTGGCCACACAAAATTTGTTGTTGGATGGATGGTGATGTTTCTTACTTGTAGGAAGAAAACCTTGTAAAGTTTTCAGACACGTTGAAACGTTTATCAGTTTGTTGGTGTTTTATATTTACAAGTTATATTAATTATGTATTTATTTCGGTAGAAACACTCTAGGATACATCCAACCAACTACATTTCAACTGTTATTTTATCATACAACGACAACAAGGCCAACAATACTTTAACTTCCTCAAAATACCAGACTTAACATTTAGACTACCAAGCGTTTCGCCTACATAAGACCTATCTTTAGCAAAACAAGTGAAAGGGCAATTACATCACGATGATGGTGACATTAAAAACAAAAGTTATATCAGGCTACAAGAATATATGACTTGGGATGCAAAACCTAAAATTGTTAAGCACAAAATAGACATTTCATAAGCAGCGTATTAAAAGAAAATAATAAAATTAATGGTATTTCATATCATGACAAAAGGACAGATGTATGGAATTGTTATATCTTTGGTAAAGCATTTTACTAAGTCTATCAAATATTTCATAATTCAGATATCCTTCTTTCTCTCTTTAAGGGCAATACTGCAAAAATAAAGGAACATTTCATCAAGGATATTAACCGGATTTTCTCCGAACACGAGAAAAAAGCCACATACATCTGGATACGGTATACTTCATAAACGGAATAGATAAAAACGACACCGAAATACAACGAATGACTGATCAAGTCGTAATTTTTGCAATGCAACAGTCATCATGGGGTCAACGGCGACCTATGCAGTGGGTTCCTTTAGAACTACAAATCTCAAACATGAGAATGAAAATTTAAACATCATAACGAAGGAAGACATACGAAATGTAAACAAGTTGAATGACGACCTTGCTTTAAATGAACATCAATTGGAAGACTTCCTTATAGTCCAACATTCTCTAGGAAAGTTGATGTATTACAGCCTTCCAGGGTTAGACAACTTCGTCATCATTCACCCTCCTGCATTAGTTAACATATTGAGATCGTTTGTGACAGATAAGATATTCTTTCCAGCAGACAAATCCCTGAAATCCATTCTGAAAAACTTGACAAAGACAGGTAAAATTTGCAAAGCAGACCTTCTAAAGCTTTGGCAGCAAGATCATTTGCATCAATATATGCCAGATGATAACATCAAAGAATTTGTGGTACAGCTGCTCATACATTTGGACATACTAATAATTCCAAAGAGTAAGCAAAGGACCATTGTAAATCACGTTTACCTTGTGCCCTGTATGATTAAGGATATTAGACCCGCAGATTTCGTTTCACTTGACGGCCGCCAGAAAAAACACAATTTGTATGAGGTATTTTTAGACCGCAATTCTATTCCTACTGCACTGGCTTACAAAGTAATTGGAGCAACAATAAATGCATGGCCATTAAAAGATGAAAGAAAACACCCGTGTCTTTATCATAAAGCTGCACTACTGAACGTGAGCGAGGATATTGAACTTCGAATATGGATAGAAGATAATCGAGTTATTGTATACATGACAAACGAAAAATCATTACTTTCCATATCACCGGATGTTGCAGCAAGCGTACAAGAATGTCTGACAAAGAATATGGATTTATCCCTTCTGTTCCATTATAACTGCTTTGGTAGGAAAATGAAACCAACAAAAGTATCAGAACTATACAGAATGGAATTTGGCCTTCCATGTGGCAGAGGTGTTTGCTATGTATCTTCACAAGAAGTCTTGAAGCTTGAAAAATGGGAATGTATAAATGGAAAGGAACATGACACAAGATATTTACGGAACTGGGTCTTCAACAAGGTGAGCAATTGTTAATTTTTACATAAAAAAAAAAAAAAAACAATCAAAGATACCGGACTTACAATAAAGTGCACTAGACGCGCCTGTCATCTGCATCATACTCATCAGTTTCAAATTCTCAGTTTTCTTGAAAACTGCTACACTAGTAGAAAGAGCAAATATGAAGAAGTCAAAATGTTCGGAATGATGAAATCTACCTACTTTATATTTACATCAAAACTATCAGACGACTTCTTATAGGGTAATTGCCCAATTTTACCATTATCTTTCTTTGTTTGGTCTATTATCTCCTAAATCGATTCAAGAAAGACAGAAACTTTCAATAGCATACATGATCTACAAATTAGCCAAACATCGCCGAAATTGTTAGTCAACTACTTGTCAAAGTTATTGCCTTGTAATGACGATTAGTATTAATGTTTTGCGTCTTTCATTTTATCTTGAAAACGATGGTAGAAAGAAACAAAACTGTGTTACCTAAAATGATTAGCAAGTCGGCGCCTGTTTGCAATTTAATGAAAATTTTACCATTTGATTTGCTCTTTTGTCTATTATTTTGATAACTATATAAGATAGATAGCAAAATGATAAGAAAGACAAGATCTACAAATAAGACGATATGGCTAAAAATTGTCAGTAAACTCTTTATTGAAATTATTACCCTTTAGTGATGAGTTTAACTTATTCTATGTGTTTTTTTTCTGCCTTTTATGTTGAAACTAAATTAGATAGATAGAAACTTGTATTAGCAAAAATTATCAAAAGAATAGATCTATTAATAATTCTAACTTGAAAACGTTGGTCGCCTCTTCGTGGATTGATTTATTGATTGTTGGTTGCTTAATGTCCAGTGACAAATGTTTCATAAATGTTCAGAATGAGTAAAATTAACAAGAAATAGAATAGGTAGGTCCTGTAACAGTGGTCGTCCGGGATGAAGGTCAGGTACATTTTGAGCAAAGAGCGTGACACTCTCTTTACACGAGACATCGGATTTAACGTCCCCATTCTGACCAGCAAGACAAGATCTACAAATAAATCATCATGCCCCAAATCGTCAGTCAACTCCTATAGAAGTTATTGTCCTCAAATGATGATTTTACCATGTTTTGCCTATTATGGTTATTCAAAACTATAATAGAAAGATACCATTTTAAAGAGCAAAATGGTCAGCAGGAAAATTTGTACAAATTTGGGTTTTTCTCTCTTTGGTGGAGTCAAAAGTGACACTTACGTTTGTTTCATATTGCGGCGGCGGCTGCGTCAAAAATGTTGAAGTTGGTGATACGGTCAGTTTGGGTGAACCACTAATGGTGAATCAAAGATACTTTTGATCTTTTCTCATGAACTTTTATGTTGATCCCATGCGTGGTTATGACGTATTTTGATAAACTCGACTAAATAAACTTGCTTTACTTGTGAGAAAAATACGATATTATAAATATAACACTTTTGTCCGATTCTTTTGTCATGTTTAGTTTGACTATAAAGTACGTTGTGTGGTGTTTTATGTGTTTTTATTACAAAAACTGTATGATTTTTAAATCGTAAGAGGTTAATTGGTGGGAACCAGTTATACTAAAACATTCACTCAGTGAGGTCATACGGACACAAATTTCATTTAACGGAAGTAACAAAATGGGACATTCTAAAATCAAATTTTTTATCATATGTATGTTATTGAAACATTTTCATTATCCTTTAATACTTACAAATATTAGCAATCATGATAACTCATTAGAATTACGACATTTATGAATTCATTTGAAACAAGGGACTGCAATTAACAGCAAAGCCGGTTGGATTGTCAATATTGAACTAAGCTAAATTTTGTCATCTAAAACAACATATTTAAGCTTGAAACATAATTGGCTGAAAGGTTCTTAAATTATTGAACAGGGACAGCTGTAGACTACAGTTAGTTGTACTACTAAAAGTAATAACATGACAGAAAAACCTATGATTGCTTAACATTTCTGTCGAAATTGTATGTTTTCCTGAAAATTGCATCAAATGAGTGAGTTTACTGTTTTAATCACCAACAAGAGAAAAATATTCCATGCATATCAGTGACGAGCATTAAAGACGTCGTCAGCCAAAATAAATAGATTTATAGCTTACCGAGGTGTGCAAGATATGTTCTTATTCATCCCGTTAGAATTAATAACGTGTACATAAACAGTGCCTGAAACATTATAATAAAAATAAGGTATTAATAAATAAAATCAACGAAGTGTGTTTTCTGCTAATGAATATTAATCAATAAATTCATATCATTTAAATTTCTTTCTTGACGTTATGAAACTAACTTCGTATAAATATATATTTTAAAGTGCTTTAATGAAACCATTAATACCACTAATTAATAATTAATAATATTAATTGTCAATTTATAACTATTACAGAACCAGGAGACTTGTGGACCTGAATGTAAAGGTAAACAGTTAAACAAACTTTTCAATTGCATGCTTCATGAAAATAATAAACCAACAAATAATATACTGGTACACTCGGAAATTTCATTTTGCAATATGATGATGAATAAGATTCAAATACTGAAATGTTGTATGAAGTATATCAAGTCAAGACATTTGCACAAACCCAGAAAACAATGAACTTATAATTAGATAAGTCTGTCTGTGTAGTGACAACTGTAAATTATACCTTGAGCATCGTATTTCGTATGATCAAGAATAACCAGGCGTTAGAATATTTGTAAAGTGCCTAGAAAATCAACCTAACAATAATAAAGTATATTTGATTCTTTACTTCCTCCCCGATAGGTGCTGGAACCTGTGCTCTTCACTTCTCACGTCTACGGCAACACCGCCTAGCATTGCGCAGACGCCCTATCCCTCCTCTAATATGGGCTGATAAAATCAGCCTATTAGACTTTTTATATATATATATATATATATATATAAGTATAATGGTTTAAAGGTTTTCTCAACGGTACTAATATAAAGTAAAATAACAAAATACAGAACTCCAAGGAAAATTCAAATCGGAAAGAGCATTATGAAATGAAAAATCAAAAGCTTGAACACATCAAACGAATGGAAAATAACTGTCATATGCCTGACTTGGTACAGGCATTTCCTTATGTAGAAAATGATGGATTACACCTGGTTTTATACCTAATTAAACCTTTCACTTATATGACAGTCGCATACAATTCCATTATATTGACAACAATGTGTGAACAAATCCAAACAGACATATTAGGTAAAAATGTCAAAAATAGGAGGACAGCAGTCAACATTGTGTTATAAACTTAATCACTATAAAACAAACAAATATGTCAACAAAGAAAACAAAATGGCATATAGACAAAGCACATAAACAAAATGAAAGACAAAAAATGACCACAGCAGAACAACACAATGGCGGGATGCATAAGTATCGAGCCATGCGAAAAGGGTATTATTAAAAATGGACTAAACAGTAAAGGTTAATAATTTACAAAGACAAATAAAGAACACTATAACACGTAATTAAGATAATAAACAACGTCAGTACCTAGAATCTATACTTCAAGATGGTAATATACGAAAAAGATGTTATATAATCGTGTTTACAAATATTTCGGATGAACAAATAACCTAGAGTTTTGTTTTTGTTTGATGAGGTTCAAGATTTTGGATTCAATCAATAGTCCAAAATTTACCTCCATTACTGAATGTTTGTACATAAACAACTAGTATTGTTAAAATTATTGACGAAGGCGATTTGTTCATCCGAAATATATGTCAGCACGATTTTATAGCATAATCTTTAGACTTTTATTTGTTTCCATATCTGCGCAGTATCGCCTTTTCTAGACGATCCGGTACATATTAAATTTGCTGGTTGGTCCTTTCTATAGACTTACATATATATATATATATATATATATATATATATATATATATATATATATATATATATATATATTATGTAGGTCTCTGAACCGAAATGCTACTCCAAACCACAATAGTCAGCCTCAAGAGCGATGGTGTGACGCTAATGCACGTTTTTGATAACGATGAAGACCGATGATGGGATTGTGACGATATAATGTTGATAGCTATGCCGAAGTTCGTTGATAGTAACGCTGAAGTGCAATAGGTTATATAAACTTTTGTTTTAATGTTGTTCATGTTCACCTGTCGATGTAGAAGTCAATCTGTTTAAAATGAGATGCAGTTTTAAGGTTTTTTTAAAGTTGATCATTGTTTTTATAACCCGTTAAATTAAAACAGTCATGATCAATAGTAACTGCATTTCCAGTCGTAACTGTAACGTTGTAGTTTACTTTTTAAATATTATTTGGCAAAATTGAGACATGGTTCATACAATCGTTTATGAATTGACCACTATTATCATGATTATAGTTGCTACATACACATGTAATTTTCTATTAAAACAGTACTATTAATGACTGAAAGTTGCGGTAGTTGTTGGACATGCGGAACAAAACAAAATTAGTCACTAACCTTTTTAACCGTACACATACATATTATCAATACCGAAATGCCATTGATGTTTTAGGAAATTAATGAATGCAAATTATATACTAACCATTTAAAAATCTAATTCTCATAATAATTGCACATCTGTAGAATATTACTAGCTACACGCGTCCTACAGACCATCGCACACCAGCAAAGGAACATCACACTCAGACGAAGACCATCGCCCTTCGACGTGATCATCGCACTTCAACGTCCCAATCGCAACCTCGAGTCTTAAATATATTTGCATTTAGAGATAGGATTAAAAGAAAGTCAGCAATGTTAAAACTCTGGCTCATTTACAGCTTGGAGCCGGTTAAATGATAATGTACACCATACCATATGACGATATGACATGCCAGAATATTCATAAATGAGTAATTTGATAACATTGAAATTTGAAGTTCAATTGAGATCGATTACGAACCGGAAATTACAGACCGGTATGTGGTCCGTTCATCATATCAAAACTGGTGAATGAATAATGTATACCTTCAACTATATTTTTATTAATTAATCTCTACATCATGTAGTTCGTGTTGCTCAGTCTTTACTTTCTTTGTCGTATTTTGCCATGGCATTGTCAGTTTATTTTCGACTTAGAGTTTGAATGTCCTTTTGGTATCTTCCGCCTCTCTTCTATATTTCAATTTTAGTATGTATGTTTTAATTAAATAAAACCAAAAAATGGTAATAGGAGTTTTGAACTCTCAACTGCAAATTATATTTTTGTTTCAAACCAAAATTAGTGCTTCTAGGAATTCATTATAATCTTTTCGAGACCATTATTAATTCGTATTATTTTAGTCGCTGTTATGCTTATGTTGAAGACTAAAATCCTTTTTTTATTACGAGCACTATCTAAATTTATGCTGAGACCAGCTAACTTTTATATACCTTACAGGTTAACGTATACATGTTTGCTTTATTCGTTTAGTTGTCTCTTTCTATCTATATTTGAACAAATACAACATGTAAAAAGTAAGCCGTTCTAAATAAAGTTGGAGGTGAAATTCAATCGTCAAAATTGTTAAAACAAAACAACAACCATACAGACATATTATGCATTTACTTGTAACCATCAATTGTAATCTTACATAGTACAATAAACCACCTAATTTAGCTATGGAGATTATAAGCATTCATATGTTAATTGGTATATATATAACATGTATAATATCACATGAAACTGAAGCATATCTAGATACATTTGAAAACAAATAGAACATTTTAAAATCAAATGAAGGATTTGTCGGTTTCATCTATCGATACAATATTATATATCAGTATTACGTTGTCTTGACTACACCAATAAAACAATTATTGTACATGTATATGGTATTTTAGATGTTGCTAATCACATTGACCTTGTTAACTCTTTGCCAGTTTGTGTTCGACTTTTCAGTTTGAATAGCCTTTCTATAAATTCCGCATCTTTTCACATTATATTTAACATGTTTAAGATAGCTTATATGTTTTCACAAATAAGATGCCGTAATGGCTGATTACAAATATAATCCATTTATAAGGTCTCAACGACACTGAAATGAAAACAGAACCAAGTGATAAGCACCTTGTTAGGATAGGATGTCAGATTGGAATTAAATCATTTGAAGATTTTTTCATTAACTTGGGAATGAGAAGAAAGGAATGGAGAGCACTGAATACACGTACGCTGGTCACAGTCCAGAGGACATCATGTCGATGGCGCTTAAGCAATGGACGAAGTTCAAGATATCAAAACTGGAGAATCCTACATTGAAAAATCTTTCTGACGCCTTGACAGCAGTAAATTTGGATAGACATATGATTTGCCAGGTAGATTTGTATGACTCAATATATCTTCAAAACATTAGTAAACCAAATATACTAGGGTTATAACTTAGTACGAACAAATGCGCATTTTATCTACACACTATGTGTCAGGTGCGCACAAAACAAAACGGACGGCCAACTTAACTTAAAGAGATGTAAGACATAAAACGAAACAAAATGTCCAAGTCTGATTTAGTCCATTATTTATATGAGTGGAAAATATAAGTGTTTATTATGAACAGTTTATTTACCATGTTTACAGATATTGACTGTGTCAAGGTTATGTCTTGCAAGTATATAGCTGGTGAAACCCTCATGAACAAAACGTCTACCATTGGTTGCAAAACTCATTTTAAACCAGTATAAGATAAGGAAATGTGGCATCATTGCCAATGAGGTTTGTTTTGAGTACCCTAAACGTGCGTTTCGACTTCATAAGACTGTCAAGCGGCGTTGAAATGAAACGGTAGCTGTGAGGCCAAAAAAAAACAAAAAAAAAAAAAACAAGATGAAGAGCATTAAATAACAAATTAAAAAGTAAAATATGCCCGGTTTAGACAAACGTTTGTGTTTTATCGCTGATTTGAACTTTTATGTTAACAGTAAATTTACAAGAAATGTGATTTCATGCCATTACAGTACTAATAATTTAAATGAAATGAAAGTATTATTGCTTGTTATATGATGAACAATATTTAAATGGACATCCAATATAAATAAGAAAAACTTTTTGCAGTGACCAACACATAATTGTGTATCTATTTCACTTTGGAACTGTTTGACGCTTGGTCTTCTGTAACGTCGCTTATCACAAAAAGGCAGCAAATTTCAATTCAGAACTAAACTTTCTCTGACGATTTCATTCATTAATGGGGAGGGGCTATTAAATTTTCATCAATATTTAAACAAAGGCGATCTGTCAACATATCGAGTTTTGCTTACATCACCGTTACACGTATAAACTATTTGGTTTCAAACAGAAATGTCGATTTACAGTAAATCATGTATTGCAGTTACAGTAGTGTATTTTGAAAACATGATAGTAACTGCATGATACATAAACTTTCTTTAAAATCTTATTTTTCAATTAGTAAAAAAAAAAAAAACGTTTGAGGGCATAAAACCATAAATTTATTTTAGGTGGTTTTAAGTACAAAACTGGGTATATCATTAACATGTTTTCGTCCTGAATATGCATTGAATTTGTCTATTATTTCTTCTGTAAACTTTATTTTCATTGAGAAAACTAGTAATACTAAATATAAGTTAGTACCCTCTTATTCAAAAACACTTATTAATTATACGATACAAATTTTAAAAGTTCTGTTTATTTTATTTGACATTGGGAATGTTTATTGTTTCCAAGATGCTGGACTCTTGGGGTGTAGTAGCCATTCAACTTCCTGTGTACATCTTGTCAATTTAAACTCATCATAACATGTGGTGATTTACCCGGTAATCAAGTAATTCACAACTTTTATAGATTTGACACTGTAAAACCAGATTTTTAAAAGAATTTCAAGTTGAAATTTGCAATAACCATTCTGTTTAATCAAATTAATTCTTATCTACACAAAATTAAAAATATCCACAGACTGTTTTTTTTTTTTTTTTTTTTTTTTTTTGGGGGTAACAAATAAGAATAAGGGGAATTAGTGGAATGACTTATGAACTTTAAAGCCGGTTTACAATATATATATGCCCATGCCTGAAAGCTCACTCGAAAATGAAATACTTATAATACATTTTAAAAAGTTGTAAATAAGTTTCTGATATAATTTGTCAGCTGTTGATAACCTTATATGATCATAAAGTAATTAATAGTAAAAGTTAAAAATATTAATAACATTAGTATCACAACTATGCGATTAAGAAAATTATATAAGCTTTGTCTGTTTTACATCAACTTTAAGCTTATTTGTTGTTATGATGTTTCAGTACTTTAAGTACCTTTAATACTTGTAATGACCAAATGAGATCTCACTTGAATTCATTAGTGGCAGCATTGATATACGATAGTTCGGCGATTTACAGATCTCTTGTATTTTATATGTTTTAACATTCAGAAAATGTATTTTCACATACATTTTGGTTCTTTGCTACCGTAATAATTTGGAGAAGTCGAATATATTAACTGTATCGTCGACACACCTAACTTACATTTTAGGACAACTTTAGAGATATTGACACGTATGATTGTTGTACCCCAGGTCAGACAGTATTTCTTTTGGACTAGTACTAAGGAAAGGCTGCTACACAAGCAATCCAGTGGACCAGTATGATAAAGAGCATTAATGTATTTGTACCAAGAAAGCAAGGGTCGTCGATTATATAAAATATTTCCTTCTGTTACTAAACATATTCGTAAAAACTCATTAATACCTACGTCTTACATATTCTAGAACTTTAAAAAAACGGGAAGAAATTTCATACCAATGATAGTACATATATTAACTTCAAAAGTTGTGTACAAATGTCATAATCAGACAATATCCGTTGAACATATATTTTAATCGAGGAGTGCAACCTTCATTTTTTTTAAAATTGTGAATACAGCGTACTTAGAAATTGAAAATTGATAAATGAGTATTGTTTTTTTTGACAAAATCTTAGTTAATTGGTATAATGATTATCAAAAGAAATTCGACAACAGACAAAGCCTACGTACATCCCTTTCCATAACAAGATCGTAAATGTACGTGTATAAATAAGAAATCTTATGTAAAATAAATTACAATGCATTAGTCAATCCACCAATACCGAATTAAGATTAATATAAAGATATTATGAATATTCAAAACTCAAAACTTAGCATACATAATTGGATAATCAAACATTGTACTTTGATGGAGAGTTGTCTCATTGGCACTCATACCACATCTTCTTATATCTAATATAGAAACACTGAAAATAAATGGTTGAGCAGGAAAGTAGTGTTTTAGATATCTAATTATTATTTAAAAGACTTAATGATAAGTAAATAATTCAACCACAAGTACAACATATAATCTAATATGGATTTTGATAATTCGGATACATCATCAATTAGGAATGACACCTTATAGCATCAATGCTTAGTCTCTAAAGCGTTAATCTTGTCATTTATTTGTATTTTATTAGGTTTTCAGGAAGAAACGAATCTACTAGGTAAGAAAAATTGTGTAAAGAAATGAGAAAAATTGTTGTCCTACATTTTTTCTTAATTAAGAAAAAAAATATCTTAACATGTTTAAGTAAGTACTTTTCATTTAAAACTATACAACAATGTAATATTTCCCTTTTAATTACTTAATAGCAATTTACAAAACACGTCATACTGATTGTTACAACAAGCAACGCATTCAAAACAGTGGACCAAATGTTGCATAATGGAAAATTCATTTTACAATTAGAAGTATCTATACAAAATAAGAAAATGTGGCATGATTGTCGATGAGACAGCTTTCCACGAGAGACCAAATGCCGTAGAAAATAGAAACTATAGTTCACCGTTCTACCTCCAACAATGTGCAAAATCCATACCGCATAGCAAACTAAAAGACTTTGACATAACACATGTAAAATAATTAAAACGATACAATAAAGTAACGGCCTAATTCATGTACAAAACAATAAACAATGATAGTTATTTCTACAAAATATAAGAATCAGTAGTAAGTAGGACCGTAACTGTGCATAGCAGTATAACAATAATATTTAGTAATATTTCGAATTTGATTTGATAAAAAATCAATGTTTGTACTAATGAAAACATTATTCAAGGATCTTAGTACAAAGTTGAATTGATAACCTATTAGAAAACGTTTATTAAAAAGAACAGTAATGTTTAAACGGATAAATCGTAATTTACGGGCTTTTAAACAACATCAACAGTTGAATGTTATATTCCGTTTGTAATAATAAAAGATAAGAAGAGTTCATACAATTGCCAATAATAAAACTCTCCACCAGAGACCAAACGACATAGAAGTTAATAATTAAACGACATTTATCAGCAAAACATATACCGCAAAGTTAGTTATGAAAGGCGGCCTAGCATATGATAAATGTAAAATAATTAAAACGAGAAAACTTACGGCTTGATTAATGTGCAAAAAATTCGGCACACACAGAATGAGGTGGTTTTAATCATGTTAGCGGGCGCCCAACTCTGCCCCTAACCTAGGAAGGTGGTGCAACAGCCGAACACAAGAACAAACTGTACAAAACAATGAAATAAAACAAATATGATATAAAAAAAACAAAACGAACGACCCTGAATTAGAACGAGTTTGAGTAAACGCGGTTGTGGGCGCCCAACCTTCCCTATCCTAGGTCAGTAGTGTAACAGCACAACATGTTATAAAACCAGCTAAAAGAGATTAACTCATCATATCAATACAAAGCACAAAACAACAAACAAAACACAAAATACACAAAGTACAGATCTGAGAGTACTCGCAGCTAGTTCAACGCCAAAACCTCCCATTGTCATATTTATTCCGCGAATTTACAATTTCTACATGTTTGTATTTAAAAAATTAACAAACAAAAGTTCATAGTTTTATTGTTACGATGGTTTAAACATATACATTTTATGTCAGACATTGCGAACTTCAAACTCCAAGAAACTCCGAGTGACGAAGTGTTGGAAGAGTTATCACATCAGATAGGAAATTGTGCACTACAGTTGGGAATAGAGCTGGGAGTCAGTTCCTATGAAGTTGAGAACAGTTTTGTCAAGTTCCCAAAAGATTTATCTGGTTTGATAGAGGATATATTGCAGAAATGGAAGGCAAATTCAAAATGAAGACAATCCATACCTTGATGATGGCACTTCAACGCGTGAATGGAGGTGGAGTTCAATATTTACACAATTTGGCAAAGTAAAATAAACAAAATGTCCAGCATCAGTATTCTGCCATAATATTAAGTTGATTTAGACATTGTTCCCTATATTGTAAGACGTAAACTTTTATTATATAAAAGGATTTGCTTTTACAGTGCATCACGTATCTCGTAGAAAAGTTATAACATCATAAATTATTCCCAAAGCTTTATTACTAAGTATTAAATTAAATGTATTATGTCGTTCGTCCAAATGCATGCAACGCCCTACTTTCCTCATAATTACATTATACATTGTGTTATGTTAACAAAATATGTTATCATCACGGTCTTAATAACTTTGACACGGATTTATCATTGATATCAAGCTGTTGATTAGACGGGGTACGTTTGATCCGAATTTGTCAAGTGGTCTTTCGGTTAGCTTATAAAACAGAGCAAATAATTAAGCCTAAACCTACTAATTGGTAGAAATTACGATCCCTTGACGTTGGTACCTAAAACGGCTCATTTATTATCCTTACAAACTCACTTTCCGAAGATGTCATAAGCATTATAACCCTCATGATGTCAAAATTCATCCGCTATTTATTTTGTAATGGTTAATCGACTGGTTGTCGCCGAAACAAATTTCTCAATTTGCAGATGTCTGATCGTTGTTACATCTGAATCGATGGATATTCAGAATAGTATCGACTTGTGAGAGATGTTTTATATTGAGTAAAAGCTCTCGGTAAAACAACGTTAATAAGTTTACAATTATTTATGTCATACTCTTTAAGAAGTTGGTTATAATAAAGTTTTGTTTTGATCAGCACAACACTTATTTGACACAGAATAAAGTATAGGGTTTTTTTTATCCTGAAATACCTTGTTTCCATGCAAACTGTTGGCTGTTTTCCTTTTATAGTCACGCGGTCAGAAATTTCGGCTACCTAGATACGAATTATTGTTATTTGTGTAATATTGACTGCATGAATTTAGCCAATACTTGATGATATTACACAAGATTGATTTTGCAGAAGGCTATCAATTAGTTTTTTTTTTATCTTTTGCACTAATAGCTTTATGTTAGACGCATGAAGGAAGAACCGACGATCCAGAAAATGTTGACCATTAATATAACCTATGTTAAACCCTCACCGAGTACCAACATGTGTACAAGTTTTGCCATTCAGTTAGTAATTAACCAATGAGTGAAACCCCGAGTCTTAACTACATCGTTTTCTATACAAAATTCATGAAAGTATTTTTATGTCACAGACGGCTCATTGTCGTGACACTGTGTGTGTGATGTCCTGCTTTCTGTTGAATGATTGCCGAGGAAATGTTGTAAAAGCGTGGAAATATACACACAGAAAGACCTTCGAAAGCTTTTATGAATAATTAAAAATCTAAGGTGTCAACTTCCTCATACTACGTTTATGGATTTGATTATTATTTCAGGTACTTTTATAGTCATAAAGCTTTTAACTGTATCGATTCTTATACACTCTTGGTTTTCAAGTATTTGTCTTTGAACCTTCCTGATGAAGAGAAATTCAGTAAAGCGCGTCGAATACAAAAAGTGTATAAAGTGTTCTTTTCTTTTTCTATACAATAGAAATAAACCATTACAAATAAGATTTAGCTTCCACCAAGCACTAAACGGAGAGTGATGTGCAAGCATTTTGCCTGATTATCATATGAATGGATACTTAAATAACAGTCTTTAATTTTCCATTATTCCTAATTTGATGATTTTCGATGCTGTTTGCTAAAATAATGTCTTTCCAGTGAAAAGTAATAAATATGTCATTGTAAATTATCTGAATTTTCGTTATTTGAATATCTTGTTAAACATTTATACTGATAACTCTTTATAGGCTTTTACCTCATTAGCGAAACATATATTGAACTCTTCCAATGTCCTTTTCACTATTTAAATAAACAAATCTGAACACAAAAACTATCTTATAATGCTTATGCTAAATGTTTATGACGTCTACACACTACATCAGTTTGATATCTACTGATTAAGAATAAATTCTGTCGTACCATGTTCTATACTAATTTTAAACATGGGTAGACATTATATTTGTCTTTCACTTTATCTGTTTAACTTTGAAAATCGAATGCCTTCCCATGTTTAAATTAGGCACAGAGCATGGCTTTAAAGTATTATTTCGAGTCTAATAAGAAAATCAGAAATTTTGACTTTTTGACTTTTGTACATCATGTACATTGAAGCGGAATATTAGACACATTCGAAAGGCAGTCATAATGATTTTGATTTTGAAACAAAGTCCTGCAATAAAACCAACTTCTTTCACGCTTAATGGCTAGATTGCACAGATTGTTTCTTCAGCAATGGAGGATGGTATGAACTGTATATCTAAATGCAAGAAAATATAAAATGTAAAATAACAAAACAATATTTAAACAACTCAATGATAATGATAGAAGGTACAACACCTCAATAGGTTTGCAAACGATTTGTTAAGTGCCAAAGATCTGGGTTTAAAACAAATATTGCTACCATCTTTAGTTCGTAAAAATGGAAAACATCCTTAATAAAATTATTCCTTATTAGCAGGTGCAACCGTTTGCAATGTGTGCAATCGTTCTATCAAGTTTAGGAATATTAGTTGAAACTTGTTGGAGGAGTTGATTAAACAAAACTGGTTCCATCTTTCTTAAATTTTGCTGATGAATTGATCGTAAATTACAAAATAGCACGCAATTGCGTCTTCATATGATGATTCTTTCTGTGAGCTCCACGTTCTCATGTTCGGTTACGGAACGGATAGATCTAAATTCCACTGAGTTGTAAAAGGAGATAACTATGATTACCTGCTTATCTTTTATTGAAAAGATATGTCCTATTTTTGCAGATATCTAAAGAATTGCGCTCTTTATTTTCGTGGGTTTGTTTGAAATGAAGTGCTCTCACCGCTCCGGTTGCGCTTTTTTTATCCTTCTGCTACTGCTGCTGCTTGTTGTTGCTGCTTCCGGGTGCTGAAGGATGAATAAAGGTAATATCATAATGACGTGTGCCTGCTCCGGCAGCTCAACACGTGCTAATTTAATTTTTCCAAACGTGTTCATTTCACTTTTGCAAAGAGGAAAAGGGGGTAGTTCCTGCTGTTGCTGATCGAGGATATTTCTGCAACGTATGCTTTTGCTTAAGGGTGGAATTAGAATAATGGCATGTTAATGTTCTTGCAGCTCCAAATGTGATCGTTTCAATCTTTTGAGGAATTTGCTGCTGTTCCTACTTTGCAAGGGGATGTATTGTTGTTGTTGCTGCTGCTGTATGTGCTGTATACCAAAGTTTTGGCATATTCGGTACTGTTGCTTCGTAAGAATTGAATTAAGGTTATTTTATTGTGGTTCTTGGTTGACCCTGGTGTGCTTATCTTCTTCTGTGGTGAGTTTGCGAGATATATTCGGTCAAGTGACTTATGATCACGCATGCGAAACACTCATTTCTTAATAGATGACAAAACACAGGATGTCACTTCCGTTGAATGACGTCACAATGCGATGATGTCAAGTTTATATCTCCGCCTCAACCCTCACTAAGAATAATTCAACTGGTCCCATATTCTACTGTGGTCTTTTCCTGGAGGGCCCAATTTGCCTTCAGCTTTGACTGTAAGGTGATTACAGTTATTTTTTCAACATCCTTCAGGGATAACAAATTTTACGAATTTACATGTTTATAAACTGGACAATTAAATGTTCTCATATCTATACAAAGTTAAATAAAATGAACGAAATAAAGGAATTAGCATTTATCATCAATGTCTTTTCTAAAACGTTGTGCTAAACACACTATAAGTGTGCTAAGATAATGTAATAGAAATACAAAGGATACGGGGTATTCATCCATGACACAAAATCAGTACATGCACAGCAAAAACACACAAAAGAACAGCACCGTATTTAAGATATAGACACTTGCAAATTCTGATCTTTTATCAGTAGACATATATCTGAATCACAAAAGCAAGAGGAGGATGAAATCAAGTTTTCATTTTTCAAATAATTTTAAATAACGTGAATTTCAGCATTTGTCGTTTTTAGATGTAACTTGTACATATATAAATAAAAGAAAAACTTTATAGTTTAATAAAATGCAAATTTGTTCAAAAATACAACGAATAGATACACCATTGATTGTTTTAAGGATATAACCATACGAATGTCGGTTTTAATATCCTATTTGAAGGAAACGGATAGCCGTGGAATTATAAATAGTTCAAACAAACTCCGAAAGTGGTGTCATTAGAGAACGCTGCATGCGTTCATCTGTTTTGCCTGTCTTACCATTCCGTGTTAATGCAAAATAAAATTGTTAATATGTCCTCAAATTTACTAGATATGAAACGCTTATCATCCGTTTGATTTATTTAAATTTGGTAGGCGTTTAATATTTTGAATGAAACTTTTAGTTTCTAGTTTGAAAAAGTTTATTATAATAAAATTAATGCAAATACTGTATTCCTTGTTGAA
The DNA here is from genome assembly GCA_017311375.1 of Mytilus coruscus. NCBI lineage: Eukaryota > Metazoa > Mollusca > Bivalvia > Mytilida > Mytilidae > Mytilus > Mytilus coruscus. The sequence goes on along the minus strand of CM029605.1, from coordinate 25,702,861 downwards.
TCATGTTAAATGATGTATTTGAATTCACTATTCAACAATCATAGTCTTTGTAGGGTCAATATGACCAAACATTCTTAAAAGTTTGTTATTGTGTAATGACAGATTAGGTCAAGGAGTATATTGCCTGATATAATGTAGACATTAATGAGAAAATTGATTAGCCGACTCACTTATTCCATAAATGAAATATGCGTTTTCACCTATGTGGAGTATATTTAGTGTTGCATTGATATATATATATATATATATATATATATATATATATATATATATATATAAAATGACTGAATAATAGTCAACGATAAATCTTACGGGCGATGGATCATATAAATATGATACAGTACACTACAAAATATAATATATAACCAGTCTAAAGGGTACAACATCACCAAAAATGACAATAAACGAACAAATGTAACTATAAATATTTCGGATAACAGATATCCTTCATCAATATGAGCACGATATAAAATGAATCAGATCAAACTATTCTGGGTATTAAACTAAAGCAATCTTGATTTCTATACAATAAAAAGTGAAACAGTTTTACCCGAACATCATATGTAGAGACGCTAATAAATTTTAAAATTTCAAAAACGACTCAAAGACATGCCTAAAATGAAAATAGTAATTAGAGATATGAACTGGCACAACTCTAAAATTCCAAAGTTATTTATTTGGGATGATAAATACGCAACCTCTGTTTGACATATTTTACCAGCTTATATCGATCAGTGCTGTTTTTTGGGAATGAATTTACACACAGTTGTTGTAACATCTTAACTGACGTCACTTTGGAATTTTAGAGTTGTGCCAGTTCATATCTCTAATTACTATTTTCATTTTAGGCATGTCTTTGAGTCGTTTTTGAAATTTTAAAATTTATTAGCGTCTCTACATATGATGTTCGGGTAAAACTGTTTCACTTTTTTATTGTATAGAAATCAAGATTGCTTTAATTTAATACACAGAATAATTTGATCTGATTCATTTTATATCGTGCTCATATTGATGAAGGATATCTGTTATCCGAAATATTTATAGTTACATTTGTTCGTTTATTGTCATTTTTGGTGATGTTGTACCCTTTTAAACTGGTTATATATATATATATATATATATATATATATTAATAAATATAGGGATACAAATCTGCAGTTTGTTATTATGACAATTGTATTCAATAAATTTGACTTACCGTTTAATACAGGTACTTTTAAAGTCCTTTTACCTCCTTACAATTTTTGTGCGCACTCTGAGCTTCAGTATGTACGGTCGTTTTACCATCCTCGTCTCCTTTTTTACTGCTACAGCAACTTTTTGTTGGAATCTATGCTAGATGTATTTGTATTTTTGTTGATGTATGTTTTCACAGTTTTGGCTGCTGGATCCCAATTATTGTCACATTAACATATTATGTCTGTTCGGATTGCTCATCCAATTTTGTCTATAAACGGAGCTATGAATAACTGTCATACTAGTGGGAGGTTTAGCTGGTAAAGTCCACCATTTTCTTCAGAAAATGTTTTACCAAGTCAGGAATATTCAATTGTTTTCAAAACCACCGTTGATTGATAGCGTTTGATTTTGTCAGTTTTAATGGACTTCCCTTTTGAATTTGGCTTGAAGTTCGGCTTTTTGTTATACTTTTAACTGTGAATGTCAAATTAAATAAAATGCAAATCCTTCTTCCAACTAGTATTGAAATAAGGAGATGGGGTATAATTTCCAATGAGACAACTGTCCAACAATTTGAATCGACAAATATTAGCAGCAACTATAGGTCAACGTAGACATTGTTCAAATTTTAACATCAAAGTTCTAAATCAACGTCGAATGAAATATCGATTGTGAATTTCTTAATTCTCATCAATCATAATCAAATACTCAATATTAAAAACAACGTCGAATGAAACATGTGAAATATCGATTATGAATTTCTTAATTCTCATCAATCTTAATCAAATACTCAATATTAAAAAGAGTTAAATAAATCAATATATTTTTGTAATCACATTATAACAGAATTAACAGATTATCAGTAGAACGTTTCCCGTGCTTGAGGTGTATGCGCTTATAATATTTACAGTTATGGTGTGCTTGTTCATGTGAGAATTTCTCATATTAATACACCGTCAAAATTTCATGTTTGGTTAAATTTCTTCAAAATACTGGTCTGGTCATCTGTTTTGTATATTGCCCTTTCATACTATTTTAAACTGCTAGGTTTTCTTACATATATTTCGATGTGCCCCGTGCTGTCTATCATTTGTTGTTAAGTTTTATATGTATTGTCTATCATTTGTTGTTTCGAAATTATTGGTCTTTTGTTGGGCAATGTATGGCAAATATATGTTCAAAAACCTTGCCCGTAATTATAAATTATGTAATTCATTGACCGCTCCCGACATGTGTAACTTCAAGGCATATTTTAGCGGCGATCGATGTCTTTCAAAATTACTTTATTTTTATCAATAGTACCGCTTAAGTCGACGTTAGGGCCGTCTTGACCTTGTTGTAGGGTATGAATGATTTGTTCATTGTTGAAGACCCTACATCAACTGTCAAGATAAAGAACAGGAATAAAAGCCCTGTTCATTGATAATTTTCTATGTTTTCAATGTATTGTGTGCGATTTTGTCCCATGTACATTTACTCCATATCCTTTCATTTTCTATATCATCTGCCGGCTTGTATATCAACAACATTATTTTAAGAAATCATTATGTAATATCAACTAATATTATCATAATGGAATAATTTAATATTTTAATACAGTAAATATTATTGTTTCATCATGAGCTGCAATGAGTTAGCTCTTTTATATCAATTGGCCATGCCTTTAACTGTTATTTATTTTGTCATTCTTAAGTAAAACCACATTCATGTAGTATGGACTGTTTCTTAAAATATTACACAGGCTTTATATAAATTGTGCTTGTAAAATTTGATGTGGACATTGATAAGGCTGATCTATAACGTGTACAGTGAAACAAGCTATACAAATTAACTAAAAATACAGTGAATTGATCTAGAAGTAGAACATTGATCTTTATCTTAATTTCTATTTTCGTGTCAAATCTTTTGTCATGACAACGGTTCTTTGTTAATACATGTACATTTCTTCCCGTAGTTTATGTCATTTATTATAATGAATTTAGATCAAATCTTTGACTAAATGGAGCTTGAACGGTTAAAGTTACTGTAACATCAACTCCACTACACATTAACAACATGATAACTTTAGTATGCATGGTTCATTTATCCTTGAAAATATACAGTTATTCACAAAATATATACACCTCTTGATTACCACAGTTGGCGGCATATAAAACTAAGAGCATTTAGTTTATTTCAAATGTCCTTTTCATTTTCCCATTGAATTTTTAATATAAAATTGTTGTAAACTCATTCCAATAATTAGTCAAGGTTATTCAAATAGAAGGAATAGAGTTTTGTTTAATGTCGCCTTCGAGAATTTTTTGACGAAAACGAGGACGTCCATTAGAAAATTATCAATTTACGCTTTGATCTTTTTTGTCGATTACCTTTGTGTTAATTATACTGCATCTAAGTTACTTCAAATCTTGTAACTTTCAAGATTTAAGATTGTAAGTAAGACATATACAACAGAAACAACTCTACAAACATTTATATCTATACAACTAAAATAACGAGGTCCAATTTGTTAGCCGCCATGGCGTAAAACAACGAATAAAAAAATCAACTTTATATATAACTCACGAAGGACCATGGTGTTGAAATAAAATTACACCATTCCAGGCTCTTTTGTTTTCCACATAATTAATATTACCAATAATAAACAAGTTCTGGGTCGAATTCGACACCGATACAGATAGTATATGTCACATGTAGTTTCCGGTTGTAGTAAGAAAACTAAGACGGGTTCAAACAGAAAGATTTTAAAAGCAGAGAAAACTATGCACTTTATAATCAGCATGACTTTATCAGATGACAATGCGAATACTAAAAATCCAGGCTGAATATAAGGTTTAGGTACTTTAATTCAGTCACAGACCCGCGATGGCGTAGGTTTGTTCTAGTTGTCACTAATAAGCTGACTCATTGAATTATTTCGTCCAAAGCGACGTGAATGTTTCCTTATTGTTTTATAAACAAAATATAGCAAACATAAACTAGGAAAATTCAAAACGGAAAGTCCTTTATCAAATGGCAAAATCAAAAGCTCAAACACATCAAACGAATGGAAAACAACTGTCATATTCCTGACTTTTCCTTATGTAAAAATGGTGGATTAAACCTGATTTTATAGCTAGCTAAACCTCTCACTTGTATGACAGTCGCATAGAATTCCATTATATTGACAACAATGTGTCAACTTTCAGGTGTATAAACATCTAGATCGGGCATGGCGCTCAATTGTAGTCAAGATAATCCAATTTCAATCAAATAAAAGATATAATATGTTTTCAAAGTCAGATGTATCCTATCACACATCACAGCAATTTTAGCCAACATCAATTCAATTAGTTAATTTCTGTAATTTGGTCATAGCCCTATATTTGATTCAATTAGAATGGTAATACTAATTATAAAAGTTCTATTCCGATGTCCAGTAAATAATTCCAGAATTTCAAATCAACAAATATATTTAAGCGTTAAAACCTCACCAAAATGTATGAGATCGAAACAAAATATGGCCAACTTTGGAAATTATTTCTACTATGCGTGAACTACCTTTTAACTACTCTATATCACAGATGAAACAGGAGAACTGATATCATTATTTGTTCACTGATGCTACCTCGCACTTTCGTTTCTCTGTTATTTCTTTAATTTCAATGTTATAGGGATTCATACTTTGTTATTTGTTTATCCTTCTTTTTTATGAATTCGTATAAATCAACTCCATATAAGCAGGAGGACATATTGGGAAGCAATTGCATGAACCTGAAAAAATGTAACCAGGTTCGTCGACGGAGTAAGTATATCCTGATATGTCACTCATCATGCGAATAATAACCATTAGGAATAGGCCACAACCGGTAAATTCAAAGACGACATAACTTTTATTTGAAGATCTAAAATTGCAAAATACGGCTAGTGCGTTGAGACGCATATATAGAGTTTCGATCAACACATTCATGACAATAGGAAAGCTGAATCATCGTGTTTGCCGTTAATTCTAGATTGAATCTTCAAACTGTGTTTCTAGAAAGGAAAAGATCAGGATATGAAGTTTCAGTAGTATCAATTGCGCTGGGATGATTTATTAAATGACAAGACATCATCAATATATCTAAAATGAAATCAAAGAACTTGGCAAGATTTATTTTTGTTTTGTCTTGAGGAGGTTCTATATACGTTCTGCTACATTATAGTATTAAATAAGTTAGCCAGTAGAAGTCCACAATTAAGAAAAGATTGTCTGTAGAAGTATCAATACACCAAACTCAACAAATATGTTGTAAATCCGGAAAGTCAACCATTTAAATAGTATCATGTTCGTTATATTATCTGTCGTTATCAATGTGGTTCATCACAATATAAAATTTATGGTGACCTAAACATGTACAATTGGGACTTTTATCAATGATTTAAATTTTTTGGAAACATTCATTGGTAATTGAGAAGATATAATCAGTATTTTAATCAAGCAAGAGGATAGTCGTAACATAACTTGTGTGATTGAAGATTGAAGAGTTCATCATGTTGATCTTGGACCTTATAAGAATCCACATCTGATTGACACAAATATATGAATATATATATCATAACAATATTTCGAGTACCGTCCTTCGCTGTAGAGCGAATGACCGTAATAATTTTAGAAGGATGTTAAGTCGAGCATCTAGACAACGCAAACCAAAGATGTTTAGTCGAGCATCTGGACAACCCAAAGATGTTTAGTTGAGCAGCTAGACAACCCAAATACATTATGTATCCAGTATCAAGACGGGACTTTTCATTTACCAACGGAGAGATTGACGGATTTTGTTTATATTAATACCAAATAAGAGATTGACCTGCATTTGGTTTTGACGTCGTTTTATTATTTTCAAGTAATCTTCTTTTTTATTATGAAAGTATGGAAATAAGCCGATATGGTATGAAACTACCCATTAAAGACCAAATAAATGGATGAAAGCGACTATAGGTCACTTTATGATCTTCAACTATGAGAAAACTCCATGCGGTAAAGTAAGCTAAAAAGGGCAAAAGCATGCCATAATAGTAACAATTCATACAAAAAAAAAAAAAAAACCGGCCTGAAAAAACTTTAAACAATAAATCAAAAACAGATATGGCAGACAGCAAATTAAACAATCAGCTACTACATTACAGGCTCATGGCTCGGTATAGACATAAAAATATTGTGACGGCGTTAAAAAAATGTAAGGACTCAACCCTTATCACAACTTCGACAGTTTTTAAACACACAACACAAAGCAAACTATAACTACAGGCTCTAAAGAGCATGTGTCGCACACCTAGGTCTATGTACTTCTTCAACAAAGTGGACTAGAATAGAAGTCATGACAAAAATCTCTTTATGTTGATCTTATATTGGTGATCATTTTATTTGTGTAACGTCTTTATCGATCTTCTTTAGTTTTGCCCAAACCACAAAAAGGGTATAAAATTGACATTTAAGGGCAATTACTTCTACAAAGAGTCTATTAAAGATTTCGGCAAAATTTAATTGTTTGTAGATCTTGTGTTGCTGATCTTTTTAGACTATTTTGTCTATTTATCTTTTGAGTTATTGTGATAATAGGCAAAACATAGAATATAGGTAAAAATCGCTATTAAAGAACAAGAACTCCAATCAGGAGTCTACTAGGATTTCGGCTATACTGACTTATTTGTAGATCTAGTCTTGCTGCTCATTTTTGCTATTCAAAGTGGCTATCTATCGCTAATAGTTTTCAAGATAAGAGGCAGACCACTAAAATGGGTAACAATCGTCATTAAAGAGCAATAACTCCAATAAAGAGTGAACTAAGTATTTTGGCCGGTCGACATATTTTTTCTTATTTAAAGTTTCAATCTATCTATTCTAGTTTTTTCAGATATTAGGCAACAAGGCGAATACTTGATAAGAATCATAATTTAAGGGCAATAACTCCAATAGGAGTCGTCTGACGATTCTGATGATGAGACTTATTTATAGATATTGTCTTGTTGATTATTTTGCTTTTAAACTATTATTATTTTCAAGATAATAGGCAATAAAAAAAAAAAAAAAAAAAAAAATTGTAAAATTCGTCATTCAAGGGCAATAACGCCTATAAGCAGTCGTTTGACAGTTTTGGTGTAAAGACAATACTAGGTAGATCTCATCATTCTGAATATTTCTGCCACCGTCAGATTTTTCTATGGATAGCGGTTTTCAAGATAATAGACAAAACTTCCAATTTATCCCTATGTTTTATTTTTAGCCATGTCGGCCATGTTGGTTGATAAGCGGGTCATCATACATATTTTTTAATTAGATACCCTTATGATGATTAAATTTGGCCAAGTAGTTTCAGAGAATAAGGTTTTTGTAATAGTTAACAACGACGACGGACGACGACGGACAACGAACTACAAGCGATGAGAAAAGTGACTTAAATTTCCATAATTTATCTATGTCGATTGGAGAAACCCGATAATCCACTGCTAACAATGCAAGAATCTATATCTCTACGTTCCCGAATACTTCTGATTCGATACCTGTCAATATTCTGAAGGAAATCCTAACAATACAGCACGCCAATACACCAGATCAAAATCTTATGAAAACTCCGAGACGATTCAGGATAAGTCCTCGAATGAAAACTCCGCTACATATGTCTGCTCGAAAACGTCCGATATGTTTAGAGAGATGTCCAATACAGTAAATAACAAGAAATCTCTTGTTAGGATGCTAACACAAAAGTCGCCAAAACGACCCCATCCATTGTTCTGTAGTATCCATGGTAACGGCAGTCATTTTGAATAACATCTACACATGACAGGTCACACTCCTGTCAAGGTTCATAAATATTGGACTAAATTTTGCATTAATTTTGTACTTTTAAAAACGGCGGCTATTTGCAAAGATCTGTAAAACAGCAATACAATGCCATAAAACTTAAAATTTCATGAAAATATGTTGAGAATTCGCAGTTGCAGTATATTACTTAGAGTCTTACGAATTTGCATTACACCCTGGTTCAACAACTTTTGCTTTCGATAAGTGGATAGAATGGTGCTTGCTTAATGGCAAATATTTCATGCATATTCCTGACAAAAACGAATTTACGATTAATTCAATAGGTAGTTTCTGTAAATTAGATTGATCGGGTTGAAGAGCGCTGTAATGAAAATGGAATATTAGAATATGATAGATATGAGCAGTACATTTTCCATGCAACAATCCCCATACAGACCCCTCAGATGGTTTTTCGAAAGCGCACCGAGCCCCTAAACGAGGCATCGATTTGAACGTATGTGTACACCACATATTAAAATTATTGTAATAAATTACTTTGCTCCTTATGGGCCCTTTAATTGGAATAAAACATATCTTATCATATCTTATTAGCCAAAATGACGGTCCACTTAAGCGAGGGTTTTCCTGCTGGATGGGATAAGTCTAGGGATGCTATATTTATGAGTCATTTATACCGGTAAACCGCAGGAGTTTCCGATTTGGACCTTATGAGTCAAACAAAACATTATTGTGATTCCATTGTTTCTACCGTACATTCAGTGATTTTCCTTTTTCAGCACGTGGTACTACATACGTAAGATGGTCAAGAAAGCAGTGTCCAACCAAAACGATACAGAGCTTGTATATTCAGGTAGTGTTTATATATATATTTATCAAATACTTAACATTAATGTGTAACTAGCGGAAGTGAACTAGCCATAAATTCACACACAGGCTGATAACCCATGTCAGTAGCCTCTTGTGCAAATAATCCGTTACAGTGCCTCTCGCGCAAGTTACTTCTGGTATTTCCAGTGTCGTCTGTGTACAAATAATATCTGACACACAAAGACATCACTGAGGATGATCGGTTTATAAATGATGCAACTGTTCTATCTGAACAGTCAAATTGCATTGACCCTATATTCAGATGTGATGTACATTCACTGACCGTATATCTTAGAAATGTAAATTCTATTTGTACTCGATCCTAACAAGATTAATGCATATTATTTGCCTCATATAAAACAATTTGTCGGAAGTATATGATAAAAGATTTATACATATCGTTGTATATATAGACTACGTCTCGGGCTGATATGGGGTCTCGGATGATACCTGGGCCGATATTGAAAATGTCATGTTTTAATCTCTATATACCAAATAAGTTATGTAAATTGACAAAATTGGTAAGTCTTTATAATTCTATCCAGGAGATAACCTTGTTACCATATTGGTTGTAATTTACAGTCATATGAGCAATTTGTACTGTGTCGTTATTCGTAACGATGTAATTCCTCCTTAAGAACGATCGTAAGCGTTGCGGGGTATTATTTTTAAAGAGTTATGCCCTTGGAAACATTAATTATATGGAAGATTGAATCGTTAGCGCTCTCATGTGTACAATTCTTAGCAGATTTTTATGAAACTTTTATCATAGGTTTATATCATCAATGTCTTTGACAAGTTCAAAATTCAGTGCTGATCAATTATTTTAAAAGATATGTGCAACGCGGGGACATTGGAACTCTGTTCTTTTATTCAATCTTATTTCAGGGTATACAGGTGGTGGATATGCAGGTGCTCACGGTGCACTTCCAGAACCAGTGTGTCTTCCATAAGATCCAAATTTTGACAAGACTAGCGGTGGTGACTACGGCAGTAACTTCTTTGCTTCGAATAATCTGTATCAGGACGTACCATATGCCGTCTGTAGAGTGAAGCAAGCATCCAGTATTATAATGATACCGGAAAGGAACACATGTTATACAGGATGGAACATGGAATCTTCTGTTTCATAACGATATATTACATATGGTCTTATTTTTCTTGTTTTTCATTGGTATATTTGGTCACGTGTTTCCCAATATGTCTTTCGTATCTTTTCACTATTTTGACATATTGACTCGACATTCTTTTTAAAATGATATTGACTCCATGTTTCTAAAATGGTAACATCGAGTCAATATCATTTCCAAAATTAGGAACATCGAGTCAATATCGTGTTCAAACTTACACTTTTACATATGTAATATATAAATTAAGAACTTCTACTTCGTCCTCGATCAATATAATCTGAACAGGTCCATATATAAAGTATTGACCTCGTCAAAAGCCAATAATTAATAATTATAATATATGATTATGTCAGGCGATTATAAAACTAAGAAAGGTGAAAGTTTTTTAAGGTGTTTATGCTTAATTAAGACGTAAAAGGGAATGATGGACGACTAAAAGTGTTTGTTTCATATAGTACACTGTACACCAATTTATGAATGATAATCAACCTTGCAAAATATCTCATCTATACACAAAATAAGTGGCACTAAATAAGATTGTGAGATTTATTCTGCAATTACATCCCATCAAGAGTGTGATATATATTGAATTTGAGAAATTAGGTTTTTAATATTAGTAATAGAGTCAAACAACTAAGACTCAATCATGTTTTCAACATTTTTAACAATATATGCCCAAATTATTTGCATACTAATTTTGTTAGAAATGAAACATCTTTCAATACAAGATCTAGTAGTAAAACTTTTATATACCAGGAAATAAAGGTGTGGATCGACCACTTTCTTTCCAGAAATGATTAAAATTAAATATAATGTTAAAGTACAAGTGAAAAGTTTTTGATGGATAAATTAAAATCCATCTTTAATAGTGAATTTGTTTTTATTAATTATACTGAGGCTTTGACCATTTATCTGTGAAATATTCTTAATGATTTTTGTTTGTATTTCTGTGTGTCAACCTTTGGAGTGAACTGGAAGTCTTGTCATAAAAGGACCCCACTGGAAATAAGTTCCGATAACTTTGTTGGTCATCCTAAGGTATTAGGCTACAGTGAAAATCAAGTCAAATTTAATTTCACTCATTATTTTATCTAGTATATTTATATTATCAAAATATCATGACAATTTTCATATTTTTATTTCTTAAATTATAATTTTTAGTAAACATGTAAATCTTTTAGTGTCTATAAACTATGTCTAGTGCTATATCTGTGTCATTGTAATTTATTGTATCTGTCAAATTCATGCCTTTTATCTTGAATATATATATATATATATATACACGTTTTGATCGAGCCTCTCAAGCCTACATAACTTGATGCTAAAGATGTTACATTTAGGCTATTAATACGATTTGTTTTTCATTGAAATTTTCACAAAACAAAATTTATTAATTAATTGGACTGAACAGACAGCACTAATTATTTTGCATTTGCATGTTACATAGTGTAGGAAAATTACAAAATCAAAACCCAAATGAACATTTACCTGAATATTGTGAAGGCCCTTATGCATCTAGGTCTGTTCGATTAGAAGTTTTAAAACGAGCTACTAGTATTTAAATAACTAATTGTGGGAAGAGTTTGCTTACTGTTTTCATATGGTCTGGTCTTTACGAATCTATTTCATGATTACTGTCAATTTAAAACATCAAATATATATGACAAGACGTTTTGTACAGAACATGCATTGGTCAGTTACAAATGAGGTCTGTATAGGGTTTTGATTTACTCATTTATAAAATAAAAATCGTTATTTTAAAAGTTGAAATTCAAAATATAAATTTACCCTTAATTTTATAAAACTACCCTATGGTGTTATTTTAATGCTAAAAAATGTAATAAATAAATAATCAAATGATGTACTGCCATTTAAAGAGTCCGTTTCCTATGCAATTTGGTAACTGTTACTTGTATATATCAGTCTTGAGTACTGTTTAACTATCATTTAAGTTGAATATATTTAGAATCGTAACATTCAGGGAATTGGGCTTCTGCAAGTGGTTTTACATAGTTTTCTTATGTTTTTGATGGTTTATAAGTCAGTAAATGTTCAATGATTAAGTTAATATTGACATTAACTTATCATTGAACTTTACTATAACATACACACTAACTAAATGACAGCAAAGTAAATATTACATTATCAAGATGCATAACTAGCTGTCAGTAAATGCGAGTACTTTCAGATATGTGTTTAGTGTCTTTGTATTGTGGGATGTATAAATTCCATATCACGTCCGGTTTGTGTTTTTGTTAGTTGTTTTCTACTTTGTATCGATCTGATGAGTTAAGCCCGGTTAGAGGGAGGGTTTGGCGCCAGCAAATTAGTTTAACCCCGCCCCATTATGTACGTGGCTGTCTCAAGTCAGAGCCTGTTATTCAGTGGTTTTCGTTTGTTGATGTATATCATATTTGCTTTTTGTTCATTGTTTCGTACATAAATCAGGCCGTTTTGAATTTACATTTTCATTTGGGGCCTTTTATAGCTGACTATGCGGTATGGCTTTTGGTAATTTTGAAGGCCGTACGGTGACTTATAGTTGCTAACTTCTATGTCATGTTGGTATCTGGTAGACAGTTGTCTTATTGACAATCATATCGCATCTTCTTTTTTATATATAACAAAACTAAACACGTTAAATAATGATAAAGATAATATTTATGGCCGTACAATGATAAATAGAAAACTGGGAAAATATGGAGGGCTGGTCTGATTCCTTATGCTTATTTTGAATATATCAGTATATAAGAAAATGTTTTATAAACAAGTCTAAATTAAAACAACGTTCAAACCTATGATTGCGTTGGATAAAACAGCAATTTGTATCCGTGTGCATCCAAAACAAATTTCTTGGTAGAGTGGTCTAAATACAGCACAAACAACATTTTCAAAAGACAAAAAGGTGAAAAGTATATTTTAACAAAACGCATTTGACTGGCAGGTCGAACAACGGATGTTCTTAAACCCTGCTGAGTGCTATTGGCGATTGCCAAATAAACGGATCACAAGATGTAACAAAATGGATCTTAATTATTAATTTAATACCAACAGAAAACAATAAACTTGCAGAAAAGATGGTATACCGCAAACAAAAGGTGCAAATTAGTACACCATATCCGGATTTTGACAATTAATGTCTCTTCAGAGATGTTAGGAATCGAAACGATATTTGGAAGGCCATATAATTAACCTCAATGTTGGATACACTCTTGAATTTGGAAGAGTCGAAATAGGATGAACGGATCATATAAACCCGAAGGCAAATATAAAACAAGCCCAAACGAAAAATATAATCAAGTCTAAATTGAAAACAACGATCAAACCTATAACTGCGTTGGATAAAACCGCAATTTTATACGTGTGCATGCAAAACAAATTTCTTGGTAGAGGGTCTAAATGCAGCACAAACAACATTTTCAAAAGACCAAAAAGTGAAAAGTATATTTTAACAAAATGCATTTGACAAGCAGGTCAAACAACGGATGTTCTTAAACCCTGCTGACTGCAATTGGCGATTGCCAAATAGACGGATCACAAGATGTAACAAAATGGATCTTAATTATTAATTTAATACCAAACAGAAAACAATAAACTTGCGGAAAAGATGGTATATCGCAAACAAAGGTTTCAAAATTAGTACACCATATCCGGATTTCGACAAAATGTCTCTTCAGTGATGTTAGGATCGCAACGGTATTTGGAAGGCCATATAATTTACCTCAATGTTGGATACACTCTTGAATTTGGAAGAGTCGAAATAGGATGAACGGATCATATAAACTCGAAGGCAAATATAAAACAAGCCCAAACGAAAAATATAAACAAATATAAATTGAAAACAACGTTTTATAATACCAGGACTTTTAGATACCAAGGTCCTTAAAAGGGACAAGATACATACACGAATGGGACAATGAAAACGATAAGTAAAAACCCAATAACATCATGGTTAAAATTATTATTACTTTTTTTTTTTTTTTTTTTTTATATATATATACAACATGATATATATAGGAACAAGTGTGGATAGACCAGTGTGGATAGCAATTGGTTAAATAAATTCGCATATTTCTATTTAATCTATTCAATAGTTGGTTACACTTTTCTAGTTTTGGAGAGGAACTTGAAGCTATTAATATGGATTTTCATCGTGTTTATATGTTAAACAATGTTCCGCGGTAGTGACAATCATTATTTTTCCGGATGTGCATCAAAACTCAAAATTAAAAGACAAACATCCTAGGTGCATGATTTGGTTTTAATATGTGAGCTAGTTTTTGATTTTGAGAAGCTGTATTTATTTTATGTATGTATTTCTCGTTTAGTTATGTCCCAACCTGGTGGTCATTTCGTATTTCGGTTTGGCAACAAAAACATAAAATTATCCCTATATCACCAGTACTGGTTTTATTAAATGTGAAAGACAGCTGCTTAAAAGAAGCTATGTGCATGTATTTTCATAATTGTTTAGTATACTGTTCTAAATTGTGGTGGCAAATTGACTTGATAGACAACAAAACTCAAAATTTCACCAATATTTTGCTAAAGATTTTATATTTTAATGTAGATCGTCTTTTGGTTATTTTTGTCGTTCGATTGCTGTTTCATTGACGTACATGTAAACCACCACACCTCTTGTAATTTGTAATTTCTATTAGGCAAACTATTATTATAGCTACATATTCATTGATGTAAAATATAGAATATATTGACAACTCCGTCATTTATACTTGTCTAAGACAAATGCGAAAAAAGGCCACACATACATCCCAAAGCTAAATGAAAAAAAAAAAAATGTTCGCTTACATCAAGTTGCACATTGCTACAGAAACGTCAAATTTACAATTATTACATTTTCATACATGTCGAAAAATATAATAAGGCTAAACAACAAAAATATTGATTAGTAAACTCTGTTGAACACTGTTTATGGCTTGTACCACAAAACGTTATGTTTACAATTAAATTAATTTATGATGATGAAAAGAAATGAGACATAAGACAGCAACCCATTGGCGGAGATAAATAAGACTTTGGAATCTGAACCCTATTTTTAATCCCGGCTAATATGGAACTTGTTTCCAAATTTTCTTAATTTACGTAGAATCGAATGATAAAACGTGTAATTGTACCCTGATTTATCAACCTTGTCCAATCCTTAGTCTATGTGATGAATTACGCAATCGAGTTAAATTTCCAAGCCTCCGCTCACGCGATTGTATATCAGATATCTTTCAAGAGATATGATATAGAGTCAGATATCTTTCACGAGCTATGTGTTTTGAGAGTGCTGTATACATGGTATACCTACAAAACTTTTCATCTACAAATCTGTTCATTTGAAGTCTCTACTGTTCCACATTGTACTGATACATACATAATTAGAACAAAAATTAAAACAGCAACAGTACTATATATATTTTGTTAAATCTGGTCATCAATTTATTTGGCAATCGCCAATGGCAGTCAGCAGGGTTTAAGAACATCCGTTGTTCGACCTGTTAGTCAAATGCGTTTTGTTAAAATATACTTTTCACTTTTTTGGTCTTTTGGAAAATGTTGTTTGTGCTGTATTTAGACCCCTCTACCAAGAAATTTGTTTTACATGCACACGTATAAAAATTGCAGTTTTTATCCAACGCAATCATAGGTTTGAACGTTGTTTTCAATTTAGACTTGTTTATATTTTTTCGTTTGGGCTTGTATTATATTTTCCTTCGGGTTTATATGATCCGTTCATCCTATTTCGACTCTTTAAAATTCAAGAGTCTATCCTAAATTGAGGTAAATTATATGGCCTTCCAAATACTGTTTCGATCCCTAACATCACTGAAGAGACATTAATTGTCGAAATCCGGATATGGTGTACAAATTTTTGCACCTCAAGTTTGTGGAATACCATCTTTCCGCAAGTTAATTGTTTTCTGTTTGGTATTAAATTAATATTAAGATCCATTTTGTTAAATCTGGTGATCAATTTATTTGGCAATCGCCAATGGCAGTCAGCAGGGTTTAAGAACATCCGTTGTTCGACCTGTTAGTCAAATGCGTTTTGTTAAAATATACTTTTCACTCTTTTGGTCTTTTGGAAAATGTTGTTTGTGCTGTATTTAGACCCTCTACCAAGAAATTTGTTTTACATGCACACGTATAAAATTGCGGTTTTATCCAACGAAATCATAGGTTTGAACGTTGTTTTGAATTTAGACTTGTTTATATTTTTTCGTTTGGGCTTGTATTATATTTTCCTTAGCGTTTATATGATCCGTTCATCCTATTTCGACTCTTTAAAATTCAAGAGTCTATCCTAAATTGAGGTAAATTATATGGCCTTCCAAATACCGTTTCAATCCTAACATCACTGAAGAGACATTAATTGTCGAAATCCGGATATAGTGTACAAATTTTGCACCTCAAGTTTGTGGAATACCATCTTTCCGCAAGTTAATTGTTTTCTGTTTGGTATTAGATTAATATTAAGATCCATTTTGTTAAATCTGGTGATCAATTTATTTGGCAATCGCCAATGGCAGTCAGCAGGGTTTAAGAACATCCGTTGTTCGACCTGTTAGTCAAATGCGTTTTGTTAAAATATACTTTTTCACTCTTTTGGTCTTTTGGAAAATGTTGTTTGTGCTGTATTTAGACCCCTCTACCAAGAAATTTGTTTTACATGCACACGTATAAAAATTGCGGTTTTTATCCAACGCAATCATAGGTTTGAACGTTGTTTTCAATTTAGACTTGTTTATATTTTTTCGTTTGGGCTTGTATTATATTTTCCTTAGGGTTTATATGATCCGTTCATCCTATTTCGACTCTTTAAAATTCAAGAGTCTATCCTAAATTGAGGTAAATTATATGGCCTTCCAAATACCGTTTCGATCCCTAACATCACTGAAGAGACATTAATTGTCGAAATCCGGATATGGTGTACAAATATTTGCACCTCAAGTTTGTGGAATACAATCTTTCCGCAAGTTAATTGTTTTCTCTTTGGTATTATATTAATATTAAGATCCATTTTGTTAAATCTGGTCATCAATTTATTTGGCAATCGCCAATGGCAGTCAGCAGGGTTTAAGAACATCCGTTGTTCGACCTGTTAGTCAAATGCGTTTTGTTAAAATATACTTTTCACTCTTTTGGTCTTTTGGAAAATGTTGTTTGTGCTGTATTTAGACCCTCTACCAAGAAATTTGTTTTACATGCACACGTATAAAAATTGCGGTTTTTATCCAACGCAATCATAGGTTTGAACGTTGTTTTCAATTTAGACTTGTTTATATTTTTTCGTTTGGGCTTGTTTTATATTTTCCTTAGGGTTTATATGATCCGTTCATCCTATTTCGACTCTTTAAAATTCAAGAGTCTATCCTCAATTGAGGTAAATTATATTGCCTTCCAAATACCGTTTCGATCGCTAACATCACTGAAGAGACATTAATTGTCGAAATCCGGATATGGTGTACAAATTTTTGCACCTCAAGTTTGTGGAATACCATCTTTCCGCAAGTTAATTGTTTTCTGTTTGGTATTAAATTATATTAAGATCCATTTTGTTAAATCTGGTGATCAATTTATTTGGCAATCGCCAATGGCAGTCAGCAGGGTTTAAGAACATCCGTTGTTCGACCTGTTAGTCAAATGCGTTTTGTTAAAATATACTTTTCACTCTTTTGGTCTTTTGGAAAATGTTGTTTGTGCTGTATTTAGACCCTCTACCAAGAAATTTGTTTTACATGCACACGTATAAAATTGCGGTTTTATCCAACGCAATCATAGGTTTGAACGTTGTTTTGAGTTTAGACTTGTTTATATTTTTTCGTTTGGGCTTGTATTATATTTTCCTTAGGGTTTATATGATCCGTTCATCCTATTTCGACTCTTTAAAATTCAAGAGTCTATCCTAAATTGAGGTAAACTATATGGCCTTCCAAATACCGTTTCGATCCCTAACATCACTGAGGAGACATTAATTGTCGAAATCCGGATATGGTGTACAAATTTTGCACCTCAAGTTTGTGGAATACCATCTTTCCGCAAGTTAATTGTTTTCTGTTTGGTATTAAATTAATATTAAGATCCATTTTGTTAAATCTGGTCATCAATTTATTTGGCAATCGCCAATGGCAGTCAGCAGGGTTTAAGAACATCCGTTGTTCGACCTGTTAGTCAAATGCGTTTTGTTAAAATATACTTTTCACTCTTTTGGTCTTTTGGAAAATGTTGTTTGTGCTGTATTTAGACCCTCTACCAAGAAATTTGTTTTACATGCACACGTATAAAATTGCGGTTTTATCCAACGCAATCATAGGTTTGAACGTTGTTTTGAATTTAGACTTGTTTATATTTTTCGTTTGGGCTTGTATTATATTTTCCTTAGCGTTTATATGATCCGTTCATCCTATTTCGACTCTTTAAAATTCAAGAGTCTATCCTAAATTGAGGTAAACTATATGGCCTTCCAAATACCGTTTCAATCCCTAACATCACTGAGGAGACATTAATTGTCGAAATCCGGATATAGTGTACAAATTTTGCACCTCAAGTTTGTGGAATACCATCTTTCCGCAAGTTAATTGTTTTCTGTTTGGTATTAGATTAATATTAAGATCCATTTTGTTAAATCTGGTCATCAATTTATTTGGCAATCGCCAATGGCAGTCAGCAGGGTTTAAGAACATCCGTTGTTCGACCTGTTAGTCAAATGCGTTTTGTTAAAATATACTTTTTCACTCTTTTGGTCTTTTGGAAAATGTTGTTTGTGCTGTATTTAGACCCCTCTACCAAGAAATTTGTTTTACATGCACACGTATAAAAATTGCGGTTTTTATCCAACGCAATCATAGGTTTGAACGTTGTTTTCAATTTAGACTTGTTTATATTTTTTCGTTTGGGCTTGTATTATATTTTCCTTAGGGTTTATATGATCCGTTCATCCTATTTCGACTCTTTAAAATTCAAGAGTCTATCCTAAATTGAGGTAAATTATATGGCCTTCCAAATACCGTTTCGATCCCTAACATCACTGAAGAGACATTAATTGTCGAAATCCGGATATGGTGTACAAATTTTTGCACCTCAAGTTTGTGGAATACCATCTTTCCGCAAGTTAATTGTTTTCTGTTTGGTATTATATTAATATTAAGATCCATTTTGTTAAATCTGGTCATCAATTTATTTGGCAATCGCCAATGGCAGTCAGCAGGGTTTAAGAACATCCGTTGTTCGACCTGTTAGTCAAATGCGTTTTGTTAAAATATACTTTTCACTCTTTTGGTCTTTTGGAAAATGTTGTTTGTGCTGTATTTAGACCCTCTACCAAGAAATTTGTTTTACATGCACACGTATAAAATTGCGGTTTTATCCAACGCAATCATAGGTTTGAACGTTGTTTTGAATTTAGACTTGTTTATATTTTTCGTTTGGGCTTGTATTATATTTTCCTTAGGGTTTATATGATCCGTTCATCCTATTTCGACTCTTTAAAATTCAAGAGTCTATCCTCAATTGAGGTAAATTATATTGCCTTCCAAATACCGTTTCGATCCCTAACATCACTGAAGAGACATTAATTGTCGAAATCCGGATATGGTGTACAAATTTTGCACCTCAAGTTTGTGGAATACCATCTTTCCGCAAGTTAATTGTTTTCTGTTTGGTATTAAATTAATATTAAGATCCATTTTGTTAAATCTGGTCATCAATTTATTTGGCAATCGCCAATGGCAGTCAGCAGGGTTTAAACACATCCGTTGTTCGACCTGTTAGTCAAATGCGTTTTGTTAAAATATACTTTTCACTCTTTTGGTCTTTTGGAAAATGTTGTTTGTGCTGTATTTAGACCCTCTACCAAGAAATTTGTTTTACATGCACACGTATAAAAATTGCGGTTTTTATCCAACGCAATCATAGGTTTGAACGTTGTTTTCAATTTAGACTTGTTTATATTTTTTCGTTTGGGCTTGTATTATATTTTCCTTAGGGTTTATATGATCCGTTCATCCTATTTCGACTCTTTAAAATTCAAGAGTCTATCCTAAATTGAGGTAAATTATATGGCCTTCCAAATACCGTTTCGATCCCTAACATCACTGAAGAGACATTAATTGTCGAAATCCGGATATGGTGTACAAATTTTTGCACCTCAAGTTTGTGGAATACCATCTTTCCGCAAGTTAATTGTTTTCTGTTTGGTATTAAATTAATATTAAGATCCATTTTGTTAAATCTGGTGATCAATTTATTTGGCAATCGCCAATGGCAGTCAGCAGGGTTTAAGAACATCCGTTGTTCGACCTGTTAGTCAAATGCGTTTTGTTAAAATATACTTTTCACTCTTTTGGTCTTTTGGAAAATGTTGTTTGTGCTGTATTTAGACCCTCTACCAAGAAATTTGTTTTACATGCACACGTATAAAATTGCGGTTTTATCCAACGCAGTCATAGGTTTGAACGTTGTTTTCAATTTAGACTTATTTATATTTTTCATTTGGGCTTGTATTATATTTTCCTTAGGGTTTATATGATCCGTTCATCCTATTTCGACTCTTTAAAATTCAAGAGTCTATCCTAAATTGAGGTAAATTATATGGCCTTCCAAATACCGTTTCGATCCCTAACATCACTGAAGAGACATTAATTGTCGAAATCCGGATATGGTGTACAAATTTTTGCACCTCAAGTTTGTGGAATACCATCTTTCCGCAAGTTAATTGTTTTCTGTTTGGTATTAAATTAATATTAAGATCCATTTTGTTAAATCTGGTGATCAATTTATTTGGCAATCGCCAATGGCAGTCAGCAGGGTTTAAGAACATCCGTTGTTCGACCTGTTAGTCAAATGCGTTTTGTTAAAATATACTTTTTCACTCTTTTGGTCTTTTGGAAAATGTTGTTTGTGCTGTATTTAGACCCCTCTACCAAGAAATTTGTTTTACATGCACACGTATAAAAATTGCGGTTTTTATCCAACGCAATCATAGGTTTGAACGTTGTTTTGAATTTAGACTTGTTTATATTTTTCGTTTGGGTTTTTTATATTTTCCTTAGGGTTTATATGATCCGTTCATCCTATTTCGACTATTTAAAATTCAAGAGTCTATCCTAAATTGAGGTAAATTATATGGCCTTCCAAATACCGTTTCGATCCTAACATCACTGAAGAGACATTAATTGTCGAAATCCGGATATGGTGTACAAATTTTTGCACCTCAAGTTTGTGGAATACCATCTTTCCGCAAGTTAATTGTTTTCTGTTTGGTATTAAATTAATATTAAGATCCATTTTGTTAAATCTGGTGATCAATTTATTTGGCAATCGCCAATGGCAGTCAGCAGGGTTTAAGAACATCCGTTGTTCGACCTGTTAGTCAAATGCGTTTTGTTAAAATATACTTTTCACTCTTTTGGTCTTTTGGAAAATGTTGTTTGTGCTGTATTTAGACCCCTCTACCAAGAAATTTGTTTTACATGCACACGTATAAAAATTGCGGTTTTTATCCAACGCAATCATAGGTTTGAACGTTGTTTTCAATTTAGACTTGTTTATATTTTTTCGTTTGGGCTTGTATTATATTTTCCTTAGGGTTTATATGATCCGTTCATCCTATTTCGACTCTTTAAAATTCAGGAGTCTATCCTAAATTGAGGTAAATTATATGGCCTTCCAAATACCGTTTCGATCCCTAACATCACTGAAGAGACATTAATTGTCGAAATCCGAATATGGTGTACAAATTTTGCACCTCAAGTTAGTGGAATACCATCTTTCTGCAAGTTAATTGTTTTCTGTTTGGTATTAAATCAGTATTAAGATCCATTTTGT
Source organism: Mytilus coruscus (assembly GCA_017311375.1). Lineage (NCBI taxonomy): Eukaryota > Metazoa > Mollusca > Bivalvia > Mytilida > Mytilidae > Mytilus > Mytilus coruscus. The sequence continues at coordinate 25,681,069 of CM029605.1, read as the reverse complement.
TAAATCTGGTGATCTATTTATTTGGCAATCGCCAATGGCAGTCAGCAGGGTTTAAGAACATCCATTGTTCGACCTGTTAGTCAAATGCGTTTTGTTAAAATATACTTTTTCACTCTTTTGGTCTTTTGGAAAATGTTGTTTGTGCTGTATTTAGACCCCTCTACCAAGAAATTTGTTTTACATGCACACGTATAAAAATTGCGGTTTTATCCAACGCAGTCATAGGTTTGAACGTTGTTTCAATTTAGACTTATTTATATTTTTCGTTTGGGCTTGTATTATATTTTCCTTAGGGTTTATATGATCCGTTCATCCTATTTCGACTCTTTAAAATTCAAGAGTCTATCCTAAATTGAGGTAAATTATATGGCCTTCCAAATACCGTTTCGATCCCTAACATCACTGAAGAGACATTAATTGTCGAAATCCGGATATGGTGTACAAATTTTGCACCTCAAGTTTGTGGAATACCATCTTTCCGCAAGTTAATTGTTTTCTGTTTGGTATTAAATTAATATTAAGATCCATTTTGTTAAATCTGGTGATCAATTTATTTGGCAATCGCCAATGGCAGTCAGCAGGGTTTAAGAACATCCGTTGTTCGACCTGTTAGTCAAATGCGTTTTGTTAAAATATACTTTTTCACTCTTTTGGTCTTTTGGAAAATGTTGTTTGTGCTGTATTTAGACCCCTCTACCAAGAAATTTGTTTTACATGCACACGTATAAAAATTGCGGTTTTTATCCAACGCAATCATAGGTTTGAACGTTGTTTTCAATTTAGACTTGTTTATATATATATATATATATATATATATATATATATAAGTAGAACTCTGAACCGCAATAGTCACATTGATGTCGGGTGGTTTAACGCTGAGGAGCTTTTTGATCACGCCGAAGTGCGATAGTGGCATTGTAGCGCTATGTTGTTGATAGCTACGCCAAAGTGCGATGGTGGTTACATGGAAGTGCGATGGTTTACATCAATCATATTTCTTATTTTTGTAATATTATTGTTCAAAGCTTAAGTTTAGCTTTCAATTTCCGAAACCGCACAATTATTCATTTATTTCAATCGAGTTGTCTGTGACTCCCAAAATGGTACGAAGTAAAAATGAACGTTTTCCACTGAACGTCAATATCACGTTATAATTTTATTTACATTGATCGAAAGCATCGTATGTAAATGTGTTTTGCTTTAAAACGTTCTGTATAGTAATATAATTTTGGGAGATACTTTGTGATAATTTCGCCAAAGAGTAATAAATCGAAGAATTGACTTGTAAAACATGTGCTGATCTTTTAAGCGTTAAAAATATTCAAAAATTATGCGATTGTATTGCGTTAGTTTACTCAGTGGTTTGCACAAAAATGCACGGTGTGGTATGTGGCGTAATATACATTATATCATTAAAATTGTATGTAGCACAAGCTTTTACAATACCGGAGTTGTTTTGCGGAACCTATATAGTACCAGATATATTTCTTTGCTAGAAAGCGTGTATTACACATAAACGGTTATTCCCATTCATCCGACATATCCTCTGCAAAAAGAAACGCAAAATAGATTTTAAGAATTTCAATACATTTGTACGTGTATTTTGAATGGAAATTTTACAATTACTAGTAAAGATATTCACTCAAAACGTGTTTGATTAGGAAGAGGACAGTCAATTCCTTCGAGATTGATGAATAAAGTCAATTCATCACAATCAGAATTACTTCCGGTGCCATTAAAGTTAGTACCGTGTATGGCCACCTCTCGCTGCTTAGACTGCTACCCATCTCGTCGGCATAGATGCTATCAATATTCTATTATTGTTGCGTGGAATTGCTCGCCATTCCTGTTGCAACATTTGTCGGAGCTGATCAAGGGTCTGAGGCGGGGTTGACGCTGGGGTTGACGTTTGTCCAGTTGGTCCCATAGATGCTCTATATGATTCAAGTCCGGTGATTTGGAAGGCCAAGGTAGCACATTGTTATTATTCTGTTCAAGGTATTCCTTTGTTAAACGCGCTGTGTGAGGCCTAGCATTGTCGAGCTGGAATAACTCCTCTGTCGGTCAATAACATGCATAAGGTGAGGTTGGAGAAAATGAAAACAAGATATTTTCAGAGGTTTGCTTCAGACATTATCTCTTAATAATTAAAGAGCTTCTGCTAAAGTATCATAGTATTCTATGAAGGTTTTACAAAATAACTGATGTGAAACAAACTTTATTCCCAGACTGTATCTACTTGTTAAATGTAAAAGAAAACTAAGCCCATTTATCAGTAAAACGCGGAAAAATGAAAATAAATATTTCTGGATACTGTATTTTGGTCATAAACCAGCTTATGTCCAAATTTCATAAAATTCCGTGAAGGTTAGACAAAGTTATTGATGTCTAAAAACTTTAACCACAGACTGAACCTAAAGGTTGACGACGCCAACGCCGACGCGACACCGACAACGGAATCTAGGATCGCTATGTGTGTTTCGCGACATAAATGGCCTTAAACCCCAAAAATCTTTCAATCAATCAATCAAACGCTCATCAATTACAAAGTGTTATTTTAATCAGTAGAATAAATGACGATATTTTATTCATTGAATTCTCAATAATAAAGATAAAATACAATATTATGGAGTATAAAATTAAACAAAGAAATGTTCTTCCATTTCTAATAGCACCGAATAGCTACTGCTGCTGGTTGACTATTAGTCTCCGCAGGTATCATCGTCTCAGTAGTCAGTGCTTTATAACATACCTTTCTACGTTTTTGAATGTAGAAATTATTCAGAATCAAAATTTTCAAAATCCTCAGGCAAATGTGACCTAAAATCTATTTGGCGTATATTTCAATGTCCCTTTTGGTCAAACAGCTCGGCATTTATACATTTTAGCTTTCAAATATATGTTTTAAGGGTTTCCGATCAAGGTTAATCCAAAAAGCATTTCCGACTCATACAATTCAAAATGTGTTATTTGTATATCGTATAAACAATTGTTTATGCAAAATATGCCTACTCTTCGGAGCACCTGAGATTACCCCGGTTTGTGTTTGGGTGTGCGATGCTCAGATAGTTTGTATATGTTGTGTTTTATACATACTGTTGTTTTGTCTTTTGATGTTTTTTTTTATTTCTTGCCATGTCATTGTCAGTTTGATTTCGACTTAGGAGTTTGAATATCCCTTTGATATCTTTCAACTCTCTTTGTAACAAATTGTGTTGTATTTTTGATTTGTAGAAAGTTTCCTATCAATTATTGTTCAAATTTTAAACAAAATATATTTAAGGCAATTTCGATTAGATTTGGTCAGGGAGGTAACTCCGCAAAGACCTCATTAAATATTCATATATTCATTAATGGCGATGAGACCGAAAGCTGCGTCTGTCGATAAAAATGTATGATAACAAATTACATACATGCATTTGAATTAAAAACGGGTATCAGTATGGTGTAATTTATTTACTGAAACGCGAATATTGTATGTTTGTGCCTTAATTATATTGTAAACGGTTGCAATAGCTGTTTTTCTTGCGGAGATTGTCCGCTTGTGAGACCCCGCCTCCCTTTGAGGATCAACCAATCAGAAGACGATCGCCGTCGGAAAGATGCTTGTGGTTTGCAGACTGGAAAGCACCTTGCTACGGAAAATATTTTCACTTCTACGTGAAAATCTAACAAGAAAAGTAAGTTTAAGACACCAAATTTGTAAAATATATGAAACATACATTGTTTCTTTTGTTAATCATTCATTTCAGATGGCGAAAAATGGCACTGTATAAGAAAAAAACCGAGTTCAGTGTTAGCAAGTATGATATACACGTGGTCAAAACGAAAGTAGACTGCAAAAAATATATGAAATTAGAATAATTTATAGAATCTAGTCAGTAAATGAACAGAATATCGAATGAAATAAGTTATCTGCATCTTGCCAAGATCCCATTCTCAACACTCGCCCTGTAATTCGTTCCTAATTTATGTTTTGTAGGTAAATTTTAACACTGGCTCCACAGTTGCTTCAGAGCCCGGTGCCCACATTGCTTGAGCCGGGATCCCTACCCTCAAAACATGGAGACCGAACACTGGAGCCTTGGGCACACACCATTGTTCGAATGAACCATGAGCCCCTAATTTGAAGCCTGGGACACGAGGAACCCTGATCCCTTAATTTGGAGCCCACAGTACAGACCAGAGTAACACGAATGACCGAATAACACCGTTATTATCCAAATAACACTTGTAATGACCTGGGACTATTATACTAACATAGTATAATAGTCCCAGTAATGACCGAATAACACTTGAAATTTTAATATTGGCACATATTGCATGTATTGGTGACTTTTAAACATTTGATTATTAAATGAATCTGGCATGATGTTGTCCCCCCAATTCCAGTCTCAAGTCCAGATTACAACATTTTTTGCTGAAGGCTTGAGGGTATTTTTCAACACCTAATTTTATAGATTCCTACTAGAAGTTGAAAGCGTCGAAAGCAAAAACAGCATGAAATTCGTTCATAGATGTCATAATTATTCTGACTTATCCTTAACCTTGCATCTCTCTGATAAATGCCTGCACCTTGGATTAATTATCTTAGAAATAACATTTTCACACCTGTATGAAATTATAGGCGTACACGCCTGGAAATAAGGCGTAAACCAGGCGTAAGTGGTAGTTACGTGTTTAGATCCAGGCGTAATAAGGGAGCAGGAAGCGTAAATTTGTAGTCCTGTAACGGACGTAGAAAAAGGAGTAAGCGTGGCGTAAATTGAAATAAGCAAGGCGTAAATTTTCTTACGGCGTAAAACTGTTGGTATGGCGTAAATCATAATACCCATATAATGCTTTGTTTAAAGGATCATGGGAATTTTTTTCAAAATTTGGTTCTTTGGTTTTAGTTTGCAAGAGTTGGACTTATGGCAGCTTCATACATTCAGGGATATTTAGCTTGTTTTGTGCTTTTTGGAAGAATTTGAAATTGGAAATATGGAATCAAATTGATTAATAAAAATTGTGAAAAAAATGGAAAGTAATACATGGTAAATAATAATTATGTGAGTATAACCTAAGTTATAAGTTTTAACAGTAATTTTGAAATCCCAAAACCTTTATCCTTGGATAATAACATTAAAATCTTTTACATGAAGTTAAATTGCAGTATTATCATTTATATTTTAAAGGACAATAATTTAAAAAAAACTTAGTTAATTAAAATGCTTAAGTTTTATTTCAAGGAAAATTAATTGTCATAATTCTTATTTAAACTTAAACTTATTTGAGACAGTGTCTGTCTAAAATGTATTTATTTATATATTAGCTTCTTCAATGGTTAATATTTCCAGTTTTATGTCAAACAACGAGAAATTAAAGGAACAGTACAGAAGTTTGTATTAAACATGTTAAATACATAAAAGTACACAGCTAGGGTAATACACTGATTTGAAATAAGTGTATTATGTAAGGATATTACGCCTGGTTTATTTATTGACCAGGCGTACTCATTACATATTACGCCTGGTTTTCTCTGGACCAGGCGTACTCATTAAATTTTACGCCTGGTTTCTGCCTCAGTTACGCTTAGTTTCCGCCTGGTTTACGCTTGGTTGACGCCTTGAAATGCATTCCTTAAACACTGCAATGACGCCAGGATAAAGTATGGTTTTATGCCTGGTTTCCGTGTCATATCGGGCATCACATTTCGTACAGGCGATGTACTCAAAGTCATCAATATGACCAATAGCAAATTTTATACTTGTTGATTGAATTGACCAAAAAAGTTTTGGTGCAGACTGGTTGTATCATTAGCAAAAATGATTGGTAATCAAACCACATACATATTGTATTATTTTTAATGAGGGCTGGAACTATCCATGGATTTTTGTTGCTATATAATAAAACAAAAGTCAGACAATTTTAGACTTTACATTGCAACAGAAAATGTGTGTGTTAATTTTTGTTAAATGGTTTAAAAATGTAGTACTTTTTAGCTCACCTAGCCGAAGGGCTAAGTGAGCTTTCTCATCACTTGGCGTCCGTCGTCCGTCATCGTCGTCGTCCGTCATCGTTAGCTTTTACAAAATCTTCTCCTCTGAAACCACTGGGCCAAATTTAACCAAACTTGGCCACAATCATCATTAGGGTATCTAGTTTAAAAAATGTGTCCGATGACCCTGCCAACCAACCAAGATGGCCGCCATGGCTAAAAATAGAACATAGGGGTAAAATGTAGATTTTGGCTTATATCTCTGAAACCAAAGCATTTAGAGCAAATCTGACATAGGGTAAAACTGATTATCAGGTCAAGATCTATCTGCCCTGAAATTTTCAGACAAATCTGACAACCTGTTGTTGGGTTGCTGCCCCTGAATTGGTAATTTTAAGGAAATTTTGCTGTTTTTTGTTATTATCTTGAATATTATTATAGATAGAGATAAACTGTAAACAGCAATAATGTTCAGCAAAGTAAGATCTACAAATAAGTCTCATGATCAAAATTGTCAGTCGACCCCTTTAGGAATTATTGCCCTTTATAGTCAATTTTTTAACAATTTTTTGTAAATTTTTGTAATCTTCTACAAAAATCTTCTTCTCTGAAACTACTGAGACAAATTTAGTCATACTTGGCCATAATCATTATAAGGATATCTAGTTTATAAAATTTGTCCGATGATCCCGCCTTCCAACCATCATGGTTAAAAATAGAACATGGGGGTAAAATGCAGTTTTTGGTTTATATCTCTGAAACTGAAGCATTTAGAGCAAATCTGACAGGTGGCAAAAATGTTCATCAGATTTAGATTTATCTGCCCTGAAATTTTCAGACGAATCTGACAACATGTTGTTGGGTTGCTGCCCCTGAGTTAGTAATTTTACAGAAATTTTGCAGTTTTTTGTTATTATCTTAGATATCATTATAATTTCTAATATCTAATACTATTAATTATGATTTTAACCTTATTTTACATATACAAAGCATCAGTAAATACAGGTGAGCGACACAGGCTCTTGAGAGCCTCTAGTTTGTAAATGTTATAGGTGCTTGGGAGTTTTTCATAATCTTAGTAAAGGTTAAAGTTGTTCCCTAAAAACATATACACAGGATGCAAATTAATTGCTAAAATCTGTGGGTGTTTTTTATGCCCTGCTCTAGGCAACGAGGGCATTTAGTGTTACCCTTGACTGTCTGTCCAGTCAAATTTTATTTTCCGTAATTACTTTAGTATGTCTCGTGCAAATTTTATGAAACTCATACACAATTGCCAAAAACAACAACACGCAGACAGACTTTCGGTTGTGATTTATTTACCGTTCTAGAGTTATGCCCTTTTAACTTGGAAAATTGCAAAGTTTGAGTGGGGGCATTCATGTCCACTGTTTTCCTGTAGAGTGATTTTGTTCCAAAATGATCTATCTAGACATGGTTCCTGTTACCAAATTTTCAAACACTTTACTTTTTATCGCTTGTCAAAGACGGACATATTAACTGTACCAATGTCCCTGATGTCCATCTGTCTGTCAACACTTTGTAAGATATTAACTTAAATTTGATGTAATTTGATCACAACAATATCAAGATTTTATTTGAAAAATTTTGGCTGTGTCATTCAGAGTTACAGGACTTTTAAGAGGTAAGAATGGGGTACCCCAAATGGCAAATGAGTTAGTATTTGAAATGGATCAATTAGAAATGTTCAAAATAAAGCCTGCAGTCCTTATACATGTTCGTCTGTAAAAAATGATCTGTTTATGTATTAAATTCTTACTTTCTCTTCTTTTTAGTCATGTTAGTTGACCTGTCAAATATAAGATACAGAGTGCCAGTCCCACTTTGATGAAGTATTAAAAGCAATGGTTGGATTAGGAAAGCTTTATTGTAAAAACAGGTAAATTGATGCATTTTTATACGCCCGTTTACGGGACGTATTATGGTATACCGTTGAAGGTCTGTCCGTCCGTCTGTCGTCAACATGTCAGACATTAACTCAAAAATGCTTTAACCAATATGCATGAAACTGGTGAATTTTATATCTATTGACGTGAGCTCCCTTTCGTTTGTTATAAATTTCAGATTTACAGTTTCATAGTTTTGGGGTTTTATTCATTAAAAAGGCGATTTTCCAGTTTTCCGACAATAAATCAAGAATGCTTTCACCAACTTGCAAGAAATTTTGTTGAATTGTTTATATCTGTTGATGTAAGCTCCTTTAGAATTTTATAAATTTTAGATTTTACATTTCTGAGTTATGGGGTTTTATTCATTAAAAGGGGATTTTCCAGTTTTGGACAATAACTCAAAATGCTTTCAGCAGTTCTCATGAAACTTTGGTGAATTATTTAAAGCTATTGATGTAATCTCCCTATTGATTTTCGTAAATTTCAAATATGACATTGAGAAGAAATTGAACTTTATTTGTTTATAGTCTGACAACAGATTTCCTAAGTATTGCGCAACAGCACAGTGTATTGCACAACAGCAAGAAATCTTTAATTGAATATAAATTCAATTCATATAACCAATTTCAAGTTCTTTGACTACATTTATTCAGAAACCTATAATATGTCAAATATTTAATTACAATCAAATTCAGACCTGTATCAAGCTTGAATATTGTGTCTATTTTTTGCCCCAACTGTTCAGGGTTGGACCTCTGCGGACATATCCAGCTGCGCTCAGCGAAGCAGTTTATTCTTTTTGCTCCTTATTAAAACTGGTTATCATTTGTTTTGTATATCATATTTGTTTTCATTTATTGTTATTGTACATGTACATAAATCAGGCTGTACAGTGACCTATATGCATATATGGAGCATTACATTCATATAACAAACAGTTACATAAGAAAATCTATTAATATAAAGATAAGAAGATGTGGTATGACTGCAACTGAGACTACTATCCACCAGAGACCAAATGATGTAGATGTATGCATTTATATATAGGTACGTTGCTTTGCTGTCTTCAAAAATAAGCAAAACCCATACCATATTAAGCTATAAAGCCCCCTTTTCCCCTAACCTTGAACAGTAGTGTATCATTACAACATAGAAACAAACTGTAAACAATGGTCAAAGTTGGTGAAAAGGCTCGACTAAATCGACTGAACAGTTTATGCATATTTTCCTGAAAGAGCAATAATTATTCTTGCACTTCTGTTCTGTTTTCAATGTTCGCAATAATAAATGCATGCAATAATTTCTGAATTTACATGATTATATATTATATAGGCTCTTGTAATACTAGTAGATATGCTCAAATCTGATTAAGGATAATATTTTTACAGTTATTTGCAATTATCTTTAACATTTTTTTATTTTAGGAAGCAGATATGAATGAATGAAGATTTGTATCCTCTTCAATTCATCTGAAAACCTGATGATTGAGCGGTCTTGCAAAAATGTACCTGAGTCAGATGGGCTAGTGCATTCATTTCCATAATCTGGACACAGTAACTGTTCAAGGGTAAGTGGTTGTAACAAAAGTTTGATGTTATACTTATTTGTTATTTAGTAGAGACAACAAAGAAGAAGACTTTAAAAACATTTTGCCTTTTCAGGGACGAATTGAGAACTTTTCAGGTCGAATGACATTATTAAGCCTGTTTCACCACTAATTTACAGTGGATGGGTGTTTTATCTGAAACCCTGCTCTTTTTAATATGTCTGTCAACTGACAGAAAATGAAAAACAATCATAGTCAGTAAAAATCTTGTTAACTTTTAATTTTACCAAATTATAAAGAATTAGGCTTTGCATTAATTTCCACTGAATTTCGTTCAAGAGTTATGGGACTTTAAAATTTGACATAATAAGCAATATTTCATGTTTTGCACATTAACAATTTATGAAGAATGTTTTCTTATTTACAATTTTGATTCTGGTGTTCTATAGTTCTGATACTTTCATCTCAAAAATGTGCCTCTGTATGTTATTTTTTGTTTTTTTTGTATACTATCTATAGCTAGGACAAATGAATATACAGGACTTTTCATTAATTTTGTGGAAAATTAAAGGAACATCAAAATCCTTATTATATATACAAACTAGTGATCTGCATATGTATTGTAAAAGAACAAACATCCTGCAAAGTAGTAACGTTCTAATTTAAAAACTGCAAGGGTGTGCTTAAAAAACCATATACAGGTCATGCAGGTACCTAGCATGAATAATTTCACCAAATCTAAACAAATGACAAAGTTCAAATTCCTGTGATTTGAGGAAAATATAAAGAAAGAAAATGAATCCTGATAAAATGCACAACAGTAATATATTTACTTATGCCTTTTATAATGTAAAAGGTCTAGCCTTAACCATGTTAACAATGTGGACTTGCTCAATGAAAAACCATTAACCCTATGTAGGGTGGACTAACATTGGAAGAACAATCACTTTCCTTATACTCTTCATTGAATGGGGCATAACATGAACAGTTTGGGGTCATATTTTGATGCTCTATTGACACATTATTTGTATGTTGGTTAGATTTTTACTTTTATTTTAAAACTGCTGTACTTGCATTCTGTTTATTGCTTGTGGGATAATGTTCTGTTTAGTTTATGTGATTAGTAATTTTGTATTTTTTCTATTTCAGCTTTACTCAATTCCTGAGTGTTCAGTTCCAGTTACTATTTACAATGATTTATGTGTAACCTAATTTCAAATTGTTACACTTCTTCGTCACTGGTCAGATAGAATTAGACACATCTCTGTGGAGAAGAACAAAATCTTTGTACCGTTCAAGACAGAATTAATGAAAAGGATCAAGAACTAATACAACTATTATAATGCTTGTAGTACAGATGTAAATTTTTAGGAAATGTTTCAAACTGAAGCTACACTTTAAAGCTTTCGAAAATATATTAAACCAGGAAACGTATTAGCTGCAATTTAATTTTAAGATGATACTGGACATTCTTAGTTGTTTATTACTCAATGAATAGTTAGTTTATAGCATAAGTTATTGTGACCCAATTTATCTGTTAAAATGATATTTATAAAATTTTTAAAAAGTTGCATTAATATTTGTTTATGATCAATGATTCAGAAAAACAGTGTTTGTTTGTTTTCTTTAGAAAATTTAATACCAAGAGTGGAGGTCTTTGAAATAGAAATCTATGGATTTTCTTTTCTTTATGGAGTAAAATGGCATTTCATGTATATGTTGTATCAAAAACGTAAATACTAGAAACAAATAACATATCATCAATTGTTTACCCCCTTCCTTGTTTGAACAATATGATGACTAGACATGTCACATATTATGATCTGCATTCCTTGTAAAAATAAGAAAATATGATATCATTGCCAATGAAACTCCACAAGAGACAAAAGGACACAGAAATTTAAAAACATCTGCAGGTCACTGTATGGCCTTCAACAATGAGCAAATCCATGCCAATTATTCCTGCTCATAGTATATCCACTTTGAACTTTTTTATTGATATTAGTTGAGCATGAAAATAATAAGGTGATATGATTGCCACTGAAAGAATCTCTTAAAATCTATTATAAGGACAATGGTGTGATTGTTAAGTTGATCAAGGTGCATAATTGGTAAATATACATTGTAGATTAAATATATATATATATACATGGTCTCAAAATAAAATAAAAAGATATTTGTACAAGACATAAACACAGGTATAATTTGAATTCTCGCCTGCCTCATTTCTATCCTGTTTGAGCTGAGTAACAAACCAGATTATGTTTTGTCCTCCATATACTGCAAAGAATGAGATGTCTTATCATTGCCATTGACACAACTACCCACTAGAGTTTAAATGAAGTAGATGTACATGTAGGCAAATATACTTGGCCACTGTAAAGCCCTCACAAATGAGAAAACCCATACTGTAGTATTGGCTATAAAAGACCCCAGTCTGGCAAATGTGATATAATTCCATAAGACGGACATTAACCAACGACAACCACTGCACTAAAGGCTTGTGACTTGGAACAGGCACACAAAGAATGTGGTGGGGTTAAACATATTTGTGAGTGCTCAATCTCTAACCTGGAAGAGTAGTGGAAAACAGCATAGAACAATTTCAAAAATTTCACTTGAATATTGACCACATGATTTCAGTGTGTTATTGAAATTCTTGAGCAGTGTAAATTTTGCTGAATCAGTGGAGTAGAAAATATAATTAAAAAAACCAACTGAACCAGTTGTAGGAGTGTTTTATAGTACAGCAAACAATTTGTATCTTCTGAGAGCCTAGCTCAGTTGTGTGATTCTTCCCTATATTCTCTTTTCCATTACCAATTTCTGCCACTTCAAACATTTACCAAAGTACTTAATTTTTCACACTGACTTTGAGAGAGTGGTGTCTGCTGAAAATTTTGTTGTCTAAAAAATGCAGACTATATATGACTGCAGGTCAACTGTAATCCAGGCAAATGTCCAGACAAATAAAATTATGACTGGAATCAGGTAGGTGTTGCACAATTAAATAAACAGAGTTTGTACGAAACTTGGGACAGTGCAACAGCCACATTTTGATTTCTTTTATATTTCACAAATGAAGAATTTTTTTTAACATTAGCATATGCAGTCTCGGACTCCCACCTTCATAGATAATTCTTTTATTGGGTAGATTAGCTCTTTTATTTATATATAGATGAGATAATATCTAGCAAAATTGAAATGTTTATTTTAATACCGAATTTTACTGATGAATGGACTTTGTTTTTCAGTTTACATTTTAATACATGGTGGAAAGAGGGGTGCTTCATGAGATGTTGTGATTCTTAGACATTTATAGCTTCTTCAAGTTCAAGAAATAGCATTTGTAGAGAACGTTTCGATATCTTAATTTTGTATTTTGATAATTGTCCTTATTAGAATCTCGGATGGGCTATACAATTTTGGCAGTCAACATTACAATTTTTATTGATGAACGTTGCCTATCCCACACACACACACACACACACACACACACACACGCTGATGGCAGCTATCACAGGCGAGACTCGAAGGAAGGATTCATGAATCCTTTTACTTTTTCTCACAAATTTATATTGTGTAAAATTGAATTCACGAACAATATAATAAAAATATGCACACCTGAAAGCAAATCTGGGAAAATACTGTTGTTTTAAGGTCTTTTTACAAAAGATTTTTTTATTCTTACAAGGATACAAGTTGCAAATATATATATTTAATGAATAAATGAACAAATATATCTCCAGTATTATAGTTAATACAAATAAAACATTACTTGAAGTCCGTAGTTTAAAATACACGGCATTTATACTTTTCCGGAGTTTTGTCCGCTATTGGGTACAGCCGATCACGTCATCAAAGCGTTTGTTGATAATGAACGTAAAACAATATTAAACGGTACACGATTAAAAAATTAAAAAGTCCAGCGTGTTACTGAAGATGGATTTACTTGATTGGACATGATTTAAAACGACTGATATCTCTTTTAAAAGAAAACTGCTATCCAAACACTGGTATGCGTTCATATCATTGAAATATCATAGTATCAAATGGGGATTTCGTTAAAAATCACATTTTCGTCGGAATTACATTAATTTTACCGTAAGACAGTATAGTTCAAACTTTGGATAGCATTTTTTAGAAAATATACATTCAAACGAATGTATTGATACTTTGTTTCACATTCAAAGATTCCTTTAACACGCTGGACTTTTGAGTTGAAAATGTAATGTACGACCTTTAGTGGCGACTCGGGTCACGTGACTACTTTCACTTTCGATATGAAAACCCATGCAAGATTAAATATAGGTCTTTATGTTTCATTCTACTATCTCTATTTTCCTGATTTTTTGCCATTTTCTTATTATATGCACTTCCATATAACATGCAATTTTACGCATTTTTCTTGTAAAGTGCCTTAATATCACTGCGTACCTTGAACTACAAGCGAGTTTTTCTTGCATTTGCATCGGTTACTTAAACATTTAGATTTACATGCACATTTGAAAATCCTTGACTTCCGGACAATGAATGATGGGTTGCTGCCACACGAACACTTAAATTCTGCTTACAAATGCCAAACTCATTTGATCTAAATGTTCCTAGGAGTTGTGAAAATCTTGTAGCTACAACAGCATTGCCCTTATCGTTGACCTGAAAAATAAACGGATGAAATTCTTATGAAGGCAGTTTGAGTATCTTATTGAAATATCGATAGAATAATATTTATGAGAATCGGAATAATTAGGTATTTGCAATTATTTTCAGTGAAATACAAAATGAATCCGTGTTGAATCACCACAGATCTATGGTGATTTTGAACTGTCTATGTGGCATTGATCCGCATCTGATTTTCCCCAGGTTCAGATCCTGGATTTTTAAAGAGGGGGGGGGATCTGAAAAGTCAATGTTTTGAATGATACTTATAAAGTTTTGCATTTATCATATATGTAGCTCCATACGGGAGGCCTGGGCCCCATACCCCGTTCCTAAATTCGTCTCTGTTATCATAAACATATTTACTTTTACTGCTTTTTCTGTTTTGTATTCAATATACATGACATATTAAATGATGCAGTCAAACTATTGATAAAATATCTTACCTCATCATTCTCGTTGACTTAAGTTATCAACCTCTCAAAACCTCAATGCTAAAATGTCATACCTAATCTTCTGTTGCCATCTTTTCTGATCATTCCAAAAGTTTAATCTTAGCCAAAAGATCACGGTATTATTCTCTATGGTATATGTTCCTTGTTTTCCTGATTCAAATTAAGACCGCAAAGATTCAAAAATTTGTCCTCAATAGACATGTTATCACTTAATGCTAATAATCCAGATAAATAAGTGAAAAGACAAGATGGCCTGGGGATTTAACAATGTTTTAACAAAGAAAATTTACTTATCCAATAAAAAATTGAAAATGTGTGAGCAAAAATCGTATCTTAATTTTGTCTACTTTTGACTAGTTCAAACCAGCTTGACAAGTAAAGTGTAAACAATTTTAAATAATTATTATAATTATTATGTAGAATCTCACCCCTTTTTATTGGATACAGTCACTTTTTAATCTTTTTATTTTTGTAATTCCACAAAAAGTAAGAGTTAAATCTGTTTTGAATATGAATATGAAAAATAGTAAAGTCTGAAGATCTGTCAAATGAATGTATAATTATATTAAGAATATAATTAAGAAACTACTTTATATCAAGAAACAATCACCGAATATATATAAATTCGCTTATTGCCTAAAATTATGTTCGGCAACAGGTTGAATAATCATCATCAGATTTCAGGAAATAAACTTAATGCCTGAACATTTCAGGCAATAACTTAATGCCTAGGCGTTAGCTTATTTCCTAGGATTTAAGCAATGCCTAATTTCACTAATTGCCGCTAACATATACATAGATCAGGCCGTTAGTTTTCTCGTTAGTATTGTTTAACATTTGTCATTTCAGGGTTTTTTAGCTGATTGTTCGATATGGGCTTTGCGCACTGTTAAAGGCAGTACGGAGACCTATAGTTGCTAACTTTTAAAGCATTTGGTCTCTGGTGGAAAGGTGTCTCATTTGAAAGCACACAGACTCTTCTAATTTTTATATTGGTATATATTTGTTAGATATTTTAGAGATTGCAAGACAAATAAAACACCTTTACAACAAAGAGTTCTAAAAGTACTGCCACCTATCATTATGTTTTCATTAAACAAAAGACCAAGTCATTTTTTATATATGATTGAAATAAAGATAGTGAGTAAGGTATATGCGGATGGTAAGCAATCCAACGACAAAAATATCAAACTGATCTTACAAAAATACAAATAATCACAAAGATCACACATATGTTTGCCTTTTTGCATTGACGCGTGAACATTCGAATAACAATTTAAATAATTTACAATTTGATTGTTTTCTGCATATACAAACGTTAAATATCATAAACACAACAAAAGTAATGATACAAACCCATATTCTCGTCCGCAATTTTTGTTGTAAGCAATTTATTGTAGCCTCCATTTCCGTCTTCATATCGTATGCTGTTTGGATAGCTACAATTAAACAAATCATTCAATGTGTACTGTCACATAAGTTGATTCAGAAACGTACAATCATGCTACGTCCTTATTTCGTCATAAAACTACTGCTTGCTTTGATAAATATAAAAACTGAACTTATTTTCAATAATAAAAATAGTCTGGTTTATTTTAATAGGACATTATGTAAAGCAGTGATGCGATATGAGAACTTAAAATGCATATAAAGTACATACTAAATGCCAAAATTAATGAGAAATGAATTCAACATAAAGAATAAAACAATCGAAAATCAAATACATTAATATATCTGGGAGTATACGATTATTGGTAGGTATCACAACAGTCTATGGTTTTAAACATTTTCTGTTTTCCTGTCGTGTCATGTATTCTTTTTTTTCAGCAAAAGCTATCAAAATTATACTATCACATATATTTATACTATCCTTCACTTAAACATTTGTATTGTGTTATATTTTCATTATATTCTGTTATATAAAAATCCGTACTTTTGAATGGCTAACAACAATCGCGAGGCTATCCAGAATTACTTTATTTCTCAATAAACCAAAAAAAAAAAAAAAAAAAAAAGAAAACATTCATCAATTCACGTGCCTCCCATTACATGCATAACTCACAAAAAACAAAGGAAACTTTGTATAAAATAACTTGTAATGTAATGGTTGAATCAGATAAATATAACTAATAAAATTGAATGCTTCTTTTCTAGGTGTGTATGGTTATAAAAGCATTTCATACAAAATGTGCTTTGGTCAACACTCTAATGAAATTACAAAAAAAAAGTATTCAGTTTCTATATAATGTGCTGTATCTATTCGAACTTCATCTTATCTGGTCTAAGCCTTAACTTCTTGTAAATCTAAGCAGTATCATCTTCAATAGCTGCACACGTTTTCATATACAGACGAACTGTTACTAGTTCAGTAATTTGTGTAATGAAAAGCCTAAAAAATCAGGAATATGGAAGTTGTTATCAAATAGTTCGTTTCTATGTATGTGGCATTGGCGTTTGTTTTGTTGCACTTCAGTGTTTCTGTTGTTTCGTTGTTTTCCTCTTATAGTTCATGTGCTTCCTCGGTTTTAGTTTGTTAACCGGATTTTTTTTCTCAATCGATTTATGACTTTTGAACAGCGGTATACTACTGTTGCCTTTATTTATATTGTTAATTAAAACTTGAAAAGAAAGAGACGGACGTTATCAAATGGAATATCCAACTTGAACACAACTGATAACACAAGGCAAAAACCGAAGAACGAAAAAGACAAACCTCGGTCTACAAAACACAACATAGAAAACCGAAGAACGAAAAAGACAAACCTCGGTCTACAAAACACAACATAGAAAACTGAAAACTAAACAGCAACACGAGCCCAAGCATCAAAACCCGGAAAGGTAATCATAATTTGCTCAAGGTGTTGCTCGTATAAATACAAACAAGTTGCATCCGTTATGTTGGTCGTATAAGTGCAAATTTAGTAATAAGTGTATTTTGATGCAGTAAAATTCCAGGAAAAGCGAACATGGTTATTTTTACGACAGTTGTAACATATCCGTCGTCATCTGTGAAATTCAGCAACGATTAACCAACTCGTGATGGCGCCAAAAATGTTCGATGGTATAACTTCAACTTCTACACTCAGTTTGATTCCTTAATTTTTATAGCACCCATTAAGGCAGCAACCCTCTATAAAAGACATCGTGATAGGAAATGCAAGCTCTGGAATATCGTATCAACTGAGAGTCATACACATCATAAACAGGCGCTGGTGGAAAGTTTATACTAAACATGGCAAGCACTTAAATAAGAGGTATTAATCACAAGTTCAGGACACAATGCTAACACAACCACTAAATAAGCATATCATTTCCCAATATATCTCAAACAAAATGATTATCAAACTAGATTAAAAGTAAAGTTATTTATATGAAAAAAAAAACAAAAAAACATACTCACCGTTTTGAAGGCTCTGATTGAGCAAATCAATGGAGTTATTATGATGTCTGGATAGGTTTGTAATATCCTGTGTTACATCTGATCTAAATGCCAACGTTTGGTTGCAAAGTGCAAGAAAGTCCAGACTTCGCGCGGTTTGATCCATAGTTAGAGAATGAACTTGACGTTTCAATGCTTCAGTTTCGGTTTGAAGTGTATGCATGTCCTGAAGCTGATTACAATGGATTATTACTTTTCAACTATCTCAAAGCACTGAGTTCTTTCAATATGTTTGCTGTCTGATCATCATGATCTAATTGCAGCTTTGTATAGTTCCGTCTAAGGATTGAATAATTTTGTTCAATGCTCGACAAGGTTTTTAAAACTGCTTTATCAGTTCTTATTTCTAGAACAGTTTGCTCTAATGCATTTGTTTAATTTTCAAAATGCTGTAATTTTCCAGTTAATTCAGCGATTATTTTGGTTTGTTCCATTAGAATTTGTTTTATCTGTTTTATTGACAAAATTGTTGACCTATAATATAAGAATCGTGATCTATGTAAAGATCATATTTTTGAACAATAAGAGATAGACAGGGATGGATCCATGATGGAATCACTTCATACTAAAACGTGCTAGAGTGACTTTGGCCCACCTGCTGTATTCTAAGCCGTTAATCTTTTAAGTTACTAGTTTTCCCGTCATTGAGATGTTCTGTACTGGTATTAAAATACTGATATTTTTGGATTGAAATTTGTTTTTATAAATGTTGGGAACAATTGTAAATTAAGGAATATATTTCACTCATGCAAACTCTGATTCCTTGTCCGGATCTGGCTATAATTTAGGCCCTTTGTGGGATTTTTTTGTTATTTCATTTTTATTAGGGTTTAGATTTTCAAATATTTCGGCCTGAGTATCAATGAAGAGACACTAATTGTCGAAATGTGAATCTGTTATTAAAACAATGGGAAACGTCAATTAAAATCACAGCGGAATTTGTTTGGGAAATAAAGATCACGTATACTAAAAGAAAATCTGACATTGACATTATAATATTCAAGGGCTATAGTTTTGAATTGTTGGGGAGCTTCGTAATAACGACGTTATTTCGGTGAAGGACTACAAATGTTGCCAGAAGGAATAATTAGTGATAAACAGATAGCTAGAAGGAATAATTAGTGATAAATAGATTATTACATGTCCCTTTCCATAAGGGCCCTGGTATCATCCTCGAAACATAGGAGCCCTCGGCTAGCGCCTTTGGCTAATACGAGAGTCTCTGGATGATACCAGGGCCGATATGGAAAAAGGACATATTATAATCTATAGATATATCCCTTGTGTATCAGGCTTTGCAAAAAAAATAACCTCGAGGTTATGCCATCATACTGTCTTAAAGTTAACCCTGAGAAAGCAACAGTCAATTACACACTTTTCCTCGCACAATTTCACTTACATGTTAGTCCGGCATTTATCGAAAATAAAACAAATAGTTCATACTTTTATCAAAATGTATTTAGTTATAGTATACAAAATGCGATGATAAACATATCAAACTGATTAGAGAATGTGTTATTAGTATAATATTCTATATACGCCCCTATCAATATTATGGAGATGTTTATGTTTCATTTTGTTTTTATTGTTAACACCTAATTTGAACGGATTTTTACTAGATGATAAGACTACTTCACCAAATAATGGAATTTCAGGCCACCAATATGTTGCACTAATGGAATTATTCAGAGGAAATAAATGCTCGAAAAATATAGAAGAGGCGATGACACAATTACACACAGAAATCGTTTCAATAACTTTAAACTAACCGACCTTCATGATCAATCTCAAATAATATCCGAATTAAAACAGTCTGAAAAATATGGAAAATAAAACAAACAATCTAGAACAGAGTGTTCAACAGCTAAAATGGAAAACGTTGCTATCCATCAAAGTTATTCCAGTCTTCTGCAAAATTATTCTACGTTACAGGTAGACCATAATGCGGTAAAAGTAAACTTACAGCATATGAAAAGAAGTCAACAGAAATGGTAACGGAAATAACGGCTTTGAAGTAATTAAAAGCTATTAATCAGCTGCAGGATATCAACACATTAAAACGGACACAGAAACATTAAAACATCAGGTTCTTACACTAACTACAAACCAAGCTGCACGAGGACAGGACTTTCTCGCGCTTTACAACCAAACTCTAGCATTTAGGTCAGACATGGCACGTGATATTACAAAACTGTCCAGCCATCATAATGATTCAATTGACATGATTTTAAGAAACCTTAAAAACGGTAAGTAATTTATTCTCAATTTGACAAAAAGTAAGTCTTGATAAATATATACAATGGGTATCGTATACAATAACGGTTATTATCCCATATAATCTATAAAACATATTGCCTATGGCTAAACCTATTGGGAACCGCGAAATATAGAACTTTTTCAAGTTTCACCAAATCAGGTCAACGTTCGGTAAATGGGGATGTCACAGATTTTGGAAAAATTTTGTATACAACTTTAGCACGTTCAAAACGGTAAGTAATTTATTCTCAAATTGTAAAATAAGTATTGATACTAGTATTTAGACTGTATGTGTATTGTATACATTAACGGTTATTAACCCATAAAACTATAAACTATAAAACATATTGCCTACGGCTAAACCTATTAGAGCCTCGAAATATAGAACTTTTTCAAGTTTCACAAAATCAGGTCAACGTTTGGTAAATGGGATGTCACAGATTTTGGAAAAAATTGTATACAACTTTAGCACGTTAAACTGGAACTAAAAATAGTTAAAAAATGCATTTAGTTATTTATTTTCCGCAAAATTGTTGAATGAATTCATTCAAATTACATGTACAATTGTATAGAATGCACATAAAATCTGGGAAAATTGTTCTAAAAGTTGTCTTAAAGTCATATGAAACTTAAAATTTAAAAAAAGTTGATCATGTTATATATACTTGAATGGCTAAGTACTCTAAAAAAGTGAACGTGAACTTTGTTTTTAAAGAAAATCCTTTATATTATCAAAATCTTCATAAATGTACCGATATTGAATTGTTGACTTCCCAGACACTAATTCGTCGATATTTTCCCGTATGCAGTGACCATATCTACGAGACCTCTCGTTATTACTTCGGCCAACGCACAGCGCAAGTGCGAGGTAAAACCGTGATGAAAGCATGTAAACACACGTGCTCTTGGAGGTAAATAGAAATTACAGATTCTTAAAGAACAAATTTAATATGACAAATCATTAAACAACTGTTAAGGAATAGTTTAATAAAGAAATAGGAAAGATATAAAAACAAATGTCATGGCTCTTTCAATTCACTTATCTGTCACGCTTTCCACGTGCTCTGTTTTTATTGTTTATCAATGTCATGAGCCGGTAAACTTCGGCGGCAAACTCGAAACTTAATTAGCTTGCGATCGACACCCACTGAATGAAGTATTATTTGTCGATAATACATTATAGATGTGTAATAAATATAAAAAATGTGCATGAAAGACTTAGTTTAGTATATATGCATGCATTGGTTCTATAACTTCGATAACATTAAAATTTCAAGAAACTCGCTTCATATGACTTTAAGTCACGAAATATCCAACTACAAATTAATAGATTTCGTTAAAATGAATATGTTGTTGATACTTGAATTTACGTGTTAAGGACATTTCTGGGAATTCATAAGAAAGGTCAGTTGTATTTCTGACAAATTTAAAAGCTAAACAAGTCAAAGGTTCAATTTCGCAAAAAGTTAATCAATTGGGTGCACTGCGCGTGATTTGTGTGACACGTATAGTGCTTGAACATCTTTTAATAATATTTGATTGCCAAAAGACATAATAATAATTAAAATACATTTTTCTATTTTGCAGAGAATAAAACTTCCCATCAGTTGATTAGCAACATGAATAAGACGATGCATGTTTTTAATCAGCAAATAGCATACAACGGTAAGATTTCGATAATAATTGCACTTATAATTTATTATAAATGTAAGTAAACAAATAGCGGGATGCTAGCCTTAGTGTTTAGATACACTTCATACTGTTTTAGACACCAAAGATTTAAATAACCATGCATTGCTCATATTAACAGTTACGTCCTCGCCGACATCGTTATAAATAGAACATACGGATAAATCAGTGATTTCGATTATTTCTCTGCGCAATCATATCAATTGCCGTTATTAAACAATTGATAATCAAATATATAGAAATTGGGCATAGTTCAGTTGATATTCTCGCTTTTACAACTCAACAACTTACCTCGGTTGGCTAACTGGTACGGTCGTAATAAATATGAATTCACTAAATTATTCATACTTCTAATTCATGCATTTATTTATCGACATTGAACTAGTTTTGCTGTTCAAATGATTTACTTGCATATCAACAACAATTGAACCTGATTCGTATTGAATAGAGCTGTCAAAGCAAACAACAAGTTTTACATCGGACCTTAACTGACGCTTCTTAAAAACACCCAAGCCATTTTTATTAGATAGATTAAAATAATTACAAAAGAGTTAGCTTAACTTTTCTTATATTTTAACATTATTTGTTCTCAAATTGAGTGAAAAATATGCATATATACCAGACGAGTAAAACATGTTATATTGTTCATGTTTAAGATTTTTTTATTCTAATTTGGCAGTGACTCAAAGTAATAGCGAAATAAAGAAGATGCTACATGACGAAATACACGTGATCAGTCGACGAATCGAAGATGAAAGTAACGGTTTGTATATACAGAAAACGCTCGTATGAGTATGTACCGGGTATTACAACCTTAAATGGTAAATCCTGCTCAGATTAATGTTTGAAAGCCTGGTAGGGCATTCTATTTATTAAATTTCGCATTATTATTTTTATTATTTCTCAGTTACAATTTGAAATTGCTAATTTCAAAGATTAGAATATCCTACCGCGGTCTACAGTATTGTTTTTACATGAGGTTTGCTAATTAATGTGGTAACCAGATTCACAGACTTGATTTAAGCTATACACAACAATGTAAACTTATATTTTAAAACAAAAGCACAGTCTAACATTCAAGTATTTGTTTATTATAAGGGACCCGTTATGTATTGCGGTCTCATTATTGTGGTCAGTCTCTTCTCCCGCGTAATAACCCAAATGTTATGGCATACGTATGTGCATTCATCCAACAAATCATCTAAGTAAAGGTCACACACATAGTAGATAGTCACTCTTCCTAAGTCTATATCCTGATGAAGGTCTAACTTTGTAACAGTATAGATGAGTCATTAGCTAGAGTAAAGGATATAATGATATTACCATAATTATCATCGTGAAAACATAGGGAATGCTTGGTCCGCTTTAGCAGATGACATTTCTCGTCGATTTGATATTCGTCAATACACCAGACGAAAATGAGTCCATTCAGGATCAACCCCAAAATGAAAATTCCGCTATCAATGTCTGCTCGATCTGTTTAACGAGATCTCAAACACATTAAACAATAATACACTAAATGTTGGGTCATGAATTAAATCGTCTCCGTCATTAATGTATCTAGTTCAAAATTTTGTAATATATTCAATTTTCGTACCAAAAAAAAATCATTTTAGTTTTAGATATAAATTAAACAAGTAAAATTAAAATTGGCAAACATCTGTAAAAGACAGGAACAAAAGCCATGTAAACGTATGTTGAGAATTCTTTCCAGTATCTTATTTCGAGTCTTAAAACAAACATTGCACATGGTTTCGACAACTTTCCGATGTCGATTGGTTGATTAACGTCCAGATGCATATTTTTCCTGCATATTGAGGACGATAAAATTTGACAGACAATTAATGCAAAAGGTAGGTTCTGCAAGTTATGTCGATCAGGATGATGGTCGGAAAATTTGGTCAGTCACTGCAAAATAAGGATATGGACCTTCTTTTACTTCAGGGATCCCAACCCATATAGATCTAGAGCTGTACTGAACTGCCCTTACCCTTAAACCTAGTCCTAACCTAAAATATCCCTAACCTAACCTAACTATAATTATAACCATATAAATGAACCGTTAAACAAAACCCTTACCCAGAAAATCCCTAACCTAACCATAACCATAAATGAACCCTAACCCTTAAGTGTATGGACCCTTAAGTAATAGAAGGGTACGATATGTTGGATATGGGTAGATTTTTGCCATGAACAAACAACATATAGACCCGTCCGAGGGTTGTTGCTAAGCGTGCAGCCAGCCCCTACACTAGGCATCGGCTTTAACGTTCACATTCAGACACTGCGTATTCATACACCATACATAGTCAAAGGGACAGTCCACGTAAACAAGGGTTTTACTGGCGGACGGGGTAAGTCTAGCGATGCTATATTTATATACCCGTTGAACCCCTAGAGTTTCCGATTTGGACCGTATGAGTAAAACAAATGTATGGATTTTGCTCATTGTTGAAGGCCGTACGGTGACCTATAGTTGTTAACTTCTATGTTATTTGGTCTCTGGTGGATTGTTGTCTCATAGGCAAGTATACCACATCTTTTATTTTTAAATTAATGTGTTTTCAATTCTTTCTAACATATATCATGTATATATTTCTTATTCATTTAGTGTTTCTTTATTTCCTCTAGCACGTGGTACTACTTACGTTAGATGGTCAAGAAAGCAGTGTCCAAACATAAATAATACGGAGCTTGTATATTCAGGTACACTGTTTATGTATACTAAATACCCAATGTAAATTCAACACAACTGGTATGTATTTATAATTTATCCAGAGATAACCTTTTAACGATATTGATTGTAATTTACTGTTGTATGATCATTATCTATATAATATATATAGTGTTTCGTTATTGTATGTAATGATTCCGTAAGCACTGTGTATCATCGCCACCGGAAAGAGTGGACTAACGAAGCGAGAGAAAGGAGAAAATAATAAACAAGGTAAGACATCCTTTAATTCAAACCTTTTCTACCATGAGGTTACCGCTTATGCAACACTTTTCTGATAGATAGTGTTTTACTATTTCATGCCAACAAGTAGCAAATAAAGTAAAGATTTTTGTTATACTTCAAAACCGTGCACTTGGTACAAGAATATTTTGAGGTCAATCGCAATACGACACCCGCTGGCCATATATTCAACTGTTTTCATTCTTTTCCAGACAAATATTTATATTATGATAGTGTGAAATCATATCTACTGAAATTCGCCATCAAAATGATGTTTTCGAAAGAATAGCGGGACAACCCAATTAAAAAATCCAGAATACGGCAACTTGCTCATGTTTACAGATTAACAGTACAGCAACTTGTTGTCCAACTGTTTGACATTTTGTTCATTTAAAAATGTATATGCCGTTCTTTTCGTGACATAGCGCTATAAGTTAAAATACCTAATTAATATGCATGATATTTCTTATATATCCGAGTATACACCAGATATGATATGCAATGTAATATAGTCAATTTGAATACATTAAACAAATTAAAATCAGTTTCTCCCAGTCATAAGATAATGATAATAAAAAAAATCAATTAAGCGTTTACATTTTGAATACGATACATTCGACAGTGGATAAATGTTTGGACTTTCTTTTACACTTTTGCTGTGTCTTTGACATGCTACTTGTATGGTTAAATGACAGCAGCCATTAGCAAAGCAAATTGAAATGATATTTTGCATACACATTTTATGTAAATTAGACTACTTGAACTCTGTTAATCTCGTGAGAAAATCTTTTATACACACTCAAGAATGACTCGCCTTTCACTTGATTATCCCATGAATCATCGTAATGTTAACTTGAAAAATAATTTCCCCATATGCTCTCTTTGAAGGAGGTTAATTTAGATTGATTGATTAATTAGTGCTTAACGCCACTTTCTGCACTATTGTGCTATTTCGTGACGGTAATTTTTATCGATGAAGGAAGCTTGAGTGCTCGGAGAGAAACACCAACCATGGTAGGAAAACTGACAATCCTAGTCAATTGGAGTCTAGCGCACCTGTCCCGTGCGTGATTCGAACTAACAACCTCAGTGTTGATAGGCTAGTGATACAGTACTTCGACTACTTAGACCACTTGACACAGAACCCCCAATAATTTAGATATCTGCACTTGGATACAGTTAGGTTAAAATACTGAAATCGGTATATTCGAATCGTGAAAGAGTAAGTCGGATACACCTTTCATATTTAGGGTAATTTCCTGCTTAAGTTTTACTTTTTTCCTTATAACATATGACAAAAGAAATGATTAAGCATCTCGCTAAAGATTCGATTATTTTCATATATTTGAAGGTTGAATAAATGTTGATTTTAAAACACTAAACCTTATATATAGTTCGAGTTCCATACCTTTTAATTATTTAAAGGGACGACCAGACCATTTTAAATATTTTTTTGGAGAAAGGGATAACTACCTGCTGCTGTAACTGTTTATGCAATTGCAAGTCTAACGTCTATTGAATTATATAATTTTATTCGACACAAAGCCTTTTCGTGAAAAAGAACTACAAATAGAGATGTCGGGCGAATGTCCCTGTTCACCTACTATCCTTCAACCCAGCCCTTTTAATTTAGACCAAACAAAAGACTTGAAAATAAAAAAAATGTATTTTCTATTATGAAAATAAATAAAATGTATTTTTCTATTATGAAAATAAATAAAATGTATTTTCTATTATGAAAGTAAAATGTTGATTTGTTTTCTTCTATATATGATTACTTGTACATGTATTTGGTTACCACACATTTATAGTCTGTCATAATAGAAGTTTGGATGTTCAACGTTCTACAAAAGAACGTAATATTCTAAGTAGGCGATCCCTTGCGCAATTGTTTTCATTGAATTACATTTTAGGCATCGGTCGTTCTTTTTATGGAGGCATGATTTTTTCTCGTGACAAACATTTTTTCCCGACTTAAACAAAATCAAGTACTATCTTTAAAAAGATATCTGACGCATTCAGATGTGAACATAGATTTTAAAACAAACCATGAATCTTTTCAGCTTTTTTATCATAGTTAAAATAATTGCACACAATTTGACGTCAAAAAGCTGACGATTCTTAAAGTTGAGTAGATGCGCTTTTAATAAAGACTCAAAATATATACTGCATGGTACTAAACTTAATGTATATATAGGTATTCTTCAGATTCTGAAATACACATAACATAAGATATTAGTAGCTTACAATCTGTAATGAATAAAAACTTGAAACAGTTTAGATCCAGGAAGAAATGTCAATTATAACCATATGTCAAGAAAAACTTTAACAATTAAAGATGCAACCTATTTAGGTGTGTATATCGGGGACGGATGGACGCCAAAGGGAGATGATCGATCCATATATACAACTTTTGACAAGTAATTAAATTTGCGATATTTGTATTTTGACATTCTTTATTTCAAGTATAATATGTTGTACTCGTTGAGATTTTTGCTACGCCTTGGAAGTTTTAGCAGATAAGATATATTTATACATGTTATAGCACTCGAGCTATTAATAGCCTAATAGACTTGTTAGATGTAATGAACCTGTCAGTGATATTTACCTACTCATGTATTCAAGGCTACGCCTACCAAATCAAACAGTGGTGGTAATGACACCTTCTTTACCTGAATTTTTAAAATTAATCTGGATAATTTCATTTTAAGGTTGATTTTATGTCCATAATGTTTTCCTTTTATTGTAGCATTTATCTTTTGTTTTGTTGGTTTTGTTCAATTCCGTTATTTCGTCCAATCAGAGTAAAGATTTAACATCGTGCCGCCTGCCGTTACCATTGTGAAGCGTTCTTTATGAATAGGTCACAAACCGAAATCGTTACAGACTGGGTCAGTAAAACAAGCTTTTTCTCAATAATATTCAGTCACTAGAAAATTATTACGAAAGGCAATTAATAATTCATTCCATCTAATTTTCAATGCAAACAAAGTATTTTGTTCACCTTCCTTCTAAACAAGGAATTATTTAAATTAAGTATTCAAGAGATTTTAAATTAAACAATATGTATAAAAGAAAGCTCCTCAACAAAAATGAAAGGTAGGTGTTTTAATGAACATTTTGAAATTCGCCCTTACAACAATTAAGACAACAGTTGTTAGTAGTATAAAGACATATGAATATATTAATGATGATTAGGTAAAGTAACTCTTTTTTCAGAACACAACATCCAATAAGAGTACGCAATGATGACATCGGAATGAAATTAACGGCATATATTTTATGATATTTGTAGCTATGTAGTTAATTTCCCATATTTGTAAGCTGGTAACGCGTTGACATGTATAAAATGTACACCATATCACCCTTGTTGGTTGTTAAAATATCATTAATCGAATATTTTAAGGATTTGTGATTCGTTAAAACTTGATCACATGTAAAGTTGTATTTACTCAGAAAACCAAAAATCACGCCAACAGTGTTGTGTTTAGGTTTTCGTAGGTCAAACCAGCATATTGCACAGAGCATGCAGCATGTAACTAAAATATATTCTAGAAATCCCCAATTTTACATTGTTCATGCAATATTTTTATTAATAATATAACAAGTGTAGCCTGTGGTTGAAGGTTAATACGATGTTATATCGACCTCGAAAGCATATCGACCTCAGTTTCGTCCTCGGTCAATATGCTTCTCTTTGGTCGATATAACCTCGCTTGGACCTCAAACAAAGCTATAATTGTATAATATCATCTTTACATTTCAGCATATCACAAGACGCCGTACAGAAAACAAGTTATTTTTTTGAAATTCGATTTACAACGCCTTTAAATTTTCCGTACAGTGAACAATAACTGTTTTGGTCCATATTCTTTAGAAAACATCTTTTAATAGCGAATTTCATTAAATATGAACTAACACTATCATAATTTAAAATTTGTCTTGAAAAGAATGAAAAACAGTTTAATATCTGGCCAGCTGGACGTCGGAGGGCGTTCCACCAAGACATGTTCTGGTACTAAGTGTCCGATTTTGGAGTATAAAATAAACTCTTGTCTTTGTTTGCTACTTGTTGGCATTGGAAGTTAAAGCACTATCTATCAGAAAATCGTTCATAAGCGGTAACCTCATGAACGTGGTAGAAATGGTTCAGATTAAAGGATTTTTTTCTCCTTTCTCTCCGCTTCTTTAGTACCCAATTTCCAGTGGCGATGATACAGATTGGCAAGAATGGAAGTTACCTGATATTTATTCATTCGTATCGTTGACTTCATCTAAAAGTAAAACTCGGCAAAATTGGGTGTAAACAATAACACTTGCATAAGATAATAATAACAGAAATTAATAGAAACAGTAGGAATACAACACAAATGTACTGTACTAATTACTTTCTTTTCCTGCCAAACTCACCTACTTACATGAGCAACACGACGGGTGCCACATGTGGAGCAGGGTCTGCTTACCCGTCCGGAGCACCTGAGATCATCCCATTTTTGGTGGGGTTCGTGTTGCTCAGTCTTTAGTTTTCTATGTTGTGTTTTGTGTACTATAATTGTTTATCTGTTGGTCTTTTTCTTTTTAGCCATGGCGTTGTCAGTTTATTTTCGACTTACGAGTTTGAATGTCCCTCTGGTATCTTTCGCCTCTCTTTCACTTTATTAACATATTCTATATAATTGCAGGTTATACTAGTGGTGGAGGCGGTGCTGAGAAAGGGCACCTCAAGAACCGGTATGTCTTCCATTAGATCCAGATTTTGACAAGACTAGCGGTAGAGACTACGGTCATATGCACGGAGCAGAATTCAACAGTTACTTCTTTGCTTCAAATAGTAACTTTCAGGACATATCATGTGCTGTCTGTAGAGTGAAACAAGCCTCCAGTATTATAATGATACCAGGAAAGAATAGGTGTTATACAGGATGGAATATGGAATATTATGGATATCTCTCTGCAAGTAATCATGGTGATAATCGAATTGGCACTCATACCACATCTTCTTATATCTATGTATGGTGATAATGGTGCGAGCTCATCTATCTGTGTGGATATAAAAGCAGAATATGTTAGTGGAGGATCCTCGTGGATTTCCGATGGCAAATATTATTACGAAGTGTTAGATAAATGTGGATCACTACACTGTCCACCATACCATAACAACTATCCAATGACATGTGTTGTTTGTTCCAAATGATTGAACTGAATATTCATTAAAAATAATTTGTAGTGTCAGTTACTCTGATTTTCAACTTTTGAGTATAATTTATATCTCCAAACTTTAGCAATAATCAAGAAATGAACTTGAATGTCTATGTATTAAAATTGAAACATCTAAACTCTTTCGCATATGTTTGAGTTGGTCATAAATTAGAAATCGTTTGCTTTCAATAGTATATAAATACCAATAATGATTCTTTTGATTCAAAACTTAAAAATGAACAATTTGATTTAAAGTTAATTATAAACGCAAACTGTTTGCACGGAAGTAATAATCAAAGCAAAACATACCTATAGTTTGTCGTATATTGATATATATAATTTCGTACATAAACGACAGTGCATCATAAGCCTTTAAAGGCTGGTTGGTATTAATATACATGTTAATTGGTCTATATATGTATGTTTTAAAATGTTATATATTTCAAAATATGAAGATGTGGTATGATTGCCAATGAGACAACTCTCCACAAGAGACCGATAACATATAATTTAATTATAGGTCACCTTACGGCCTTCAACAATGAGTAAAACCCATACCGCATATTCAGCTATAAAAGGCCCCGAAATGACAAATGTAATACAATTCAAACGAGAAAACTAACGGCCTGACTTATGTTCAAAATAATTAACTAAAACAAATATGATAAACAGCAAATAACAAAACCACTGAATTGCACGCTCCAGACTTGGAACAGCCGCATACAGAATATGGGTTAAACTCGTTTGCTAGCGCCAGAATCCCTCTCCCTCAAACATGGGACCGTGTAACAGTACAACATATTAAGAAACAAAACAAAAATCATTTTTGTTGTTGTTGTTTTTAGTGGAAAAGTGTGGACAGACCAGTGTGGATAGTAATTGGTTTAATAGTGGTATTAGAACGTAAGACAGTGTTTTCTACAGTGACTTTAGGCATGATACCAGAAGCTTTCTGAGCTTTTATATGTCTTTCTACAAGGATTTTGTGTAAATATGACTTTTGTGTTCAACGGTGACAACCATCTTGAACTTCAAGTTTTGACGAGGAAACTGTTTACTAGTACATGGATTTCAACTTATATATATATATGATGGATTATGTTTCAAAGTAGTGATATTCTGTGTTTTGTTTTTCCGAATAAGCACCACAAACTTTATATTAAAAGAGAAACAACCTAGGTGCATGATTTGGTTTTGATAAGTGAGATATTTTATGACAGTTTACCGTTACAGTCACAACTTGGAGTCGTTAGTTTGTATTCGATTCCGTCATGTTTAATGTTTGCTTAATGGGCCGGTATAATAGAGTTAGTACATATGGCCGTGTTTTCTACAGTGCATTTAGGCATGATGGTGCCCCTACCTGGTGGTTTCAGAGCTTTTAATATGTGTTTCCACTAGGTTTCGTGTTAATATGTGTTTAACGGTGACAACCATCTTTAATTTTGGATTAGTAGCAAATTTCTATTTAATTTATTCAATACTTTTTTTTTTGTCGGATGGGCACCATAAACATCAAATTAAAGAGAAACAACCTTGGCGCATGATTCAGTATGAGAATTGGTATGAGACTATTTTGCCAACATTGAACACAAGTTTTTTGTGTAATTTCAGGTAATCAGAAGACATGTGGCTCTTTCAAAATTAGACCCATATAAAACAAATCTTACTTTGTAAAGACTCTTCAAAATAAAGATTCCTTCAAAGTTTTGTTTTAGTTGGTAAAAAAATGTGAAAAGTTTAAGGACGATTTACAAAATTGATGCCGAGACCTCACATGACTCGTTGTGCTAACTGAGCTAGTAAATCCAGAAATTGTATGTTTTAATTCTTTGTTTCGAAACGTTTTCTGCCTTAAGGCATGTCCGAATTAATGTAAAGGTAATGTTTTTTTTAAATTAATTGATTTAATACAATTGTACATCCAATTCTGACCTGAACTTGAAAAAGTCAAATACGATAGTTTGTATCTAGACCGAACTTGAAATGGAAAAAAATATTGCACTTTTATTTCTGTTTCCATGTTCTTGTTATGTGGAGAAAGATATACATAATGATCTGCTTTAAAATGGTTGTAGATGAAAAGAGGAGCATTTGGTTTTAAACTTTGGTATAAGAATAGAGCATTGTTGTATAAATACAATTACAAATTTTAAACATCTTACTAAAAGTTCTCATTCAACATGTTCCAGTGTTATACTTTGAAAACTGCGTGAAGGTCCTAACAAAACCCGATATGTTAATAAATTCTAGTGGATAAAACCAATCATGTACATGTGAAATCCATACTCAGGTGTGGTAAAATATTCATCACCAAGCTAAAAGTACCTGTAATCACTTCATACACAAATCTTAGGAAATAAATATATACTACTTTCAATGCCCTTTTTGACACTTGAACTGCCTTCCTGCTATTCACCTATAAATAGGTAATCAAACCTCGTATTGATTTTTCTCATTTTGTAAATTTGGTGTTTTCAACTGTTCTTTTATCATTTCTTGTTACTTTAGGTGTTATACCATCAATGTTTTTCCCTATTAGTCTTTGTTAAATTTGCACTTTTCAAAAAATGTTCAGAATATATCTTTGTTTCAAATAAAGAAATACTTTGCATGAGTAAAGTTTTATCCTGTCCAGTACTACAGACACAATTTCACATATAAGATAATAACCATCACTGGAAGTTAATCAA
Organism: Mytilus coruscus; assembly: GCA_017311375.1. NCBI lineage: Eukaryota > Metazoa > Mollusca > Bivalvia > Mytilida > Mytilidae > Mytilus > Mytilus coruscus. Next base: position 25,648,287 of record CM029605.1, on the reverse strand, counting down.
TCAAATGTTCTCCTTTTTCCCTGTGTACAAGCTTTAGTAACCATGTAACTTCAAGTTTTCAAAATATTTTATAGAAACACCATATAAAAAGAACGGTGCTTTGAAACACCCAAAATATATGTTTATGACTGCAATGAAATGTAGGATTAATTTCCTATTATACAACTGTCAAATTCAAGGAATTTTTTTCGACCCTTTTTCGTATGCAACCGGATGTGACATACTATGATTTGGTGGTATTACACCTTTACTCACTTTTATAGACTCAGGATAATTTAGAACCCCACATATTGTATATACCCCTGAATAATGTTGAAGATAACTTAAGTTGCACTTAAAGGGTTTTTGCTGTTCGATTGCCGTCTCATTAACCAATCATGTATAACCCACATGTCCTTTTGTTCATAAACATTACTGTACAATTATTTTAACTTAAGTACATTATTTTACGCGGATTGGGTATGTGCTTGCTTTAGTTCATAACTGAATCAATATATACTTGTATTATAACCAGCTTTATTTCATATCGGTTAAGAATTAGCTTCTCTTATTGGATAACAAGGGCCACATGACATTATTTATTCTTTAGTAAAAATTCCATCGGTCTTTAACAGAAAAAAACGGACCAGAAAACTGGTCGTTAACGGACTTTACATGTTAATGACCAGAGGGCGTGGTTTCTCTGTTTAGTGTGATGTCCCTTTAATATAACGCAATCGCGATTTAGATGTTTGGAACATGGCTCAACTGGAATGCACGTCTACTACAGACAACTCAAATGATCGTTTTGCCGTACTTCCGATGCTAAGAGACAAACTACTCAGCAACAAGAATTATAAAATTATAGAAAATATTATTTTGTAATTATTTACTGAAAAATTGCACTTAAATGAATGGCACGGACTTATAGTTATCACTATGACTGGTCTTCACTCTTTCTTATAGAAATCGTACAGTAACTCGAGTTTGCTTTGAACAATTTGAATTTATGAAATTTTTTAAAATATGGTTCCTCAATGAAATAAACATAATAGTTATTGAAGAACTGGTCATTATCGTGATACATCGCTGTCTTAGTCAATACCACTGTCCATGGGCAAACCATGTATCACGATAATGACCAGTTCTGCAGTAACTATTATATAATTACTTCATTCAGGGTGAAACCTCAAAATGATTATTGATTTGAATCTTGTTTTCTTTAAACAATTTAATTACAACAGAATGATTGTGCAAATATATTAAGCACGTCAAAGATAAGGTTCTTGGTTAACTTTTTGGTGTTCATTATTATCTAAAATTTACACATGCACGTCATATGTTTATATACTGTTTATCCTCTATTTATATGTTTATGTTTTCTGTAGCATTTTGGTCAAGCGAACACATAAGAATTCATTATTTCATTCATCATGTTCATTGCTTAAAAGATTCACCTGGCTTTCATATTTTTCTATTTGTTATGCACTTTCATGTTCATCTTATTGATGCATATGTATACAAATTTCATCACAAATACATACACTAATATTTATGTAAGTTTGAACTTTGCATCTGAATCCATAATCACTAGAATGGGTGAGTGGATAAGGAAATTACTTTTTTGTAAAAATAAGAGTTGTCAGGTCGAATCTTTTGTGGATTAGAGTATGATGGGTTAGGGCAAGATTTTTGACAGTAAGAATTTTCAATATTCACCTTTTGCCTAGGTCGGCCTTTTTTATTTCGTGTGTGAAATTTATTTATTTTGAACCTGTACACAAGTATTTCCTACAAAAGTTACATGTGCGGCAGATCACTCACTTTATCTTTTCTTGGGAAGATTGCCTATATTATTTTCTGCTATTACCAGAACCAAAAAGTCATTTCCATCCCCCCACCTCCCCCTTCCCCTAAAAACGAAAACAACACAAAAACCCACATGCATGTACATATTACAAACGAACAAAATATATTTCTGTTGTTTTGTTGTTTTGTGTACATTGAACTATCCGAGATTGTTAAATAATAACTTTGGTTGTTTTGTGACAAAATATCATATGTTAATGTTATTTCGATAATTTGATTTAAAGGATAGATCTTTGATTCTTTTATTTTTAAAATGTACTATTTTATAAGACTCGGAACGATTTCTAGTCTATCATATACAAATGTATTGTTTAGACACCAGTATTTTGATAAAGACTTTATATTTCACTGTAGATGTATGTTGGTTATGTGTGTTGTTGGGCTTCTGTTTCATTGACGTACATGTATACCACAACACCTCCTGTTATTCGTAATGTGCATCAGGTAAACTGTTATAGCTACATATGTTTCGATTTACAAATAAAGAAAATAATGACAATTCCGTCATTAAAATTGTCTCAAAAATGCGAAACACATATAACTGTTTAACTTTGACAAATTCAATTCATAATTCACATTCTCATAAGGCTAATTTTACTTCAAAATTCCAATTCAAATCAATTCAGAATACTGATGTTGAACTACACAAACGATTAGGAAGTTTGATTGGGGTCTCGATTAAAGAAATAGTCAATAAAGGAGAGAAAACAAAAGCAAATAAAACAATAAACACACAAAGCTAAACGAAAAAAACAAAATACTTAGCTTACCTCAAGTTGCATATTGCTACAGAAATCTTTAATTTCAAATTATTACATTTTGTTCATGTCAAAAAAATATCATAGGGCTACACAACAATAAAATAATAATAAGTAAACTCTGTTGAACACTGTATATGGCTTGTACCACAATAAGTTATGTTTACAATGAAAACATTAGGACCATATCCGCTATCATCTGTGAAACGGATATTCCATGAGGGTCAACCAACTCGTGATGGCGACGGTAAAATTTACGAAGCGATGATTTCAACTTCACCAATTGGAACTCTTGGTTTAATAGCTTCCTTGTGAGCAGCAACCCTCTATCAAGGCAATCAAAACAGGATTATATTCCTCTTATGGCGGAGAAAATCGAATATTAGTGACATTTCTGGTTGACATAAGTTATCGGGTTGAAAAGGTTTAACCCGATTTTGAATGCTGGGTAGGAAATTAAAATCAGTTCAAGTCTTAATCGCTTGTTGAATTTAAAGCGTTTCTCGTTACTTATAAACACAAAATAAGAATGAAAGAAAATGAACACACGTATAACGATTTGCATTGATTAAATAAAAATCCTATGGTTTTGGCATATATTTTCGATTTCATTTTATTTATTAATAGTTTCGATTTTTTCCGGAAAGATTTATTGAACACAATTATTTATTTACTGATATTGAACTGAAATATTTTTCGTTTTATTTACCTTAAAATTTTGACATCTTTTTCAACGCTAGTCTGTGTGAATAGAATGTGTCCAATTTTTCGGAAAGGCATGGTTTATTTTTCGAATAGATGAGCATTTTGTTTAAAAATTCATTTGAACTTTACCTGAGAGCAATTAAGCCTCAAGCGTACACTGTTACAGGTGTGCATATTGTAATTTTGAATGGATCAACAGAAAAGAATGTCGAGTTTAATACACCAAGATTGAATATCCGATGACAATGAAAAAACATAAATTGACGAAGTCATTGAAAAACAAATTTTAATTTTAAATTCCAGCAGTGTATAATATTAAAAAAAAAATGAACAATTTTCGAATACGTTCTATGCAATAACTTTAAGGATTCATATATGAAGAATAAAAGAATAATACTTTTAATGATATATTTTCCCAAATTAAATAGAGAGATACCATTGCACATGGGTTTAATTTAGTTAACCGGAATTCTTCAATTTGTAATTTGTATTTAAATATGTCGATGTATACGTTATGAAATATAAATAGCAATCATCTGGAGATAATTTCATTAGAAATTTAAGCTAATTAATTATTTATTTATTATGTTTGAGAAATCATTTTAATAAGTTAATTCGAGATCACATAAAATTGAGAATGGAAATGGGGAATGTGCCAAGGAGACAACAACCCGACCACAGAGCAGAAAACAGCCCAAGGTCACCATTGGTGTTCTTCAACACAACGGGAAAATCTCGCACATGGAGGCGGGCTTCAGATGGCCCCTAATAAAAATGTGTACTAGTTCAGTGAAAATGGACGTCACACTGAACTCCGAAACATGTAAATGAACTAAAATTAAAAACATACACGACTAACAAAGGCCAGAGGCTCCTGACTTGGGACAGGCGCAATAATGTAGCAGGGTTAAACATGGTTTTTTTAGATCTCAACCTCCCCTTCACCTCTAGCCAATGTAGAAAGAACAAACACACAGCAATGAGCACAGCAAAACTCAGTTTAAAGAAGTCCGAGTCCGATGTTACAATAAGTAACAGAAGAAAATCAGCAAAATGACAATGATACATACATTAACAAAGGACTAATAGCAGTAACTGATATGTCAGCTCCAGACCTCAATTAAACTTTTGAAAGATTATGTCTTCATCATATGAAAATCAAGCACAATCCCCCGTTAGGAGTTTAGTATCATACAATCATAAGATATATGAGAAGAACAAAACCCATATCATGCCACCAATTGGTTTTGAATAAATGTGTTTATTTCCGATGCAATGTACCTATGAGTGAATCAATATCGATTCCAAAATGCCATCTTTAATGACCTGACAACAGTATTGTTACTATACCCCTTCTGAATAAGTTTGTTTAAAAATTTAGTTAGCTTTTGAGGTGAATGACGACATTTTTGTGCTTTGTATAGAATATATTACCAACTATAAAGGATACCAACTTTCCTCATCAAATAAACTTTTATTCACATATTTGTTTTCTTATAAAAGAGAGTGTTTGTTTCTACTCGATGTGTTATGGTCCCACAATAGATATAAATGCCTGCATGGTATACTTAGCCATATGTTTTATTGGTTCGGCGTGTGTAAATTCAAAATCGTTATTCAAATAATGATATATTTTTATGCAAACCGAAAAAATTTAGGAATCTGTAGTATCAATGTCTCGTTGTTATATCTCTGTCGACGATAGGGTAATGCTGTAGCCATGCGTTACTAATCGTATCTAGTGTGTAAGTCTTTAAACAGAATATGAATATTAGTAATGATATCTATATGCAAACTGAAGGATCTGAAATTTAAATGATTGACGTGAAAATAACAAGAACGGGGCGGGTTAGCAAAAGCCTACCTGAATTATAAATCCTAGCCTCCTTACTTGTATGATAATTTAATCCGAAATTAAGCTTGTCAGATAAAAATAACCAGGCGTTGGCTTAGGACCAGAGATGAAACATTTCACTTGCTAATCATCCATGCAAAATAATGAGACGAATATTCCCGAGCGTATTATGCACAAAGAGAGGGTTGTTGTGTACTCTTAAACTTAGTTAGGTGGTATGGTTCCCATGCACCTACCTGTTATGACAGATGTGATCGACGTGCACTACAGCGGAACTACGGCTTCAGTTTTAAAGTACACACAAAATTAATTGGACGTGAATCTTGAATATTCTGTAATCTATTTATGAAGCTTCATCGAGACATAGATTCACTCAGATACCGATTGTTTTCTTTTCTTCTAATCCAAAAAATGAACCGCCGAAGTCAGGAACCCGAATATAACAGTTATTTGATATGCTCAGTATGTATTATAATTCGAAGCGGTGTATACATGTAAAAAAAAAACAACAGAAATTATACCCTTCCGAGCACCTGAGATCACCCCAGTTTTTGTTGGGGTTCGTGTTGCTCAGTCTTTAGCTTTTCTATGTTGTGTTTTTGTATTATTGTTTGTCTGTTGGTTTTTTTTTTTTTTTTAAGCCATGGCGTAGTTTGAATGTCCCTTTGGTATCTTTCGCCTTTCTTTTGACGAAGATGATAATGATAGAATGGAGTTTTAACGTCCAGTGACATATATTAAATGCATGTCTGAACAGAAACTTGAAATTGACAATAGGTATTAATAGAACACTACTTTTACGAGGTAGTCAAGCTTAGTTTGAATTTCACTTTCTATTTTACAAGGTTCACTTTATTATACAATATACTAACAAATGTGATGACGAATTTCTTAAACTGTTCTGGAACAATCTAATTGAAATATAAATCTGTTATTTTACTATGTTCTTAACTTCGACGAAGCAAAGCAAGTTCGATCTCAATTTAAATCAGATTGGTTCTTGATGTTTCTCTCTTTTTTCAATATACATTTTAATTGTGACTATCTATAGTTCAGTAACTTTCTATCTGTAAAAACCAATGATCGACAAGGTCTTACATTTTCGTGAGATATATATATCTATATGTTTCAAAATATCCTTAATTATTGACAACAAGCACTTACTTACATTTTCCAAATTTTACCATTGGAAAAAGATGTTTAATTCATCAAATCTTTAGTTGAAATTATTTAGATTTTCATATATATCATTCATTACACCAGAAATGTCATTCATAACCAATTGATAGTACAATTGACTGCACGTATGAGTTTAGTAATGTCTAGTGTATCACTGTCAGACTCAAGACAAAAAACAATGTACACATGACATATATAACACCTGAGAGTTTTAAATGCAAAGTTCCAAATTAGCGGCCGTGTACACTGATCTGTAAATAATCTACAATTTTACACGGAACACCGATAGTAAGTTATGACTATAAACTAAGAGAGAATCCATGAAAGCAATCGCTATAAACTAAGGCCTCTACATTTATTTGTTTGATAAATTAAGTGAAAAAAATTTTAAAACGAGAGAACACAGTATGTAAAAAATAGATATCCAATCGGCAGAATTTTAAACCTATGCTAACATGAAACTTGTTACAATTTTTAAATTTACATGGAATTGAATAATAAGACATTTGTCAATCAGTACCCTGATATAACAACCTTGTCCAATCCTTAGTCTATGTGATGAAGTGCACATGACGCACTATGAAATGGTGAAGCATACCTACAGAACTTAACATCTACAAATATGTGCATTTAAAGTCTACTGATTCACATTGTACTGATGAATACATAGTTTGAATAAAAATCAAAACAGCTTCTACATATATTGAATATATTCAAGAGTCTATCCTAAATTGAGGTAAATTATATAGCCTTCCAAATACCGTTTCGATCCCTAACATCACTGAAGAGACATTAATTGTCGAAATCCGGATATGGTGTACAAATGTTTGCACCTCATGTTTGTGGTATACCATCTTCTCCGCAAGTTTATTGTTTTCTGTTTGGTATTAAATTTATATTAAGATCCATTTTGTTCATCTGGTGATCAATTTATTTGGCAATCGCCTATGGCAGTCAGCAGGGTTTAAGAACATCCGTTGTTCGACCCGTTAGTCAAATGCCTTTTGTTAAAATATACCTTTTTCACTTTTTGGTCTTTAGGAAAATGTTGTTTGTGCAGTATTTAGACCCTTCTACCAACCAATTTGTTGTACATGCACACGTATAAAATTGCGGTTTTATCCAACGCAATCATAGGTTTGAACGTTTTTCCATTTAGACTTACACACACACATATATACATATATATGTATATGCCGGACTCTGAAAGTGCGTTTTGATCAAGCCGAAGAACGATGGTGGCATTGTGACGCAATCTTGTTGGTACGTAACTACACAGAAGTGTAATGGTGGTTACGCTGAAATGCGATGAATAACATAAATTATGTTTACAATATTTTTATGTTATCATGTCGATGTAGAAGTCAATTTTTTTTTTTTTTTTGGAAGGATCTTCTCTCTTTTTTTGGAATTTAAATCGTCAACAGTTAAACCTGTTTAAATTAAACCAGCCAGGATAATTAGTCGTTGCATTTCCAATCCTGTAACGTTGTAGTGTACATTATACGGTACTTTGTTAAAAGCTTGGTACGTACGTTAATCGGTCTATTTTTCATTTGACAATTTCTTGATGCATAATTGGAATTAAAACAAATCAATTCTACACATAATAAAATGATAAACTGTCTTGATTCATCTTTTGAATCGAAATCAAATAAAAGTGGCTTTATTTGTTGACTGCTGTACCCCACTTTTGAATTGTTTACCTATTATGTCTGTTTGTTTTGCTCACACATTGTTGTCAATATAACGGAATTCAATGCGACTGTCATACAAGTGAGAGGTTTGGCTAGATATAAAACAAGGTTTAATCCACTATTTTCTACATAAGGAAATGTCTGTACCAAATCAGGAATATGACAGTTGTTTTCCATTTGTTAGATGTGTTTAAGCTTTTGATCTTGCTATTTTGTAAAGGATTTTCCGTTTTGAATTTTCCTTGCGGTTCGGTATTTTGTTATTTTACTTTTAATTCTTTTCAGCTTCATTTTAAACGTTTTTGATTCGGGCGTCACTGATGAGACTTGAGTAGACGAAACGCGCGTCTGGCGTTCAAAATTAAATCCTATTATCTTTGATGAGTATATTTAATATATTCAACAATATGTTTTATCTAATAATTTAACGTCCGTGTGCATAATGACGTTTTGAATGTTTAAGATGCAACAACTAACCATCAAAATCAAAACAAAGAAAATACAAACTGCTGAATAGACTTCGATAAAATTGCTCAAGAGGGAAAAATTTGATCATAGTCCCGACGTTAAACGGTGCTGAGGTCAATTGTTACATCAGTTCGAAGTCTATCCACCATATTTTAAATTCCGTAGAACTGTAAGATTTTGTAATTCTATCACAACAAACTTTGTGTCAGACAAGTAAAATGTAAAATCAAATGTTATATCAGAAAATTATTGTCCAAAGCTTACTTTGAGCCTTCAATATCCGAAAATCGCTAAAAGATCTTCATTAATCGTCATTAAGTTATACGTGTCTCCAAAATGCATCAAGTATCAATTGAATTTTTCGCATGGAACGTCAAAGTCACGTTATAATTGTATTTACCTTCATCGGAAGCATAGCATATATATGTGTTTGTTTTCGAAACTTTCTGCATAATAATATAATTTTGTGAGATACTTTGTGGTAATTTCTTCAACAAGTAATAAATCAACGAATTTTACCTCCTTCAAGTTTTGTTAGCCATGTGCTGATCTTAAAGGCATTTAAAATGTCTGACAAAACCAAATACTTTAATACGAAAAGTTATTTTTTTTTTTGGCAAATAAGTTGCATTGCTTGGCCAATAATTTGGTCGTCTTCTGTTGAAAAGATTGCACACACGTATCATGCGATTTTCATCCGTGTCATTACGCAATTGTTTGCACCAAGATGTACGGCGTGACATTTAGCGTAACATGCATTATACAATGTTATATTATTACCCGAAAATTATTTGTAGTATCAGTGTTTATAATACCACAGTTTGTTTTCGAAACCAATATAGTACCAGATTTATGACTGTGCTAGATCGGGTGCATTACATATACAGTCATTCCTATGCATCCGACATATAAACGCACGTAGAAAATATTCAGTCGTCATGTCATTTTAAGAACTGTGAATCATTTACTAATTTAACATGAAGATTTCCAAACTGAACTTTTTATTCCAAAAAATTACATACTTCAGAGTTATTCAAATAAGAAAATATATAGGGCGCTCATTTTCTGAAACGCACTGAAATTAATCACGGACTTTACTTTGAAAAATTAACAGATGAAGGCGATTTGATAATTTTTTAAATATTTTGAAGCACAAACAGCTTCAGTACCGGCTGTTTCTATGCGATATTCATGCAAAGACTTAGTATTTTGACGACAGAATTATGAACTTGCCAGAGGATACGCAACTTGCAATAAATTACCGTCTCGTCCATTGACAAATATGTGACATATATACTTTAAAAAGTTAATATTCAAATAGAAAAAGTTGTTTGTGTCACAAATATATATAATCAGTAATCTTAACAGTGTGCATTTTATATAAAATATTGTTAAATATCAAAAGTGCAAAGTTATGACATTTCGTACAGACGTCGATCAAAATTTACGACGTCGCATAACCATTGCTAAACAAAACACCGTGCGTAACGCCTCAGGCAAAGTTGCCCTTGGGAGGATTTGGCTATTATTTAAAGTTCTATTTGGTAAAATTGCTCCTCACGTGTATCGGTAATTATATATCCTAGGATTTCACTATTTTGACTCTGGGCTTCCTCCACCAAAAACATTGACCGTCACGAAATACCCAGTAACGTTCAAACTGGCGTTAAAAATCACAAATCAATCAATCCATCAGTCAAATGCATATTAATCGCAAAGTATTATTTTCATCGTTAGAATAAAAGACGATATTTTTGTCAATGAATTCTCAATAATAAAGATAAAACTACAATATAATGCAGTATAAAATAGAAAAACACAATTCTTTCCATTTTCAATAGAACTGTATAGATATCGCTGCTGGTGGACTATTACATTCCCTGTTTCCATTCTTAATTTCATAAGTATCTGAGGGTATCATCGTCTCAGTAGTCATCGCTTTATAACAAACCTTTCTCCGTTTATGAATTTAGAAATGATTTAGAATTTATTTTTAAAATCCTCAGGCAAAGTTGATCTTAAATATATTTGGCGTATATTTTAAGGTCCATTTAGGTTAAAGCTTGGTATTTACACATCTTTGGCTTTCCATTATTTAGCTTTACGTGTTTCTGATGAAGGTAAATCCAGAAAATCATTTCCAACACATTAAAAATTTAACGTGTAATTCTCATATTGTATATGTATTTTGATGCAGGATCTGCTTACCCTTCAGACCACACGTGATTACGCCTGTTTTTTGGTGGGATTCGTGTTGCTCAGTCTTTAGTTTTCTATGTTTTGTTTTATATACACTTGTTTCGTCTTTTGTCGTTTTCTATGTTTGGCAAGGCATAGCCAGTTTGTTTTCGACTAAGGAGTTTGAACATTCCTTTGGTATTTTTCGGCTCTCTTTTTCTCCTATCACTGATTCTTCAAATAAAAAAAATAAATACATTGGACTTTTAGTGAGGAAAACAAAAGGCTAAATCATGTAGTACCAATGAATAAAAATTTATATCCAAATAAAAGGAGGCCGAGCACAAATCTTCAACCATTCAAATCTTTTAAATCCATTTTGAATATACAAACAAAATAGAAACAACTGAAGGAATCACAGGAAGTTCAAATGGAAGGGTACGAGACTCCTTTTATGGGTGCCAAACAAGTAACGAGTATTTATAGTACTCATTAGACTAATGTATTTATTCAACAAATTTACAATACTACTTGTAAATCACACAAAAGTCACAGATCGATATGGCTTATTTGTGTATTTCTTTCTTTTCAATATTAACAATCATATAACATTGACATCCTATTTAATCTTCCCTAAAACTATAACACGCAAGATTACAAATAAATTGGGACGTTTCAAAATTAACCATGACAAGATCCTCTTTACATTGTTGAAGATGACTAAAATGTACATAAAATAAAGTGACAGGGGCATACCAGTAATGAAACTGATGTATTTTACACTTAGACGAACATACAATTGACAGCGTTTGAATACAAATATATCATACAAAAAGTCATGTACTTTGAATAGAATGTTATATGTATTATGTTAAGTATTTAAATCTTTCCAATGATCAATGGCTAAGTATTTTTTTTTTCAGAAATATTCTAAAATTTTAAAACATTTATTACAAATTGACAAAGTCAGGATCTTTTGGTAGACATACTGGTGCTGCTGCTGATCCTGGTTCAATAAAACGTCCACCTCCTGCATAATCTAAACAGAAGCATTAAGGACATTACCTATCACATATTCAATCCAACAATTGGGCTTGTATATGTAATAACCGCAATTTGTTCTAGTTATATTTTGTCCCTGGCAGATTTTGACTTCTCATGCAATTGTAACAGGAGAGCCGAATCAGTTCTATGTAAGATCTACTAGAAAAACCCATATGAGCGCGGCTTGAAGACTACTTGAAATGTTTATGGTGATACACAGCTTGGGTTCGTGTTTCTCAAACTGTTTTTATGCACTGATGTATTATGTTTTTATTAGTTTGTCAGCTCTTCTTCTATGAAAGGTTGAATGTTCAATTAGTAGCTTCTGTCTCTGTGTTACACAGGTGCTCCTAGAACGGAGGAAATAACTCAGAGAAAGAAGACAACCTAGAACACTGATGATTAAAACATTTCTCAGTGGTGCTAGTTTGTAGTATTTCTTTTCTTTTTCGAAAGGTGCGAGTCAAGTTCTGTTTTTGTGTGATACGGGTGCTCCAAGAACGGAGGAAATAACTCAGAGAAGAAGAAGACAATCTATAACTCTCTGATGATTTAAAACATTTCTTCAGTGGTGCGAGTTTGTAGTAAATTTTTTCGAGTGGTGCGAGTTCTGTCTCTGTGTGACACGGGTGCTCCGAGAAAGGAGGTTTACTAAGAGAAGACGAAAACAATCTAATGATTAAAACACATTTAATCTTCGAGTTTTTATATATCTTTTCTTTTCTTTTTTGAGTGGTGCGAGTTTGATAAAGTGATGCAAGTTGTTATAATTAGTGAGAGTGTTTGAGTGGTGCCAGTTGACCGTGGGCCGAGTTGTCGGGCAGTACATCGACTGAGCATGCGCGAAAGCGTATAAGACACGGATCGATAATGGTCTCCGAATTTGAATATTTTCTCAAAATTGGCGTTTTCTGTGGAAAAAATATTGTTTCAAAGACAAATTTAGGAAACACAAAACACTACCTTTATACGTCTTATCACAAATACTTCCAACTTTGTATGGTTTCAGAGGAGTTGCGGCTCAATGAAATCGGTCTCTTCCTTTAGTAGTATAGATATCGGCCCACTGTGCAGCATTGAAACAAATGAAACAACGAACAAAAAACGAAAACGAACGTAAACCAAATAAACTAAGTTTTTTTAATATTGATTGTATTTCCACTAAATTGTAATATCAGCATTTGTTTATTTAACGTTAAGCTCTTTCTGTTTCTGATGAAGGTCCTCAACCGCACATTATTCTATTTTTGTAACTTTGTTTTTACGTAGTTGATAATGCAGCTTTATTCCTCTTGATAAACAATCTCTCAATAAATATATTTCTCAAGATTAATTGTGAAAACAAATATCTACAGTGAGTAAACAAGTTTAGATATACCTTGTAAACAAATATCTACCTGACTAGTTCTGATCTGTTATTGGGACATTGATTCCGTGACCATCTCACATAAAATGTACCACGGGCTGTGAATGAATTCAAGCATTATATGTTAACTTAGTTCCACAAAACGAGATAAACAATGCTATAAAACGACTTCAAATGATTATCTTTACCTGTAAGAATGAGAGGATGAGGTGCGATAAGAGTCAATATTTAGCACCTTAATAGCAAACAATGCAATTTTCCTCACCGTTTTTCGTTGTATTTTAGTTCTACTGATAAATTAATATGGTGATATAAACTCTTAATATAACAGCTATATATAGATTAGGCCGTTAGTTTTCTCGTACAAATTGTTTTACATTTGTTATTTCAGGGCTTTTATAGCTGATTGTGCGGTATGGGCTTTGTGCATTGTTGAAGGCAGTACGGAGATCTATAGTTCTTAATTTTATGTCATTTGGTCTATTGTGGAGAGTTGTCTCATTTCCAATCATACCACATCATCTTATTTTCATTTTGATATATATATTTGATAGATATTTTGAGCTTGCAAGACAAATAAAAAAAAAACACCTTTACAACAAAGAGTTCTTAAAGTACTGCCACCTATGATTATGTTTTTCATTAAACCAAATTACCAAAACATTATTCTTATATATGATTGAAATAAAGATAGTGATTAAGGTATATGTCGATGATAAACAATTCAATGACAAAATTATCAAAGTGATTTTAACAAAATAATAATAATCATTAAGATCACACATCTGTTTGCCTTTGGCATTGACGTGTGAAAATTCAATTAACAATGTGAATAATTTACATTTTCGATTGTTTTCTGCATATCCAAACGTAAAATCTTATAAACACAGAAGTAAGTATTGATACAAACCCATTTTCTCGTCCTCTATTTTTGTTGTAAGCGATTTATTGTAACCTCCATTTCCGCCTTCATATGGTATGTTGTTTGGTTAGCTACGATTAGACAAATCATACAATGTGTACGGTCACATCAGTTGTTTAATCACCTTACAATCATGTTACGTCCTTATTTCGTCATCTTTAATGATGATCACAATTGAACGTTCTTTCAAGATTGTATCTACCTCATTCATTGCATAACTCTCTGTCCAAGATTTACTATTTTCAATAAAGACAAATAGTCTGGTTTATTTTGATAGGACGATATGTAAAGCAGTGATATGAAATGGGAGCTTAAAATCTATATGAAATACATACTAAATGTCAAAATTAATGTAAAATGAATTCAACATAAAGATAGTGTAATGCATTCCTTTTTCAACAAAACTATCAATTTCAAAATTATACTTTCACATATTTTTACTATCCTTCACTTTTCACGTGCTTCTCATAACGCACCGAAAAGAAAGGAAAATATTTATGACTTAAATTTTAAGAGTTACACGTATATGCTTTTACCATAACGTTATGGTAAAAGCATATACGTAACTCTTTAAAATTGAATGCTTCTTTGTCGAAGTGTGTATGGTTATAAAAGCATTTCACGTAATGTGCTTCGGTCAACACCCTAATTTAATTACAAAAAGGAGACTTCAATTTCTGTAAAATGTGCTGTATCTATTCGAACTTCAATTCAAATGTATCTAAGTTGAGATATTCCCGATTTTATTTACGGAAGTATACTGTTAACACGAACGGCCAATCCAAGTTATCGGTAAACAAATTCTATGATCGTTATTATGTTAACACACTTGATCTCACTCAAACTCGAGTTAATGCAATTCCATTAACTTAATACCAATTCCTGTTACATGTGCTAACACTCGGTATTTACCTCTATATTGAATTTTACAGAAAGCGAATTTATCTGGTCTTAACCTTTACTTCCTATAAAATCTAAGCAATATCGTCTTCAATGCCGTTACAAGCATACGTATTTCCAAGAATATTTCATATACAGACAGACGAACTGTTACTAGTTCAGTATCTTGTGCAAGTAAATGACAATTTTATATTGTTCATCAAAATATTAAAACAAAGACACGGAAGTTACCAAACGGGATATTCAACCTCGACGAGAAACTGACAACACGATGGCAAAAACGAAGAACGAAAAATACAAAACCGCGGTCTATAAATTAAGGCAATAGTAGTATACCGCTGTTCAAAAGTCATAAATCGATTGAGAGAAAATAAATCCGGGTTACAAACTAAAACCGAGGGAAACACATCAAATATATCAGGAAAACAACGGAACAACAGAAACACTGAAGTGCAACAAAACAAACGTCAACATACATAGAAACGAACTATTTGATAACAACTGCCATTTTTGTACTTGGTACAGGACATTTTAAGAAAAACGGTGGGTTGAATCTGGTTTTATGGCTAGCCAAACCTCCCGCTTATATTACAATGTTAAAAATATCGCTAAAATGACAACACAACATAGAAAACTGAAAACTGATGAGCAACACGAACCCAAGCAATAAAACCCGAAAAGGTAATCATAATCTGCTCGTTAAATACAAACAAGTTGCATCCGTTGTGTTGGTCGTATAAATGCAAATTTGGTTTTAAACTTAATTCGGTGAAGTAACATTCGAGGAAAAGGAAAATGGACTAAACCAAAGTATATATGTTGGATGATCATTATTTAGGAGTTGTGTTTTAAAACAAATATGATGTTAACATAAAACAATTCTAGTCTTTTAACATCGGTCAATACGTAAAGTTGGTACTGTTAACGTTATTAAAGTTTTAGGTCAATGTACTTTCATCGGGTCGATGTGACCTCACTAAAAGATTATAGTTTTATTATATTTGAGTATCAGTGTGATTTTAACATTGTTTTAGTTTGGAGAAAAACTACTGACGAAAGCCCTGACAACTGCTCAAAGTAGACCTAGGTTAAAAAAGTTAGGACAATAGCCTACATTTAGTTTGATGAACAATTACTAACTGTAAATCAAGTTTTTTCGTCAGATTGTTGCAAGATGTCAGAGAAAGAACTCTGGTAGTGACATCAGTTTGATTAATAATCACAACAAAATAGAATTAAAGTCTGCTTTGACCAATATAATGAAAACCAGTGATACATGAATGTTTGTAAAGAAAATATGAATAGTTCAATTTAAAGTACAACTGGACACTAGAGCAATCTATTTCTAGCATACATTCATTAGTTTAGACATTTTATGACTATTGCATAAATTAAATTCTTTCAACATTGAACATTCACATAGCAGATGTATAAAATCGTCTAATTTTAACAATTTTGTTATTGTATATGCAACGTTTTACTTCTTAAAGACGAAACCACAAAATTAACAGTTCTGTGTTTAAGTTATGACAAAAGCACGAATTAAACATGCTAAATGCAACTTTGTTGAAGATATATACACTCAAGTGAAAATCGCTGTATAGCATTTCCCACAATACTCATTGAATTCGGTATAAATAGTAACGCTTACTTTTAATGTATCTTATTCATGCTGCATCTGCAGGCCCAATTGAAAATATTGTATGCATTGTCAATAAAATATGAATATACTACCATGTTTTAGAATGAATATCCCTGATTCATGTGATTACTCTTTCAGGTAGAACATTATTCTGCAAAATGTTTAAAGTGCTACTAATGACAAAAGCATTCTTTCCTTCCTGTGCATCTTAAATTCTACCTCTATTCCTGTTTTGATTTAAATATTCATAATTACTTAATGTGTACTGTTATGTGTACTGTTGTTTATCTTTCGTCTATTTCTTTTAAATGTTGGTTGGTTATGCAGACACACCAGGACCAGACAGATCTCATGGTCATTTAAACATGTCTCCTGTTGTTTTTGTATTATATTGTCAATACCAAAGCGAGTAGGAAATGTACGTTTACGCTTTCCATATAATAGATATATAGTTAACTTGTATCTATATATTTTTTTAGAGATCATGTCTTAAAGATAGTTTATCAAATTTGTTTTAGGACAAAAACTGTCAAAAAGAATCGTGATCTATGCAAGGGACCATATTTTGGACAATAAGATGTAGGCAGGGGTTGATCAAAGATTTAGAAGAGCGCTTCATAAAATGGGCTAGAATGACTTTGGTCCCCTGCTGTATTTTATGCTCTTAAACGTTACTTTTTCAGTAATTGTTTATGGTATAAACCTATTTGGTTTGTGACTATATATTGTTTTCGACAATGTGTATATTTTTCTATTATTTTACTGCTCGATATTTTCTGTATAATGAACAGGACTTGATACACAAACATATTAGGCAATGACGTAACGTCACAGTGCAGTTACGTGACGCTTTCATGTCCATCCGTGTCAATTTATCAATGAAACACTCGCGACTTCATTCATACAAACGTGCAACTAACACAACGTATCCTACGCGTTAAATTAGTTTTACTAACTATTTCATTTTATTTCATATTATCAAACAAAAGCATATCGTTAAGACAATATACGGGCTCTCTTGATATTCTTGCTGATAAATTTACTAAACTGCCATTCTTCTATATATATTGTGTCTGTTTGTGTTTTGTAGGTATGGCATGAGATGTGTTACACTTTACTTACACGTGTTTTACTTTACTCGAATTCATGTTCCAGAGAACACATGTTATTTTTAACATATATAAAATTGTCAAAACACAAAGTTAAACAAACAGAACAAAAACTAAACAAAAAAAAAAAAAGAAAATCCTTTATAAAATAAAGTTTAAAGTATCCATGGTGTAGGCTTTTATCACAAGTTTGCATATGGTGTGGATATTTCATTTGTATATATACGTATCTCTTATGTATCAGGCTCGTCCGAGCAAAATATTAACATCGAGGGTATTCTGGAGAGTTAACCATAAGATATCAACTGTCAATTAGTGATTCTCGTATGCGTACAGAAAGTAAATCCATAATTGACTAATGTCACAAATTTTGATGTGAGCAAAAGAAGTATTAGATATAATACAAACATCTTAAAACATACTTATACCACCAATACAATAACAAGAATACAGATAAAATTAATAGACATAAGTGAAGAAGCATCGTAAGGTCATCAAAATTTGGTATATCTTTTCTACATGCGAAGCATCAAATCGTCAATATTAAGTCAAGTGGTGAAATAAATGTTGTATTTATCAAAATTTTCAGAAATTGTTTTCACATAAAATGAAAACAATAATAAGGATAAAATTACAACAAGCTATAATCAAGGTTCCTAAAATACATACATGTATTTATATGTTTTCTAAATTAATTAATTGTTTGTACTAAACCATACATTTCAAATCGTAAACAAGTTTTCTTTACAAGCAATTAAATTTACATCGGCTTATTGATACGATGTTTCCTGCATTATAAAAAAAAATGTTCTTATTTCTAGTACAAGTTTGATTTATATATTAACACATGAATTTATTAAAACATTTTCTTTTTGCGTTCGATCCACTAATTGTATTTTAATGCATACAGGATACAGTACTTGCTCTTATTATAATTGCACCTTGTTGTTAGTCAAAAATTTGTCCAAAAACAACGTCAACAAATAACTTTTATATTTATCAAAATGTGTTAAGTTTAAGTATACAAAATGCGATTAGATTTCAAACTGATTAGAGAACGTATGTGTTTATTTGTATCATGTTCTAATAACACCCCTTCAAAATTATGGAGACTTTAATATTTCTATTTTGTTTTTTATTGTTTACTCAAAATGTGAACGCATTTCTACTCGATGATAAGACTACTCCATCACAGAATGGGGAAGCAGGCCAACAATTCAGTGCACTAAAGGAATTACTTACAGACGAAAGGAAAGCTCGAAAACATCTAGAAGAGGTGGTGACACAATTACAAGCAGAAGTCGTTTCGAAGACTTTAAACATAACCAACCACTGTGGTCAAACCGACATGATAATAGCTGATTTACAAACCAAGCTAAAAAACATGGAAACCAAGCTAGAACAGAGTGTTCAACAACAAAAAATGGAAAATGCTGCTCTCTATCAAAATTTTACCAGCCTTCAGAAGGTAAACTCGATCATTCAGCGAAATTATTCTCTCATTCAGCAGCACTATTCCATGCTTCTACAAAATTATTCTACGTTACAAGTAGAGCACGATGATTTAAAAAATAAACTTATAACACATGGCAAGAAATCAGCAGAAATGGCAACGGAAATTACAGCATTACAAACGGACACCCAAACGTTAAAACATCAGGTTTTTACACTGACTACAAACCAATCTGCACAAGGCCAAGACTTTATCGCGCTTTACAACAAGACTCTTGCATTTAGGTCAGACATAGCACGTGATATTATAAAACTGTCCAGTCATCATAATGATTCAATTGATAAGCTTTTTAATCACCTTCAAAACGGTAAGTTAATAAATAAAGGCAACAGAAGTATACCGCTATTCAAAAGTTCATAGATCGATTGTGAGAAAACAAATCCGTACTACAAACTAAAACCGAGGGAAACACATCAACAATACGAAGAAACAACAAAACACTGAAGTGCAACAAAAAAAAAAAAAAAAAAAAAAAAAAAAAAGCGACAATGCAACATACATAGAAACGAACAACTAAAAAACAACAGCCATATTCCCGAAATGTTACAGCACATTTTAAGACAAAATGGTGGGTTGAACCTGGTTTTGTGGCTACCCTAGACTTTCGCTGCATGGTATGGTTAAATATACTGCTAAAATGACAACATTAAATTATTTCTTACATATTACATGTACAATTGTATAGAAGGCACAAAAAATCTGCAAAATATGTTCCGAAATTTATTTTTAATCACGACAAATCTTGTAAAAATTAACAGATTTCCGAAATATAAATTATGTGTTGTTGATACAAGAATTTCCGTTTTAAGAATATTTCTGGCGATTCATATAAGAAAGGTGAGTTGTATGTCTGACAAATTTAAAAGGTAAACAAGTCAAAATGTTGAATTTTGCGAAAAGTCAGCCAATAAGGTGCAATGTGTGTGATCTTTGTGACACTGATAGTGCATGAACATCTTCAAATAGAATTCATTTGCCGATAGACATAATAATTAAAATACCTTTTTTTTTCAATTTTGCAGAAAACAAAACCTCCCATCAGTTGATTAGCAACATGAATAAGACAATGCATTTTTGAAGAGCAGTTATCCAACAACAGTAAGATTTAAATAATAATTGCACTAGTAATCATCAATAGCGCGATGCTAGCACTAGTAACTACATCCAGTTCATACTATCTTGGGCTCCAAAGATTTTAACAACTGTGCTATGTTTATGTTAAATGGTTTTCGTCGATGTCATCGTCATACAGCTATAGAACACAAGAATCAATCAGTGATTTTTCTGCCGAATTGAAGTTTTTCAACAATTTGTATTCTCGCAACACAATAGCTTACCCCTTCTGGTTATATAGTACGGTCGTGTGAAATAAGAATACACAAATTTTTTCCTACTTCTAATTAATGAATCTGTTCAGCGACATTGAACTAGTTTTGTTGTTTAATGATGTTTGTTACTCTTACTATATACTATTGTCAGTTCATTAAATATGACATATTTTGGTCACCGTACGGCCTTCAAAAATGAGCAAATCCCATACCGCGTACGCAGCTGTAAAAGGCCCCGAAATGACAATGTTAAACAATTCAAACGAAAAAAACTAACGATCTAATTTATGTACAAAAAAATAGACGAAAAACAATACGTAACACATCTACAAACGACTACCACTGAACTACAGGCTCCGAACAGCCACATAAGAACGAACTATAAAAATCAGTTGAAAAATCCTTAAAGGTAACTCACCAGATGAATAGATAGACATACATATAACAAAAACACAGAGTGGACGTTGCCGGGTATTTGTATATTCCAACAACAAAAAGACACCAAGCACTGATCTGAGAGTACTCGCGTTACTGACAGCTAGTTGAAGCCACTAATAACTAATAAAAAAAATCATGCATCTAAGACTAAATTATCAATCAGTACACATCCGACATCAAATGGATTTTGTGTAAAGAGTTAGTCATAAACAGTCAGAGAAAAACACGACCTTGTGCAATGCCAAGTTACAGGTATATAACAATAATATTTAGTTAGCTTTTAATTTACTGAAACCAAAATCAATATTGGTACCAATAAAAACAATATTCAATGAGATAATTACACTGTTGAAAAAGTAACCTTTTAGAATAAGTTTATTTAAAGGATCGATAAGTTTACCAGGATCGTTTCTAAATTTCCGGGCACGGTAAACAACATTTCCGTAAAAATGAGGATGTGCTTTCCCGTTTGAAATAAGTTTTCTACATGTACAAACAAGCTTCAAAACCAAATCTTTATTTCAATGAAGCCCACCTCCGAGTGCGGGATTTTCACGCAATTATGAAGACCTATTGGTGGCCTTCGGTTGTGTTTTGCTGTTTGATCGGGTAGTTTTCTTTTGACACATTCCCCATTTCATTCTAAGTTTTATTTTAAAAAAAATTGCATTTTTTAACAGAGTACTGAACATCCTGATATAATTAATTTGCATATCAACATCTAAACCTGAATCGTATTTGTTAGAGATGTCACGGCAAACTACAAGTTTATCAATCAGACTATAATTGACGCTTTTAAACACATCCAAGCCAATTTGTGTTTGATTAGACGAAAAAGTTACATGAAAAAATAGGTTATTGAACAAGTGTTTCTTGTGTTCTAATAATACTGTTTCTCAATTTAAGTGTAAAATATGCGTATATAACGAGTATTACAACCTATATTGTTTATATGTAAACAGATTTCTTTCTTTCTAATCTAACAGTGACTCAA
This sequence comes from Mytilus coruscus, assembly GCA_017311375.1. Taxonomy (NCBI): domain Eukaryota; kingdom Metazoa; phylum Mollusca; class Bivalvia; order Mytilida; family Mytilidae; genus Mytilus; species Mytilus coruscus. The sequence continues at coordinate 25,626,343 of CM029605.1, read as the reverse complement.
AATAATAGCCAGATAAAAAAATTCTACATGATGAAATGCAAGGGATCCGGAAACAAGTCGAAGACGAAAGTAATGGTTCGTATATATACAGAATAATCACTACTATGGAGATTTGTCTTGTTGGCACTCATACAAAACTTTCTTGTATCTATTTAAGAGAATTACAGCAAATAAATCTGTAATAAGATTTTCAAAAGAGCCACATATTGAATACCACACTTAGGCATGGTTCAAGTTACCACATATATAAGGTTTTGAGTTTTCGAAAATGCGATTAGATTTTAAACTGATTAGAGAACGTATGTGTTAATTTGTATCATGTTCTAATAACACCCATTCAAAATTATGGACACTTTTATATTTCTATTTTGTTTTTATTGTTTACTCAAAATGTGAACGCATTTCTACTGATGATAAGACTACTCCATCACAGAACGGGGAAGCAGGCCAACAATTCAGTGCACTAAAGGAAATACCACACTTAGGCATGGTTCAAGTTACCACATATATAAGGTTTTGAGTTTTCAGGTAATTTCACAGGATAAGGAGAGTGAAAAGGCTGTTGAACTTAGAGTATTTTGTGAAATGAATCTAATACAGGGTACCTACCCCTTAACTCCCACTTCACTCCCCTCTACCCTACTCCCAATCCACTCTCCCAATTCATAGCTCCCTGTCCTTGCTCCAAGACGAAGGTAGAATCCCCGATAATCCTTTTTTCCCCGTCTTCAGCCGGTTTTCCACCTGACTTCCACTTTGCTCCCCTGTATTCCAGTCCCTTCTTTATTCCAATGTTTCCTTACTCCTGTCCACCCCTTCACATAATTTTTTTTTAACATTAACAAAAACTGCCCTATATAGTACAACCATTATATATAGGTTTATCCCTGTGTGTTAATCGTCAAATGAACCAGGCTTGACGAAATTATATATTCCTCATTGCTAGAATAATTTACATTTGCATTTTACATTCATTTTGCGGATATCTGTTTTCTCCGTTTACGGTTTGCTATTTACAGTGATTTATTTATAAACCCTACAACACGTGTGGCTTTCCGTTGGATTTAAAATTTTGTCTATCATATTCTATCAAGGTAAGTTTCAAATATAAATAGTGTGCCACTATGATTAAGATGACTTAATGTCTGATGTTCTTCTATATGTATATATATCTATTTGAAATATCTTCAATCTTTGATATTATTCTAAATTACGTTCAATGAAACGAAAGTAGATTTTCAACATGTTTGATTTCTTCAAAATTGAAAATAAGAAGATATTTTCACATAATAGGTGAGACATTCACATGAATAAATGAGATAATGACATTACCTTACAGCATCGTCAAAATGTAGCGAATGCTTGGTCCACTTTACAACTTAACCTTTCTACGTATCCGAATACTTCCAATTACATGTATATAGCTGTCAATAATCTGAACGGAAATCCTGCCGATACAGCGCACCATAACACCAGATCAAAATCTTATAAAAACCTTGGACGATTCACGATAAACCGTCAAATGGAAACTTCACTAAAAATGTCTGCCTAGAAAAATTTAAAGGGATCTTAAAAGCATGTGTATTAAAGAAAAAGATAAGTCATATATACATCAAGTGTCTAGATGATTTTTTTTTTAAAGTGATAAAAATTATATTTCACACAAAAAATAGTCATTTATTTTTATTTATAAGTAAAACATGTAAAATTTGCAAAGATCTGTAAACCAAAAAAAAAAAAAAAGCAATACAAAGTAATTACATCTCATAAACATATGTTGCGATTTCGTTAAAATAATCAACGTATAGCCTTACACATTGGCATTGCAACAACCTTCAGATTTCGATCAGTGGATTGAGTGATGCTTGCTTTATGTTCTATAGGTCATGCATATTCAGGACATGAACGCATTTACATTTAATACAATTGGTAGTTTCTGAGATAGGTTACTCGGGATGACGAACAGGGGACTGCAACTGAAAAATACGAGTATGTTGGACCAACCACATACGGACCTCTTAGAGAGTTATTGCTATGCTTTTCTAACGTGAAGCGAGTCCCTACACGTGACGAGTCATCGGATTTAATGTTCATATTTCAACACCACTTATAGCCAAAATGACAGTCCACTAAAGCAAGGTTTTCACTATTGGCAGGGATACGACTAGCGGTTTTATATTATATATCCCGATGAACACAAAGAGTTTCAGATTTAGACCGTATCGTGTTTCCATTGTTTCTAGCATTACATATTTCCAGAAGTCTATTGTAGATATTTCTTATTCATTCAGTAGGTTCCTTTATTTCCTCTAGCACGTGGTACTACATATGTAAGATGGTCAAGAAAGCAATGTCCAGATCAAAATAATACGGAACTTGTATATTCAGGTAACATGTTTATATATATAAGTAATGAAAATTTGACAAAATTGGTAAGTTTAATAATAATAATAATAAATAATAATAATAATAATAATAATAAACTATGACTGACTGTAATATAAAATGATAATAACTTCATTTCCTGGCATTATTTCATAAGTTAATTAAAGAATGACTGTAATATTTTTCTGTCTATAAAGAAATAACATCAAAAATGTGTTGTACATTGAATAACCCACGTAGTGGGTAATTTTAAAGTGTGCACCACATTTGTGATGTTATTACGAATAGACAGAAAACATATCACAGTCATTCCTTATAATTTAATTCTAAATTCCATTTAAAGCCGGCGTAAATCATAAATTAAAAACGTTGATGGCGTCACGGTCACATGTCAAAATTATGTGAACTATATGAGCTGGTAGACAAATACTGTCTGCCAATCAGAAGACGTGTTACATCCAAAATCAAATTATTCTTCTATATAATTTTTCTTTCAATCTTAATTCAGGATATACAGGAGGGGGATCTTATAATGATTACGGGCTTTGCATCAAATAGTGCTCATCAGGACGTACCATGTGCTGTCTGTAGAGTGAAACAGGCCTCAAGTGTTATAATGATACCAGGGAAGAACAGGTGCTATACAGGATGGAACATCGAGTACAACGGATATCTGTCAACAAATGCTTATAATGAGCACGGTGCTAGCTCATATATTTGTATAGATATACAACCTGAATATGTTACTGGAGGATCCACATGGAAACACGATGGCAAATTGTTTTACGAAGTGGTAGCTAAATGTGGATCACTTCACTGTCCACCATATCATAATAACTATCCAATGACATGTGTTGTTTGCTCAAAATGATTGAACAACATGTTTATTTAGAATTATTTGTAGTGTCAGTTTAGGGACGACATCAAAAGATCAATGTAGGATAAAAATTTAAATCAAATAGTTTGGGGTGGGGGTTAAAATTGCTGCAAGTTTTGTTTATCCAAAATCAATTTTACATATATCCATATTGGTCAATCAATTTTTCCCAAATTTAGTTAAGAGGGGGGGGTGGTGGTGGGGGCTGGGGGTTGTGAAAAACTATGTGAATTAAGTTTTTATCCTGCATTGAACTTTGATGTCGTCCCTTATCTGATTTTCAATTTTGAATATAATTTATATATCCAAAAGTTAACAATAAACAAGAAATGAACTTCAAAAGAACAATTGTTGGTATTTGTAAACATTGAACGCACAAAAGTTCTCTTGTATGATAAAATCAAGCATATGCCTATCAAACATTTAAACGTTTCAATTTTATTTAGTAGACATTCAAATTAATCTGAATTACTTTTTTGTACATAAATCGGGCCGGTAGTTTTTCCTTTTGAGTTGTTTTATATTTCCCATTTCGGGGACTTTTATATCTGACTATGAGGTATGTATTTTGTTCATTGTTGAAGGTAATACGATTATCCATAGATGTTAAATTATATGTCATTTGACATCTGGTAAACAGTTTTCTCATCGACATTCATACCACATCTTTTTATTTGCATATGATAAAACAAAACAATTTTATATAATGTTAATAAGGTTGTGGACCGTTTATTATATATATAAAGGAACTCAGATATCAAGAACCTTAAAACAGAGAAAAAATTACATATACCAAAGGATAGATAAAAATCATCCCAAAAACAATATCATCATGGTCACAATTATTTACAGTAACAGTCAAAACTTCCAGTCGTTAATTTGTATTCGATTCTGTATTTGTTTGTGTTTGATCAATTGATAGACATATATTTTAAGGGTTAATGCTGTTTTTTTTTTTTTTTTTTTTTTTTTGGGGGAGTTGTGCCAGTGAAGTAAGTGTGAACAAACCAGTGTGGATGGTAATGGATTTAATAGTGTTAGTATGTATGACCATTTATCTTACCTCCTATATATATCTAGGAATATTATTTGTTAAAAGCAATCGCGTGGAGACCGTGTATATTCCATATTAGGTTAGTAGGCGGGGCTTATTTCAATACACGGTTAGTAGTAGTGTTACGTCCCTTTATTAAAACAACACGGTGCTGTGGAATAATCTTAAAGGTTTCATCCGACGAAAAAATTGATGATGAACAATTGAAATAAATTCATAAAACCCATTTAAAGCTAACAATTTGTTGTTATTGGCAATTGTTTTATATAGACTCATGGAAGTAGGTTCTTAATACTAACGGTATTGAAGACTTGATCACTTTGATAGGCCACTAGTGTAAATACTACATGTTGAGATAGTTGGTAAGATAAATTCGTTAATTTATATTTTATATGGAGTCAGTAAATTTCATATGGGGTGAAAGCGACGCTCGAATCCCCATATGGAATTTACTGACTTCAAATATATCATATTATGTCACTAGCACACTATGTAACTAATAATATTTAGGCATGGAAGTACTCCTAAGTGATGTTGTTTGAGCTTTTAAATGACTTTCAAATAGGATATTGTGTTGATCTGTGTTCAACGGTGACATACATCTTGAATTTTAGATGAGTTTTAAAAGCTATAAATTGGCATATGTCTATTCAATCTACTGAATACTTGGTTTTCAAGTTTTGGACATGAACTTGAAGCTTTTCATATGAATTTTCAAAGTGTTCATATGTTAACCAATGTTCCACAGTAGAGATTATCATTGTTATTTTTTTCTCTGAAGGGCACCAAAAACTAAAAATCCAAGGTGCATGGTCCTGGTTTTAATATGTGAGTTGGGTTTTGAGAAGCTGTAATTATTGTATGAATGCATAGTTATGTCTAAACCAGATAGTCATTTTTTATTTATGTTTGGCAGCAAAAAACGCAAATTTATCCATGTATCATTAGTGTTGCTCAGATGTGCAAGACAGCTGCTTAAAGAAGTTGTGTGTATGTGTTCCACATATGTGTTTGTTATACGTTTTTAAATAGTGGGGGCAACCTGGATTAAGATAGACAACAAAAACTCAATTTCACCAGTATTTTGCCAAATTAATATTTCACTGTAGATATATTTTTCTTATTTTAGTTGTACAGTTGCTGAGTCATTGGCGTCCAGGTGTAACGTCAAACCTCTTGATATTCGTGATTTGTATCAAGTTAACTTTTATCAAAGCTACATATTCATCGATTTTCAAATATAGACTATACTGAGAATTTCGTAATTTATACTTGTCGAAAAAAAAGAGAAATGAACGCGTTATGTTTTTGACAAATTTAAATTCATAAATCAATGCATATCAATTGCAAAGTGTAATTTTCATCGGTAGGATAAGAGACGATATTTTTGTAAATTAATTCTCAATAAAAAAAATACAATGTTTATCAATTATGAACTTTTGACGACGTCAATACGTTATATATGAACCTGTCAAGATTATATACACCGAGGACGTAGTACGAGTGTCAATATAATCTAACAGGTCTATATATAACGTATTGATTGAGTGAAAGTCTCCTTAATTTATATATTGCATATGTAAATAATGTATAAGGACAATGGTGTTCAATGTTCCTTCTGTATATTTTTAAATTGTATTTTGCAAGAATTCTAACATGTTATTGAAAATATCAATTTTTTAACAACTTCATTGATTGTTGCATTAGCTTTCTTGTAATCTTAACGTCTGCATTTACCATAAAAAAAAAACTCGAAATCTACTGATAAACTTGCAAATTTTATTTCTGCTGCGGCACCGACTCCGTGGTTGTTATGTGTGACGTCATGACGTCATAAATCTAAATTTAGCAAGATTGACCGTCATTATACATATAAATACAAACATAGCGTATATATACATAAAAATAGAAAAAAAGCTTCGGATACGTAAAAAGTAAAATCACAAAAATATTGAACTCCGAGGAAAATTCAAAACGGAAAGTTACTAATCAAATGGCAAAATCAATAGCTTAAACACATCAAACGAATGGATAACAACTGTCATATTCCTGACTTGGCATTTTCTTATGTAGAAAATGGTGGATTGAACCTGGTTTTATAGCTAGCTAAACCTCTCACTTTATATTTGAAACACGTGATCGTAATATCCAATGAAAACAATAGAATGCTACACCATATGTAATATAATGCAGTATTAAATAAAAAAAAAATCTTTCTCTTTTTAATATTATTGGAAAGATATTGCTACTGGTGGACTATTACATGCTCTGTTTTCATTCTCAATTTCATAAGTTTCTGATGGTACCATCGTCTCTGTAATCATTGCTTTATAACATACCTTTCTTTTTATATAAACTGAGAAATGATTCTGAATCTAATTTTTAAAAATTCTCTAGCAAAGTTCATTTTAGCGTATATTTTAGGTTAAAGCGAGGTATTTATACATCGTTCTATTTCCGATATTTAGCTTTATGTGTTTCTGATGAAGGTAAATACAGAAAAGCATTTCCAACTCATTAAATTCAAAACGTGTAATTCTCATATTGGATATACATGTATGCAGTGTCTGCTTACTTTTCCGGATCGCATGATATTACGCCCGGTTTTTGGTGGGATTTGTTTTGCTAAGTCTTTAGTTTTCTATGTTGTGTTTTATATACTATTATTTTGACTTTGGTAGTTGTTTTTTTTTTTTTGGGCAGGCATTGCCAATTTGTTTTCGACTAAGTTTAAACATCCCTATAGTATCTTTCGACCGGTCTTTTGTAGGATGTGTCGTATCATTGATTCTTCAAATGGAAATAAAAGTGAAAATTCTTTTGAGTACATGTATCAGTGAGGAAAACAAAAAAGTTAAATCATTAAGTACCAAAGAATACAAAATCTCTATCCCACTAAAAGGGAGGAAAAATCGTCACCTGTGCCAGTCCCATGTACAACCGTATAAATATCTGAAAACGTTAATTACACTTTAAATTATAATATTATGTTTTTATAAATGTAGGCAGAACGAATCCTGGCCGAACAGACTATATGGGCAAACATGTAAACAGGGCGAACGGACCCGATATCCTCTGACAACAGCTTACAGTAGAGCTCGGTATAAAAGTTAGAACAATAGTTTACATTTAGTTTGATGAACAATAACTGACTGTAAACTTTCATCCGATTGTTGCAGGTTGTCATAGAAAATAGATGTAAGGTGGCATCAGTTTGATTAAAATAGAATAAAAGTCTTAATATTGGTTTGCTTGCGTTGACCTATATAATTATTACCAGTGATACATAACCGTTTGTAACGAAAGTTGTGAGTTGCTGTCCGATTTGAAAATTTTGCAGACACAGCTAGAGCAGACATATGATAGATACATATAGTTAACTTGCATCTATATATTTCTAGAGGTCATGTCTTTAAGATAGTTTATCAAATCTGTGTGAGGACAAATGCTCTGTAAAATAAAGAATCATGATACATTCAAAGGGCCTTATTTAGGACTATAAGATGTAGGAAGGGTCGATCAAAGAATTAGGAAGCGCATATCACAAAAAGTGCTAGAATTACTTTGGTCCCCCTACTGTATTTAATGCTATAAATCGTAACTGTTTTTAATAATTGTTCATTATATAGTTGAAAATAGGAAGATGGTATAAATCTATTTGGTTTGTTTTTGGCAATAAGTATATTTTCTTATTAACTGTCTGGTATTTCTGTATAATAAACATGACCTGTTACTGAAATATATAAGTCAATGACGTGACATCATTCTTAAAACCGTACTGCAACGTTTTCTACGCGTAAAATTATATTTACTTACTATTTCATTTATATCATTTTTTCAAACAAAAGTATATTGTTAAGACAAAATTATTGACTCCCTTGATATCATTCCTGATAAATTTACTAAAATATATATTCTAATGCATTGTTTATGTTACAATCTTTTTCATTAGCTAAAAGTTACCGTCAAATCCACAGTTGACCAGTCGTAACTAAGGAGGGACCCGCCATTTTGAATTCATTGGATCAACAAATGTCAATTACTACAATATTATCGAAAATAAAACAACATCTACCTAATAATCGCCGTTTTGATGTGATTTTATCCAAATTTGAATCGTAGAAGTAACGAAATTACCTTCAGTTTGTAAGTTTTCATTTGTATGACGTCATTTTAGCAATGACGTCTATGCGCCAAAATCATTCATTTTCTGCTACGCTTCGTCAGTAAAACTGCATTTGCGACCGTCAAATTGCCAATTGACGGTGGCAACTCTTCAACTACTTAATTCTTAATTCCTTAATTATATCTGTTTGTGTTTTGTAGGTATGGCATAAGGTGTGTAACACTGAACTTACACTTGTTTCACTTTACTCAATAAGTTGCTACTTGTTTCATGTTCCAGAGAAAACATGTTATTTCTAACATTGTTATGATATTGTAATTATTATATTTATTTATGTTGACCTAATTTGTTTTGTGTGGCCTGATAGTTGTTTACAAAATAATCTTATAACTGTGCAGTTTAGATATCACTGTAACAATCATAGATACTGATGGAATGATTGGAACTTTCAATTTGACTTACATAACGATTCCAGAATGATCATAATAAAAGATGTGTTATTTAAACTTCTTACATTGGTCTAGAAAACTTCTGTTCGACAGTTTTCTAGGACTTTTCTTTCTACAGTTTCTAGAGATTTCCGTGACAACTATATATATACAGACACTAAAGTTAAACTTTCAGACATACACATCGATAGACATTAATATTCTTAGCAGTTGGATTGACACTTTTATTTTTTCAAACAACATCATACTAGATTGTGACCTATTGGACGTAATATTCTGATTGGATTCCCGAGAAGATTTCCGGATAGAGAAAAGATAAAAGATCGGACATATATTTTGACAGTTAAGTTGACATTTCTTTTTGTGTAATACTTCTTGTAAACTTGTGTATAATAAATCTTGTTAAGTTTTATTATTGATTTGTGTCTTTTGTTGGCTACAATTTAAAGGTGATTCTGGCCGTAACAGAAATTGGGGGCTCGTCCGGGAGAACGTAAATATCTTATTAAAAATTTGTTCAGTATTTTTATTAGAACTAGCCAACAAAATTCTACAAAATGGCATTTGATGCCGGTAAATTTTTGAAAACGCCAGACCTGGAGGGGTTTGATAATTTAAAGAAAGAGGAATTAGTGTTGCTTGCTAAACATCTGAAATTAGATTTTAGAGCATCTATGAGAAAACAAAGTATAAAAAATTGGTAAAGGCAAATAAGTTGACGCAGAAATCTTAGGTGAAGAGGCTCTTGAACTTAAGGTCGAAAATGTTGACGCTATCAAATTAAAACAGCTTGAATTAGAACATGAACGTAGACCTGGAAATGAAGGAAAGGTAGATGGAGAAAATAAAAGAAAAGAAGATGAATTTAAATTAAAAGAACTGGAAATGAAGGAAAGGTTGGAGATAGAGAAAATAAAAGAAAAAGAAGATGAATTCAAAGTAAAACAAGATGAACTTAAATTAAAACTGACAGAACTTGAAATGAGGGAAACGCTAGAGATGGAGAAAATGAAAATTGAAATGGTCAAAGAAGAAAGCAACACTAAAGTCCAGTCGAAATCAGAACATTTTGATTCAGCCAAAAATTTACGTTTGGTTTCAAGATTTTGTGAAAAAACAGTCGATAAATATTTTCCACAGTTTGAGAAAATTGCTCATAATTTGAAATGGCCAAAGCCGTATTGGACTACGATGCTGCAAAGTGTTTTTGAGGGTAAGGCCGCTGAAATATACTCAGCACTTCCATCAGAAAAAAGGTCTGATTATGACACGGTAAAACAGGAAGTTTTGAAAGCTTATTAGCTAGTACCAGAAGCATATAGACAGAAATTAAGATCTTATAAAAAGTTTGATTCACAAACCTATGTTGAATTTGCTCGGGAAAAAGAAGATCTATTTGATAAATGGCTTACGTCAAAGAAAACAGATAACAATTTTGATAACCTGAGACAATTGATGTTATTAGAAGAGTTCAAACAATGTGTTCATTTAGACTTAAAAACACATTTAGACGACAAAACTGTTGAGACATTACATGATGCAGCTGTTATTTCAGATAATTATACCCTTTCACATAAAAGAAGTTTCAAGGGTCAAAATGTTATTACTTCGAGTGGAAATTACAAAAATCAAAGCACTGAGCGTACTGATAGTAAGCCTGTTGCACAGAATAAGAGTCAGTCTAGTTATAATATGTCTAGTCCAAAATTTGATACTTTTGAGAAGAAGTCACTGACTTGTGCTTATTGTAAGAAGAATGGTCATCTGATGACTGATTGTTTTAGACTCCAGAGGAAGAATGAACGAGATAATAAGCCGAGGTCAAGTGCTTGTACGACACCTTTTATTACCAATACGTTGGAATGTCCTGCCAGTCAGGCTTATAAGTCCATTTTTGTGATTACATGGAGGATTATAAACCCTTTATGTCTGATGGGTTTGTTTCTATTGTTGATAATACTACTCCTCAGCCTATTAAGATTTACGGGACACTGGAGCTTCTCAGTCTTTATTGTTAGAAGGTGTGTTGCCTTTGTCCAAGGAGACTTCTGTTAGTGCATCCGTTTTGTTACAAGGTTTAGAGCTAGGTTGTATAGATGTTCCCTCTATCGTATCTATCTGAAGTCAGATTTGATAACTGGACCAGTTGTGTCGTCCTAATCTCCCTGTTGAGGGTGTTGCATTATGATCTAGCTAGGAACAAAGTGGTTGCTGAACCAATTGTTACCATGTGCCTTAGAACGTTTTCATCAAACATTGAAGAACATGATTAGAACTTTTTGTCTTCAATTTGACAGAGACTGGGATGATAGAGTTCACTTTCTACTTTTTGCGGTCCGAGAGGCTGTTCAAGAATCCCTTGGTTTTAGTCACTTTGAGTTGGTATTCGGCCATACTGTAAGGGGACCGTTAAAATTGATTAAGGAAAAGTAGCTTGCTGAACACACTGACTTGAATCTTTTAGACTATGTATCTAGATTTAAAGAAAAATTGTATACTGCTTGTCAAATTGCTCAGAAAAACTTAAAAAATGTACATAACAAGATGAAAATATGGTATGATAAAGATGCCAGGGACAGAGTTTTTGAGCCTGGTGATAACGTACTTGTATTTTGCCAGTCCCTGGACATCCTTTACAGGCTAAATATTGTGGTCCTTATACAATAGAGAGTAGAATCGATGATTTGAATTATATTGTAAAAACTCCAGGTCGGCGCAAACAAAATAGAGTGTGTCATATTAATATGTTAAAACCATATGTTGAGCGTACTAATGAATGTGAAAGTAAACCAGTTGCCTCTTTAGCTCAGATGTAATTGAACCACCTTTTAGTTCTAAAACTATGGAAGAGACAGTTAGACCGAAAAATTCCGAGATTTTGTCAAATTTAGATTCAAAACTTGCACATCTGTCTTTTGATCGTAGAGAAAAAGTAAAAGCTTTGGTATTTTCTTTTTAAATCTTTTTCCAGATGTGCCAAACAAAACCACTGCTGTTTGTCATGATGTTGATGTAGGCGATGCTTCTCTAATTAAGCAACATCCTTACCGGCTCAATCCACTCAAACTTGAATTTATGAGACAAGAAATTAAATATATGCTTTACAATGATATTATTGAGCCGAGTAAAAGTGAATGGAGCTCTCCTTGTCTCCTTGTGCCCAAACCAGATAAAACCTTTCGTTTCGTGACTGATTTCAGAAAAGTAAATTCAGTTTCAAAATCTGATTCCTATCCGATACCAAGGATAGACGATTGTATTAACAACATTGGTCAAGCAAAACTTGTGAGCAAATTTGATTTGTTGAAAGGTTACTGGCAAGTTCCATTGACACAGAGAGCTCGTGAAATATCAGCTTTTGTCACACCAGATGGCTTATTTCGATATACTGTAATGCCGTATGGCATGAAAAGTGCTCCAGCTACATTTCAAAGAATGATCAGTAATGTTATAAAAGATTTAGACTGTTGTTATGCTTATATTGATGATCTCATTGTATGTAGTGATAGCTGGGAACAGCATTTAACACATTTATATATGAAACTTTTGATAAATTCTCTTAATCAAATTTGACTGTTAATCTTGGTAAAAGTGATATTTTCCGGGCAACTGTTGATTATTTAGGGCATACAGTTGGCCAAGGTCAAGTGAAACCTATTATGGCTAAAGTGGATGCAATTACCAAATTTCCTCCTCCTACAAATAGAAAACAACTTTTGAGATATTTAGGCATGATTTCTCTTTAACTGACTTTTAATGTGCGTATTGTTATGCGTTTACTTTTCTACATTGGCTAGAGGTATAGGGGAGGTTGAGATCTCATAAACATGTTTAACCCCGCCGCATTTTGCGCCTGTCCCAAGTCAGGAGCCTCTGGCCTTTGTTAGTCTTGTATTATTTTACTTTTAGTTTCTTGTGTATAATTTGGAGTTTAGTATGACGTCCATTATCACTGAACTAGTATATATAATTGTTTAGGGCCAGCTTAAGGACGCCTCCGGGTGCGGGAATTTCTCGCTGCATTGAAGACCTATTGGTGACCTTCTGTTGTTGTCTGTTCTGTGGTCGGGTTGTTGTCTCTTTGACACATTCCCCATTTCCATTCTCAATTTTATGATTGGATTTTACAGGAAATTCTGTTCAAATTTTGCTACTGTTGTTCCATCATTGACTCATCTTTTACTGAAAGATTCTAAATTTATCTGGAGTGAAAATTGTCAAAACGCTTTTCAAAATAACAAATCACTTTTAATTAATAGTCCAGTTCTGATAACTCCAGACTTTGAAAAAAAAACAATTTAAACTTGCCGTTGATGCAAGCGATCTGGGAATTGGAGATGTTTTATATCAAGAGACAGATGATAATGTTGAGAAACCTATATCATATTTTTCTAAGAAATTAGATAAACATCAGAAAAATTATTCAATTATTGAAAAGAGTGTTTTGCAATGTTGTCTGCACTTCAACATTTTGATGTATATTTAAATCCCACTGTGCATCCTATTCTTGTTTATACTGATCATAATCCTCCAACCTTCATACATAAAATGAGAAACAAGAACCAGAGGTTGTCCATCTTCGCTAGCCAAGGGTTACGATCCACTTCCCTCCTCTCCACCCTTTACAGATTAAGCCAACATTTGTGATAACAATGTTGCGCCATCTATCGGTAGATTAAAGTCACGCCCATTTCGAATACATTATTCTTGACCAATGGTAGCACTTAAACTCTTCAGTTTGGAGGCGAAAACACGGTAGCGTCTAGAGTCTACAAACTTGGTGAAGCCGGAAACGAGAATATACGTTGACATTCATACATTTATGCAAGAAACATAACGGGATATTCTATTAGATGATTACAAAAATTTAAATTGTCACTAAATATCATCGTATGTTTTGGGATGTAAAGACTTGTTGCACAATCAGCACGTGGCAATTGCTTACCTACATTTCCCATATTTACACGTGATCATGTTATAGGCGCTTTTTGATTGGATGCAGCCAGTTACGACTGCAACCAATGAAAATCATTACCTTGTGTCTCCGAAATTCTATCTCAATCCGGCAAGGGTGGAGAGGAGGGAAGTGGATCGTAAACCTTGGCTAGCGAAGATGGAGGTTGACTAGATGGAGTTTATTGTTACAGGAATATGATATTATTTAAAACATATTAAAGGTAGAGATAATGTAATAGCAGACGCTTTATCCAGAACTTATTAAAACACTTTGTATGATTTTTATACTATGTATTTTTGTACATATTATTCATGAAAAGTTTTTGTTACACTCAAATTTCTTTTAAGGGTGGAGGTGTTATGATATTGTAATTATTAGGTCTTTCCACTTTTCTGTGGAAAGACCTATTGTGTTTGTTCTGATTATTATTATTTTCTTCCGCCAAATTTTGTTCTCGCGAAAAATTTTTGTTTCGCAAGATGTCGCTTAGATATTTCTTATATAGTATCATACAGTTTATGCGCTTTTTATTTTCACCCATTCTTAGCCAAACAATTTTCTTTGTAGGAGTTATGTCCCCGAACACTGTTTTTCTTGTGACTGCATCTCCTCCGTAACCGTAAAAGAAAGCGACAAATTTATTTTATAAAATTGCTCGTTATATCCTTTGCATGATTTGTCCTATTTTGACCGAAGCGATATGAATATTACATATGAGAGTTATTTCCTTATGCATTTGATATAAGTGATATGCATTTCTATCTTGTAAACCATAAGTGATAGAGACCTAGGATCTTTTGATTTGAGGTCCTTGATCCAAAAATAAGACAAGTAGGTCAAGGTCAGAGGTCAAGGTCATATTTTAAAGTTTGATTTTGGCTTATTTTCAATTCTTTTCAAAACCATATAAGATATCGACAACATATTTTTACTAAATTGTGAGTTGTGACATGTCGTAACACATAAATTTTGGTTAAAAGGGTACGCTAACATTAAATTATAGCTTTCTCCCTCTTTTATTAAAAGTTAAGCATATGGTGATATAACTCATTAATCATATATAATTGAGACCTATAGTCTTTTATTTGAAGCCCTTGGTTTATGACCTTGAAATTGAGCTCAAGGTCATAGGTAAAACTGACGTTCTAGATTTTGACCTTTGCTCTTACCTCATATGTATACATGATAAAGCCATGGGACTTTTGCATTACGTGGCAAGCCACTTGACCACTGAAAAGCCAACCGGAAGTGACCTGGTGTAAACCGGAAGTAGCTATTTTTGTACTCATTTAATGTTTAAGTATATTGAACCATATATTTTGGAATCAGTATCAAGTAAACTATAAAATAAAACCGGAAGTGACATTTTTCAAACCGAAAGTAACAATTTATCTCCTTATTTAGAAAAATTATAGAAACCATATATTTTCGGAATCAGTGTCAATAAGCTATCATTTGACGCTGGATATGATATATCTAACTGAGTTTTAATATTTCAATATCAAAATTGATCTTTATGGGTGGAAAGACCTTCAATTGTTCTCTGAACAATTGGTTTTAATTATATTTATTTATGTTGGCCTAATTTGTTTTGTGTGGCCTGATAGTTGTTTACAAAATAATCTTATAACTGTGCAGTTTAGAAATCACTGGAACAATCATAGATATTGATTGAATGATTGGAACTTTCAATTTGACTTACATAACGATTCCAGAATGATCATAATAAAATATGTGTTATTTAAACTTCTTACATTGTTCTAGAAACTTCCGTTCGACAGTTTTCTAGGACTTTCCTTTCTACAATGTTCTAGAGATTTCCGTGACAACTATATATATACAGACACTAAAGTTAAACTTTCAGACATAGACATCGATAGACATTAATATTCTCAGCAGTTGGATAGACCTTTTTTTTACAAACACCATCATACTAGATTTTGACCTATTGGACGTAATATTCTGATTGGATTCCCGAGAAGATTTCCGGATAAAGAAAAGATAAAAGATCGGACATATATTTTGACAGTTAAGTTGACATTTCATTTTGTGTAATACTTCTTGTAAACTTGTGTATAATAAATCTTGTTAAGTTTTATTATTGATTTGTGTCTTTTGTTGGCTACAATTTAAAGTAATTCTTGCCGTAACAACATATATAAAATAGTCATAACACAATTTTTAACAAACAAAACAAAAACTACAAAAAAATTCCAACAAACAATTCCTTTATCAAAATTACGTTTAATTTATCCATGTTGTAGGCTTTTTATCACAAGTATGTATATAGTGTGCATGTGTTGATATTTCATCCGTATATATGCATATAAGCCTTGTCCTAGCAAACTACTAACATATGCTGTCTTGAAAGTTAACCATGAGATAACATATGTCAATTAGTGATATATCTCGTATTGTGTACAGAAAGTAAATTCATAATTAACTGAATGTCAATAATATGGATGTGAGCAAAAAGAAGTATTAGATAAAATTCAAACATCTAAAAAAATAATTATTCCACCAATTCGATAACAAAGATACAGATAAAAAACAAAAGATATAAAAACAAAAGCATCGAGAGAGCATCAAAGATATGGTATGTTTTTTTTTCATAAATCGAGCTATAAATCGTCATTGTCGTATTACCTACCAAAATTTGCGAAAATTTATTTTCACATATGAAAAAATCGGACCACAAAAACACTGCTCATGATAAATTCATTTCAAGCAACGATCAAGGTTCATAATATGTGATTTTATGTATGACCTGATTAAATTATTCTTTGGTACTGAACTATTCATTTCCCATCTTCTATATATATAAGCAAAGCAAGTCTTGTTCAGAAGCACTTGAATTTAAACGGCTTATTGATAAGATGTTCCTTGAATACACATGTTCTTTCTTTCTACTACAATTTTTATTTGATTTTGATACATGAATTTATTTAGACATTAATTCTGTTTTGCGTTTGACTAACTTTGTTAATGACAATTTTATCCAGTATCATACTGTTCGTTCAGCGTCCTTTATATGCCTGAACTATTTCCAACCATGCATTTTGTAAACAACAATCAGTGATAATTGCAGCGCTCTTTTCCTCCAACAATTTTACCTGGCTGTTAGTACGAAATTTGTCGAAAACAACAACAAACATTTTATACTTTTATCAAAATGTGTTTACTCTAAGTATACAAAATGCGATTAAATAAAAAACTGATTAGAGAACGTATGTGTTAATTTTTATCATACTCTATATACGCCCCTTTAACATTATGGAGACTTTTATGTTTCTTTTTTGTTTTTCATTGTTTACCCTGAATGTGAACTCATTTCTACTCGACGATAAGACTACATCACCAAATAGTGGCGTAGCAGGCCATCAATACATTGCACTAATGGAATTACTTACAGATGAAATGAAAGCTCGAAAACATCTAGAAGAGGCAGTGACACAATTACACACAGAAGTCGTTTCAAAGACTTTAAACATAACCAACCACCGTGGTCAAACCGATGTGATAATAGCTGATTTACAAACCAAGCTACAAAACATGGAAAACAAGCTAGAACAGATTGTTTAACAACAAAAAATAAAAAATGCTGCTATCCATCAAAGTTTTTCCAGCCTTCAGAAGGTAAACTCGATCATTCAGCGAAATTATTTTCTCATTCAGCAGCAGTATTCCATGCTTCTACAAAATTATTCTACGTTAGAAGTAGAGCATGATGATTTCAAAAATAAACTTATAACACATGAGAACAAGTCAGCAGCAATGGCAACAAAAAGTACGGCATTTCAAACGGACATCCAAACTTTAAAACAGCAGGTTCTTACACTGACTACAAACCAATCTGCATAAGGCCAAGACTTTCTCGCGCTTTACAATCAGACTCTAGTATTTCGGTCAGACATAGCACGTGATATTATAAAACTGTCCAGCCATCATAATGATTCAATTGATAAGCTTTTTAATCACCTTCAAAACGATAAGTTAATAAATAAAGGCAACGGTAGTATAGCGCTGTTCAAAAGTCATAGATCGATTGAGAGAAAACAAATCCGGATTACAAACTAAAACCGAGGGAAACACATCAACTATACGAAGGAAACAACGAAACAACAAAACACTGATCAGAAGTGCAACAAAAACAAACGACAATGCAACATACATAGAAACGAACAATTAAAAAACAACAGCCATATTACCGACATGTTACAGGACATTTTAAGACAAAATGGTGGGTTGAACCTGGTTTTGAGACTTGCGCTGTATGGCAATGTTAAATATACCGCTAAAATGACAACATTATATGAAGGGAATGCAGTACAAATAAATGCATGAACACCCAGAGAAATACATAAATAAATAATATTATAGTACATTTAGATATGTTTACCACATAATAACAACATATAACTGTGAAATTAGTTTAGAACAGTACACAAAAACAGCTTAATAAAATTACGAACTGTGTGTCTGTCACAACAATGTACCAACGCAACAAAAAGTAACGTCAGAGATAAATTTCTAAAAATTGGATACAAATCAAGATTAGGTTTCTTATTCTGTATGTTTTTTATTTATTTCATAACAACTACAAGAATATTAAAATAGAATTGTGTTAGTAATTGTGCAACTAACTATGTCGGCCTCTCTTCCGAATCAAACTGTGTGAAACAAATAAATCCTGTGTAAAACAATATCCGATCAGAATTACAAATAAAACTTCGTAACTAAAAACATGAACGCTGGATAAACAAATACTGACACACGTCTTATAGCATTGCGAATTCACACTCAGCAAAACCGTCATATTCAGGAATAGGTAACGTTCGGTACTTAAAAGACCAGACGACGAAAATAGAAACCACAATCTGAAAACGTAGAAAACATGTCCTTATTTAGTTTAGACACAAATAAACTCATGATAGATACCAGGATTGAAAGTTAGTATCTTTACCAGACGCGCGTTTCGTCTTCAAATGAATCATCAGTGACGCTCGAATAAAAAAAGTCAAAAAGGCCAAATAAAGTAAGAAGTTGAAGAGCATTGAGGACAAAAAATCCTAAAAGCTTTTGCCCAATACAGCTAAGGTTAACTTTTCCTGAAATAGAAAAGCCTAAGTATATCAAAAATACAAAGTTTTGTAAACAGTTAATTTATAATTATGACGATATCATTGATAATTCATGTTAACATAAAAGTGCTGACCACTGGCTGTGGTCGTATTGTATACATTAACATTATTATCTCATAACACATGTAACACTTTAAACTATAAAACATATAGTAACTTTTTTCTAATGGCTATTGGGAGCCTCGAAGTATAGAGCTTTGTTCAATTTTCATGAAATCAGGTTAACGTTCGGTAATTGGGTTTGTCACAGACTTAAGAAAAGTTTTGCATACAACTTTAGCACGTTAAACTATAATTAAAAATCGTTAAAACAATTCATTTGTGTATTTATTTTGCGCAAAATTGTTGAATGAATTCTTACTTATTACATGTACAATTGTATAGAAGGCACATAAAATCTGCAAAATATGTTCCGAAATTTATCTTAAATCACAACAAATCTAATTACAAATTAATAGATTTCCTAATTATAAAATGATGTGTTGTTTATACGAAAATTTCCGTTTTAAGAATATTTCTGGCAATTCATATAAGAATGGTGAGTTGCATGTCTGACAAATTTAAGTCAAATTGTTGAAATTTGCGAAAAGTCAGTCTATAAGGTGCAATGTGCGTGATCTTTGTGACACTGATAGTGCTTGAACATCTTTTGATAGAATTTAATTGCCGATAGACATAATAATTAAAATACCTTTTTTTCAAATTTGCAGAAAACAAAACCTCCCATCAGCTGATTAGCAACATGAATAAGACAAAGCATGTTTTTGAAGAGCAGTTAGCAAACAACGGTAAAATTTCAATAATAATTGCACTAGTAATTAATCATCAATAGCGCGATGCTAGCACTGGTATCTACATACAATTCAATCTATCTTGGGCTCCAAAGATTTTAATAACTGTGCTTTGTTTATGTTATCTGGTTTTCGTTGATGTCATCGTCATAAATAGAACACAAGAATAAATCAGTGTTTTTTCTACTTTTCTGCCGAATTGAAGTTCTTCAACAATTTATATTCTCGCAACGCAATAGCTTACCTCTTCCGGTTATATGGTACGGTCGTGTGAAATAAGAATAAAATTTTTTTTCATACTTCTAATTCATGAATCTATTCAGCGACATTGAACTAGTTTTGCTGTTTAATGATGTTCGTTACTCTTGTTTATGACGTTTTGTTAAATAGTTGGGATCCTTTTGTTTTATCCATATATTGTCAATTATAAGTCTTCCCGCTAACCCCTTCTTTTCTTTTCATAAATTTGTTACATATTATATTGAAAGTCATTTTTTTAATCTTTTAAAATCGTAATTATTTTTTCATAATTTTGAAGGAAAAAGTGCCAATGATAGATCTAGGTAAATTCTAGAGAGAACCATTTCCCGCTAAATTCTCTATTGGTCATGAATATCTAAAAAGTAAACATGGACCTATTTTTTTTTCATTATTTATATACAAACTTTTTATTACATTCTTATTACAATTTATGACTAAAATCAGCAAAAACCCACTAAAACAACATCTGATAAAAAAATTGATAACACTCTAGATATTTGGATGATATATTGACCCTCAATTTTATGAACACTTAAGATATGTATCCGTCTGAACTGACTTTAAATAAAGCTAATACTAACAATGAACATTGCCCTTTCCTGGATCTTGATATTTATATCTTTAATCATGTTAATGGGAAGATTAATACCCAAATTTATGATAAAAGAGATGATTTTTCATTTCTATATTGTGTTTATATAGTTACGATACTGTTATCAGGTGGGGGCCTCGGTGGCCGAGTGGTCTAAGTAGTTACTACTGTAATCACTAGCCAGTCAACACTGAGGTTGTGAGTTCGAACCCCGATCGTGCGGGTGCACTCGACTCAATCTTAATTGACTAGGATTGTCAGTTTTCCTATCGAAGGTCGGTGGTTTTCTCCGGGCACCCGGCTTCCTCCACCAATAAAACTGGCCGCCACGAAATAGCCCAAAAGCGGTGCTTAAAAGTGGCGTCAAAACACCAAAATCCAAATCCAAATCTACTGTTATCAGGTCATTAAATATGGCATATGTTGGTCACGGTACGGCCTTCAACAATGCGCAAAACCTATACCGCATAGTCAGCTATAAAAGGCCCCGAAATGACAAATGTAAAACAATTCAAACGAGAAAACTAACGGCCTAATTTATGTACAAAAAATGAACGAAAAACAAATATGTAACACATCAACAAACGACAACCACAACCACTGAATTACAGGCTCCTGACTTAGGACAGGCACATACATACAGAATGTGGCAGGGTAATACATGTTAGCGGGATCCCAACCCTCTCCCTAACCTGGGACAGTGGCGTAACAGTACAACATAAGAACGAACTATAAAAATCGGTTGAAAAAGGCTTAACTCATCAGATGGATAAATAGAAATACATATAGCAAAAACACACAGTGGACGTGGCCGGGTATTTGTATATCCCAACAACAAGACACTAAGCACTGATCTGAGAGTACTCGCAGTTACTGACAGCTAGTTAAAGCCACTAATAAAAAAATCATGCATCTAAAACTAAATTATCAATTAGTAAACATCGAACATCCAATGGATTTAGTGTAAAGACGTCATAAACAGTTAGAGAAAAACATGACCTTGAACAATGCCAAAATACAGGTATCGACAGATTGTAGATCCATGAATGTGTATATGTATATAACAATAAGGTTTAGTTAGCTTTTAATTTACTGATAACAAAATCAATATTGATACCAATAAAAACAATATTCAATGATATAATTACAGTGTTGAAATGGTAACCTTTAAGAATAAGTTTATTTAAAGGATCGATAAGTTTACCAGGATCGTTTCTAAATTTCCGTGCACGGTAAACAACATTTCCGTTAAAATGAGGATGTGCTATCCCGTTTGAAATAAGTTTTCTACAGGAACAACCAAACTTCAAAACCAAATCTTTATATCTATGAAACCCACCTCCGGGTGCGGGATTTTCACGCTATTATGAAGACCTATTGGTGACATTCGGCTGTGTTTTGCTGTTTGGTCGGGTCTTCTCTTCGACAGATTCCCCATTTGCATTCTGAATTTTATTTTTAAAAATTGTTATTTTTTAACAGAGTACAGAACATCCTGATATGATTGACTTGCATATCAACAACATCTGAACCTGACTCGTATTGGTTAGAGATGTCACGGCAACCGACAAGTTTTACAATCGGACCTTAACTGACGCTTATAAACACATCCAAGCCAATTTGTATTTGATAAGACGAAAATAGTTACATGATAAATTTAGGTTTAAGTGTTTCTTGTGTTCTTATATTACTTTTTCTCAATTTAAGTGTAAAATATGCGTATATAACAGACGAGTATTACAACCTATATTTTTATATGTAAACAGATTTCTTTCTTTCTAATCTAACAGTGACTCAAAATAATAGCCGGATAAAAAAATTCTACATGATGAAATGCAAGGAATCAGACAACAAGTCGAAGACGAAAGTAATGGTTCGTATATATACAGAATAATCACTAGTATGGAGTGATGTCTCGTTGGCACTTATACCGAATCTTCCTATATCTATTTAAACGAATTACAGCAAATAAATCTGCAATAAGATTTTTCAAAAGGCCAACATATTGAATACCACATTTAGGCTGGTTACAAGTTACCACATATATAAGGTTTTGAGTTTTTCAGGTAATGTCACAGGAAAGGGAGAATGAAAAAGCTCTCTGGTTCACTGTTGACCTTACAGTATTTTGTGAAATTAATCCAAAACAGGGTACC
The DNA here is from genome assembly GCA_017311375.1 of Mytilus coruscus. Taxonomy (NCBI): domain Eukaryota; kingdom Metazoa; phylum Mollusca; class Bivalvia; order Mytilida; family Mytilidae; genus Mytilus; species Mytilus coruscus. The sequence goes on along the minus strand of CM029605.1, from coordinate 25,603,554 downwards.
TACCCCTTAACTCCCACTTCCCTCCTCCTCTACCCTACTCCCAATTCCCTCTCGCACTGCATAGCTCCCTCTCCTGGCTCCAAGAAGAAGTTATAATCCCCCCCCCCGACAATCCTTATTTTTTCCCCCATCTTCAGCTTGTTTTTGCACCTGACTTCCACTTTGCTCCCCTGTATTCCCATCCCGCTTCTTTATTCCAATGTTTCCTTACCCCTCCGCATAATCGGAGACATTCACATGAATAAATGAGATAATGACATTACCTTACAGCATCGTCAAGATGTAGCGAATGCTTGGTCCACTTTACAACTTAACCTTTCTGCGTATCCGAATACTTCCAATTACATGTATATACCTGTCAATAATCTGATCGGAAATCTTGCCGAAACAGCGCGCCATAACACCAAATCAAAATCTTATAAAAATTTGGGACGATTCACGATAAACCGTGAAATGAAACTCCGCTACAAATGTCTGCCGAGGAAAATCTAAAGGGATCATAAACGCATGTGTATTAAAGAAAAAGATTAGCCATATATATACATAAAAGTGTCTCCGTCATTAAGATATCTAGATATTTTTCTTAAATTGATATTAACTATATTTCACACAAAAAAAGTCATTTTATTTTTTTATATAACATGTATAAATAAATAAAACATGTAAAATTTGCAAAGATCCGTAAACCAAAAAAAAAAAAAGAAGCAATACAAGGAAATTACGTAAACATATGTTGAGAATTCGTTTTAGTAATTAAGTGCCAGTCTGCCTAAGGATCAGGCAGTGACCAAAACATGATAGAGTCAGATTTTGATGAAAACTTGCACAAATCATCTGAATAACAAGTTATAAAGAAAAAAAACTTTTCGGACCAATTACATATGGTTTCCAAAGAACGAATTATTGAGATTAGCATAAAACTGACAGTTTTCACTATTTCAGTCTCATGAAAACTGCTGTTCATATAGAATATAGTATTTCTCCATTGTACTGCATCTTTTCAACTATCAAATATTCTTGAAGAACAGCTATTTTAATGAAATTATATTTCATTCTTGAAATTTTGGGGTACGGATGGTCTCCATGGACCAAAAAGGCCAAAAATCAAGTTCAAATATTTTCTATGACCAGAACAGCATACACATGGTGTTACTTAATATGGAACAAGTAGTGGTCATACTTTCATTATTTCATAAAAGCTCGGTTGGTTTTTTCTAAATATTGAGTAACCATAGCAACAAAGTTAACCCTATAGCAACAAAGCTAAAAAAAACAAATTGTAACAAATGTATCAATATTAAAGTCTAAATACATATAAATGGACTAAATATGATTTATTTAAGCTAGTCTCATTCCAGTGTTGTCAATTTTTTCAGTTTTTTCCCGGAAAATATTACAGAGGAACCGAAAATTGTCCTTAGCAACCAAAATGAGCAAACTTAAATTTTTTGTTTTTTTTTATACAAAAATATTCTCCAGTGCAAAAAGCGACAATTAAGTGGTCAGATATCAATCATTTCGATATAAAATCAGTAAATTAAACAATATCTACATTTCATGAGCAACAACTTAAACCCCCTAGTAACAAAATAGATTCTTTCAAAAGTTTCATTTTTTTGGTGTGAGCTTACTTCTTATACCAGATTCATATTGGTTTGAGACATATCATTATAGTTACTGACACTATCATGCTTTAAAATTTGTATTACAACCTGGTGGTTTTTTTTAAATAAGGGATATGAATAACAACCAATAAATACTCCTTAGCAACAGTAAAGTATGCATATTCCACATTATTTCTATCAAAATTATAGGCTATTATTTAAATTATACATTTTTTTTTATGTTAAATGCTTCAATATTGAATTGCTATTGATAATTGAAAACTAACCGGAACTACAAAACTTCAGCGTTGACCTTTGAATCATGAAAATGAGGTAAAGGTCAGATAACACCAAATTCATAGACATTTACACCTTGCAATCGTTCTATACACCAAACTATTGCTTACAGCACTCAAACAACAGACCAAAACACAATTTTTTTTCCCTAATGAACCCTGAAAATGAGGCCAATGTCATATGAAACCTACCAGATTGACATGTACTTATAATTATTCCATAAACCAAATAAAGTTATTTATTGCATAAAGTACTTGTTAGAAGGACCAAAAACACAAAAACTTATCATTGATCACTAATGAACCATGAAAATGGGGACAAGGTCAGATGGAACCTGCCAGATCTAGACAGACATCTATCCCTTACAATCATTCCATACACCACACATAGTTGACCTACTGCTTATATAAGAGAAATGAACCTATTCATGCATGTAACTTTCACCTTGATTACTGATCCATGAAATGAGGTTGAGGTCAGGTGAACCCTGTCTGACTGGCATGGAGACGTAGCAAGTAACCCATATACCAAATATAGTTATCCTAATATTATTCATAATAAGTGCGAAATTCGCATGACCAAAAAACTAAAAAAATTCAAGCAGTCACTGAACCATGAAAATGAGGACCAGGATTTTGGACATATGACAGACGGAAACTTTGTATCATAAGGTATCTGCTAACAAGCTCTTCTTATTTATATTACGAATCCAGGTCTTCTACGGTTCTACCCTCTAAAATATAATAGTTGACCCTACCACCGTCGGATAGTAATGCCTTTGTCTTGCATAGTGTGACACTGCGAGACGAAATGTAAGTCATAAAACATGCAACATTTCTCAAAAAGAAAACAGTAAAATGCACAAATTATTGCATTCATTTATTATAATATTTTGAAAAGTAACTGACCAAATTAGAGATTTTGTTTATGCTAATACAGGAAAAGCTCTTCCAAATTCTGATTTCAAAATGCAAGTTCTTATCATTTAGATACTCAACCAATCTCAACAATCAAATGCTTTTAAAAAACTTCTGTCACATACATGTAATTCCTGAATTTACAGTTTTCAGATTGTTCAGAGTCTTCTTATATTTATCATGTCTTATTATTTTATCTGTCATTCAGGTTTTGTATATCTGTTCTTTAGATTCAAACATGTCTATAAAATTTCTCAACAAATAGAGGCTAAGTTGTCATCCTTCACTTCAGAAATGTTGGTCAATTTGAAGGCACGCTATTTACTTATGTCCATTTGCTACAAACATTTTGATCTTCCTACTCAAGTGCGTAATATTGGCATCACAATATGTTGAGCCTCATTGAACTGTAGATGAATCTTTTAATCATCAATCCTGCAATCATATGAAATTTCAGTAAAAATCAAAATAAATATAATAGCAATTCATTTACAGTTCATGTTGTTAATTTCAAGTTCAATGAATCATTTTGGTTGAATGAAATGTAAAAGTTTAAAAAATGAACACTAAGGAAATGACCATTAATTTTAGTACATGTATGTGAACAAGTGGACCAATATATAAATTTATGTGCATATTTTCCTTTGGAAATATCAAAAGTATTTCACTAACATATAGTAAAAGTTTAAAAATAAACTTGACACAGTCTATATGTTAATTTGGTAGAAAAATTCAAATGATGAAATCAAATAGTTATACTCTGAAATGTTTAAATATGCCAAATATTCAAAGTGAATGAACCATTACTAAAAATGTCAGTAGAAATATAAGAAATTCCATTAATGCTAAATACAACTGTATACCAAATAAGAGGGTGGTAATGGGGGTACCAGTCCATCATTAAGATTAAGGGTAAGAATTCTGGCCAAAGGGCGCTAACGGTAATTTTTGGTCTATGACGATAAAATGTACACTTTCTTTTAAACCGTAAAGAAATCGACTGATTTTGACGAATCATGTTAACTTTTTCTCCAAAATTAACAGTGATGATAACTTTTTGAGGTCTCTGACGAATCACAATAACTTTAGGATATTTTGACAAATCAGGGTAAAATTTTAACCAATTTGACGCTTACGGTAGCCTTAAATGACCGTTTGACAATACAGGGCATTCCTGGCCTCAAATAAAACTAACTTGTCATAAGTGGTTCTTTGTTAACTTATCTACATGAAATCACACACTTTAAAATGTAAACTAGTTGCTAAAATGATAAGATCAATAGACCATGACCAAGAGTCGAAGTAAGGGGACAGGTCCAAATAATCTCCATAGATATAAGATGCATCAAATGGAATGCTTATACAACTTTATATACCAAATATTATTTATTTACCATTAGTAGTTCCACTTAAACTAACCTATTTAAAAAATTTTAAACACAAATATGTTTTTGAGTAGGGAAAGGAAATGCATGATGTTTTTACAAGTAAAAAGACTGTTGACAATACATGTGTAGGTGATCTCTGCATAATTCTTGTTTAGAATTGTCAATATTTTACCCAAGTAGCTCCAGCAGAAAATGTACATGTAGGTCATATTGACCTAGTTCTTGTTGTGACATATATACATGTATATCTATATCATAAGATGAATATCCACTTGCTCAAAACAGAACCAGCAAAAATCATTTTGTAAATCAGTATTTGCATACTGACGGGAAAATCTATGATAATGAGCTGTCCCGTTGTGGATGGGTATGATAAAAACATCTTGTAGCTGAAGTAATTCTCATCTATTTCTTAAATCACAAAATCGTTAAAAAAAATATTTCACCGAAAAAAATGGACCCACTAGTGGAGATGGGTTGAAGTAAACATTCTATCACTCAAATTTACTGGTATACATAAAAAATATCTAAATTCAAATAATTTGTACCTGTGTAATTCAATAGTCTTCTGTAAACAGTTCTTTCAAATATCAAAGGTATGTGTCTAATAACAAATCACATCTGCAATTCAGCAAATCCCTGAAGAAAAAGTTCAAATTTGTTAAATACGAATCTGATCTATCTGATAAAGATATATATACATGTACATGCATATGAATGAAGGAATTAATTTATTTATACAATACAAATTTCTTTGTAGCTTTTACTTCAGACCAATCTAATAAGTTGCAAATAACATTAACTAAGAAAATTATTTCCATAAGTACAATTTATGCAGAATATGTTTTTAACCCCTGAAAGCTAGCTATATATAGAGTTTCAAGGGCTCTGGGTTAAAACATTTTAGTAAATCAAAAATTATAAATAAGGTAATGGGCCCAAGGCAGACCAAAAATATGTAGGTGTGTGGAAAGTTTTTCTTGTCATTTTTAATAGCACTGATAAAAAAACATATTCCTTACATAAAGCCAATAAGATATCATCAAAATAGTTCCGTAAATTGTTGAAGGCCTATTTGAGAAAAAATAGTTGTTCCTTTGATGACCTTACCTATACATAAACATTTCTGTAAGTTTTGAACGAGCCCTATTTATATTGTGTCAAATTATTTCCCTTTTAAACCAGTCAAAACTTTTAAAAAATCATTTTCGTTCCTATCTAACCTAATAATGTTCAGTTGTAATTCTATTTTTTAGGTCTAAATGCATCATTATGTATGAAACTTAACCATTTGTTAAAGAAATACAAGTGAACCTTCCTTTGGAAGGGCAATAGTACATTTTTCAGGGCCAGGGGTCTCCTTCAGTTTAGAACAAACTCATATTTTTGGCATTATCATCATTTTTTCTAAACATTCTTTATAAAATATGAGAAAAAAAAGTTTACTTCTTTTCAATCTATAATTATCTAACAGAAAAAAATCTGCCAAAAAACAAAATATGAGTCTGATAATGAGCCCCCCTTTTATATTCATGTTGAACCTAAACCATTTTCAATATTTTACAGTAAAATATATAATGGGGGAGGAGAATGGTGTATGACCAAAATTATCTTTTGAATATATAATAATATGTAAATAGTGTACCTTGTGTTTAGAACCTAGAAAAAGGCCCTGCTCATCTGGATTGGCACTGCTCTGCCTGGCTTTGATCCTTCCTTTGTGAGACGGTTGTGCACAACCAACATTCCTTCTCTTAATCTCATGCATATTCCTAGGGTTTGTTGGTGTTTTGGACAAACAAAGTATGAATGTTTATGTAAGTGGGAAAAGATCCCAATATTGTAAAAAGTCAATTTTCCCTCCGACTTGATTTTTGTCTAATTTTGAATATTTTAATCCTAGGGAAGTGGTTCAACAATTCTATTACATTGTCCAATAACCGTGTTGTCTTTTCATCCTTAGAATACTGTGAATTCCCACATTCATCGTCAGATAAGATTGAAAAACTACAGTTCAACATTGTCTGCCACATGCATGACATCAGTATTGTTTACATCAAAAGAGTTCTGCTAGGGGAAGTAACTCTGTAAATTGTGTTCTTTCATGAACAAAGCAACAGAATCTTTGGAATGGAATTTTGACCAGTAGAGAAAAAAACCCACCAGACGAAGGCTTAAACTTGAAATTTCTATTTGCTTAGTATTTATATTTGCAATCATTGTGATTGTACGGGTCAGGTAATAAAAATATTTTGAATGGGAATCGCCTGAATTTACATAGGTTAATAGTAAAACATATAGAACTTCGAAGTGCTAATACATAATACTGCAATTGATTTTCTAAAATTTGATTATACAGTTCTATTTGGATTAACTAAAGGTAACATATTTTGTATATGAGATCAAGGATTTACTATACAAATCCTTGATGAGATGAATATTTGAAATATGTCATGTTTTGATTTTTTAAAATTTGCCTGATTCTTAGACAGACTGGCACTTAACGTAAAGCCTTACAAATTTGCATTTCAACAACCTTCCGATTTCGATAAGATGATTGAGTGGTGCTTGCTTTATGTTCAATAGTTCATGCATATTCAGGACATGAACGCATTTACGTTGAATGCAATGGATAGGTCCTGAAAGTTACTCGGGATGACGGGCAGGGGACTGCAACTGAAAAATACGAATATGTTGGATATGAAGACTAATCTGTCATGGACCAACCACATACAGACCTCTAAGAGAGTTATTGCTATGCATTTCTAACGTGCAGCGAGCCCTACACGTGACGAGTCATCAGATTTAATGTTCAAATTTCAACACCACTTATAGCCAAAATGACTGGCCACTAAAACAAGGTTTTTACTGTTGGACGGCATAAGTCTGGCGGTTCTATATTAATATATCCCAATGGAAACCTGGAATTTCCGATTTAGATTGTATGAGTAAAACAAAAACAGTATCGTGTTTCTATTGTTTCTAGCATTATATATTTCAGAAGTCTATTCCAGATATTTCTTCAGTAATTTCCTTTGTTTCTTCTAGCACGTTGTACTACATATGTAAGATGGTCAAGAAAGCAGTGTCCAAATCAAAATAATACGGAACTTGTATATTCAGGTAACATGTTTATGTATATAATTAATGTAATTTCGACCAAATTGATAAGTCTTTGTAATCTATCCTGAGAACTAATTTTTTGACGATGTTAATCGATTGTAATTTTAAATGTCATACGATTCACGATTAATATTCGTTTAACATTTTGCATGTGAATGCCTTTTGTAGCTGACTACTCACATTGTTGAAGGTCGTTCTGTGGCCTACAATTACGTCAATCAACTCCATTTTAAATCTGGTGGATAGTTTTCTCAATGAAAATCATACCTCATCTCTTTAATTTTACATATGATATCTATTATATATATAATATTAGTAGTATATGAACTGTGTCGTTATTCATAACATGTACGGTGTAATACCTCTGCAAGAATAAATGTATGCCTGATATTTATACATTTGTTGTATCGCTGACTAATATTTTAATATATGAAATTTTATATCGGTTTAACACTAAGTTAAGAAACTGTCAAATGTGTTATAAACAATAGCAAGCGCAGTTAATAATAATAATAATAATAATAATAATAATAATAATAATAATAATAATAATAATAATAATAATAAAAAAAAATAATAACAAAACAGGACTTACTGTACTTCAAAATTCAACATAAAAATAGCGCCATTTTTCGGCATTATTTAACTAGTTTCATTTTCTGTATAACTATTTCTTTCAATCTTAATTCAGGGTATACAGAAGGTGGATCTTATAATGATTACGGGGCCCCTCCAGAACCAGTATGTCTTCCATTAGATCCTGACTTTAATGAAACGAGCGGTGGAGACTACGCCAGTATGCACGGAGCTGAATTTGACAGTAATTTCTTTGCTTCCAATAGTCGGTATCAGGACGTATCATGTGCTGTCTGTAGAGTGAAGCAGGCATCAAGTGTTATAATGATACCAGGGAAGAACAGGTGCTATACAGGTTGGACCATGGAATATAATGGTTATCTGTCAACAAATGCTTATAATGAGCACGGTGCCAGCTCATATATTTGTAAAGATATAAAACCTGAATATGTTACTGGAGGATCATCATGGAAACACGATGGCAAATTATTTTACGAAGTGGTAGCTAAATGTGGATCACTACATTGTCCCCCATACCATAATAACTATCCAATGACATGTGTTGTTTGCTCAAAATGATTGAACAGAATGTTAATTTGAAATAATTTGTATTTTAGGTTAATCAGATTTTTTTCACTTCTGGGAATAATCTATATCTCCAAAATGACTAGCAATAATCAAGACATAAATTTTTATGAGTACTTTAAATTTGAAACATTCGAATGTTTGATAGGCATATTCTCAATTTCGTCATGACAAAAGAGATAGTTTGCATTCGATGTATAACATTCCAATAATTGTTCTAATAATTTTTAATTTAAACAAAATGCAAACTGTATGCATGGAAGTGATAATCAAAGCAGAAAATAAATATACTTTGTTGTTTGATTATATAAAATAAATGCTATCTTATATAAACGGTATTGCATGATTTAATGATGATTCTATGGCGCAATGTTATTTACTACGCTTAAGACGTAACAACAAGATCCAACCATGAAAATCAAAACGAGAAAAAATATAAACTGCTGAATAGATTTCGATACAATCTGCTTTAAAAGGAAAAAAAACATGATCTTAGTGTCGATGTTAAACGGCAAAGTTCTTGTGAAAGTCTTCGAAGTCTATCTGTCCTTGAAATTCCGCAAAAATGTAAAATTTGTAATGTTTACACAAAAATTTAACATCAAAATGAGATTCTATTATATTTTAGGACTATATATCTACATCTAGCATAGCATCATTTTGTTTTTTCAACATTTTCCGTGTTACCCTTAAATAATACAAATTAACCTTTGCGAAGGTTTTTCAATACCATAACTAATCTAAATTATTTCTTTGTGACAGACAATTAAACTATAAAATCAAATGTTATATCTAAAATTCAATTGATCAAAGCTGAATTCAAGCCTTCAGTTTTCAGGACTCGCTCTGTTATTAATTTTTTTCCATCAATGTATTCGTGTCGTCTCAAATATCTACCAAGAAAAAATGAACGTTCTCGCACGGAACGTCACTGTCACGTTACAATGTTATTAACATGGATCGAAATTATTGTATGGAAATGTGTTTTGCTTTTGTAACGTCTGTGTATAGTATAATTTTGGAAGATACTTTGTTATAATTTCGTCAAAGAGTAATAATCTTAAAATTTTTCTTCCATCATATCTTGTAAAACATGTGCTTATCTTTAAATCCTAAGTAATAGTTAAAAAATATGCGGTTGTATTGCGCTCGTTTACTCAATGGTTTGCACACAAATGCACGGTGTGATATTTGGCGTAGTATACATTATATCATATCCGAAAATTGTATATAGCACAGCTTTTATAACACCGGAGTTGTTTTTGCGGAACCTATAAAGTATTAGATATATTTCTTTGCTAGAAAGAGCGTATTACACATATATGGTCATCCTAAACATCCGACATATAAACGCACGTGAAAAATACTCAGTCATCTTGGTACTGTAAGGATTGAATCATTTAATAATTCAACATAAATAATTCCAAATTGAAGTTTTCATTAAAAAAATATACCAAGTTCACAGCTATTTGAATCGTTATTATTTTTTAAATTATATTTCTGCACTTGATACATGGGGCGATCGTGATCTGAAACACTTTGAAATTAATCACGGTCTGGACTTTGCAAAAAATAAAAATTGAAGGGCGGTTGATAAAAATTCCACTTTTGTGGTGAAAACAGCTTTTGATACCAGATGTTTCCACATGATATTAATGCCAAGACTTCATATTTGTGATACAAACATCTTGACTATGCCAGAGGATACGCATCTTGCAATAAATTACCGTCTCGTCTATTGACCAGTATGGGACAAATATATTTTGAAAAATATAATATTCAGATGGGAAAAAGTGGTATGTGTCACAAATAAATAATCAGTTTGATCTGAGCATTCTTGACGATGGTAAATCATTACTCCGGCTTCTTCCAACGATATACATTCACCGCCATGAATTAGCCAATAACGTTAAACATGTGTAAGGGATTCCACGGAATAATAACTACAATATAGTTTTGAAGTTTAAATAAAATCACATGAAATGAAACTAGATAAATTAGTCAAAAATGTGATTAGAATCATGTATCGACAAATAAGGAATTATTCACAAGTATGATTCTTTATGACAGAATTCCTAAAAAAGCGATATCCAACATCCAGATGTATATGATAATGTCGTTTATGTACCAATCAAGTTTAGAAATGTATCAATAGTTTCCTATTGGCTTTTCAGAGTAACGGAGTAGTTGTGTTTTTACTTGTTTTTATATTCGTAGTTCTGATTTATTTGTTATCAAAATAAACTATCATATGTTAAGCTTACAATACAGGTAAATCGTTTCTTTGTTCAATTCATTTTGTAACACTTTATACTTGTTTATAAATATAAATGTCAATGCCCTTCTTAAATCCATTCTTATATTTTCTTATACCTTTTTTCGTTTTGAACTGTGTATTCATCATATGACTATTTGTAGACCTCTAGGTTTACCCACCTAGTATGTGGAAATTCAAATTACTGTAAAACATAGTATCTAAAGCTGTGATTCGTCGATATCTGTCACGTGTTTCAATTATCAAAACACTTATTGAACTGGTAAAGCTTCCAAACAATATAATTGTTGGCATACTATTCAAGTTATAAAAACATGGCTTAAATCGGAAGTTAAGTAGAAAAATAAGCCATTTAGAATCGAACTTTCATTTGATTTTTGGTGGAAGTGTTTATTTTTACCATGAAAATTAAATAAGGGAGATAATGCGAGTTTTATCGGATATTCTTGTTGTGTTGAAGACCTATTGGTGGCCTTTGGTTTTTTTCTGCTCTTTGGTCGGGTTTTTGTCTCTTTGACACATCCCCCTTTTCCATTCTCAATTTCATTACAGTAGACTCCAGTTAAAAAAAGTTAGGACATTAGTCTACATTTAGCTTGATGATCAATAACTAGCTGTAAATCAAGTTTCTTTCGTCAGATTGTTGCAAGATGTCAGAAAAAAAACACGTGATGTGACATCAGTGTGATGAATTAACACAACAAAATAGAATTAACGTCTTAATGTTAATATGTCTCCTATGACCTATATAATGTTAACCAGTGATACGTGAGTGTTCGTAAAGAAAATATAAATAGTTTTATGTAAATTATTTAGGTGCACAATAGTATAATCATAGAAAATCAAGTATTAAAACATATTTGACCTTAAGATATTAAGTTTTGAACGTCAATGATGAAAGAAAGTTCAGGAAAAAACTTCGCTCGCATCACCCGTATAAAATGTTATCTTTTTTGGGGGGTAAATTAAAATATATATATACATCGCAAAATGATGTGAACTTATTTAATAGACTCGTACTCACATAAAATATTGAGGTAGATGCTGTTGGTTGCTCTTTATAGTTGGTTTTTTTTTTCTCTCTTTTTCTTAACGGTGAATTAAAATATAATGGTGCTTCTAGCCTGGGGGTTACTTCGATATTTTTTCAAATGATTTAAAAAACAAGACAATAAAAACAAGATATATTAAATGTTGATTTCAATAAACATATTTGAAAATCAACGCTGTCCTCTTCTTTCACTTACATGTAAAAATCATGGCATATTTTCTACAATGTACATTGATATTGGTACAAATAATAACAATTAAGTGCATCTTAATCACGCAGCACCTGTAGGGTCAGATAAAAATATTACATGCACTGTAATGACGATATTATGATCATGAGATATGAATATATTATATTGTTTTGTAACAATCATGCATGATCAGTCTCTCAAGTAGTACATTCTACTGCAGAATGAGGCACAAATAACTTAAGACTATTTCACCTGCCGCCGCACCTGCGGCCCGATTCAACAAAAATCTTCTCGTAAGTCATGAACATTCAAGTATAATTTACGATCAATTTTAGTCGTACGATTTTTGTGTGAAAATATCACCTGACTGCCTGACTTTAACCCTGATTGTTGTATGTTACTTATTTAGTACGTAATAAGTACTATTATTTAGTCTGTTGTTTATCTTTTGTTTATTTCAATTTTTTTTTATATATATCTTTTGTACATGTTTATCGATTTTGAATACCAACGTGACACTTGTTTGCGTAATAAGTACTATTATTTAGTCTGTTGACTATCTTTCGTTTATTTCATTTTTTTTTTTTTTTTTTTTATATATATATCTTTTGTACATATTTATCGATTTTAAATACAAACGTGACACTCTTTGCTCTTTGCTGTTTGTACATACCTCAGATACCTCAGATGAAACGTTTCCTAAAGATATTTTTTAAATGAATCTGACACTATCTATAAGTGAAAACTGATAGTAATGTTTTTATCTAAATAGATACTTTTCTGCAGAGGTCACGTTTTTGAAATAGCATTTTTAAAACTCTATTTTACTGACAAAATTGTTGACCTATCACTACAAACTACCCAGAGTCTAAAAAGACCATTTTTTTTTACCTCTTAATGAAATCCTTAAATTTGACAGCAATAAACCAAACTACCAAATAACCAATATATAATTGAGATGTAGAATTTTAAAATAATCCAATTTGATTTGAAAAACAATTTCAAAGGTGACTATTTGAATTTAGTCCGAACTGAAAATTCTAGCTTTGTTTTTTACATACCTAATCACAGAATTTGACAGAAATAAACCGAACTACCAAATATCCTGGCATTTTGTAAGATCAATATAAAATGGAGATAGCTGTAGAGTTTTATGAAAGTCCTACTTGATTTGAAGAAGTTATACAACCTGTTATTCTATTAAATCAATACAAAATTGAAATAGCTGTAGAAAAATTATGAAAATCCAAGTTGATATGAAAAAGTTATAGAAATTTGTTAATTTGTTATAGGGCACGTCCAATCAAATGAATAACTTCGTGGTAATATTATTGTTATGTCTTGAAAGATCGAAGTCATTTAATGACAGATGTAATACAACCATCTTCAAAATATTAACACCACAGATGCTATGAAGAGAATACAGGTAGAAAATAAAAATGTTTTCACATATTATGAAAAAGGACCACACAAATATACCAATGATAAAATCAAAACGAGATAGGATCAATGTTCGTAACATCCACAGTTATATGTGACCTGATTAGATTATATGTTGGTACTTAAGGTCAAGGAACTATAAATGGGCTATGTCACAGATTTAAGTCAAATTTGGCATATAACTTTGGCCCGTTGAACTATAACCCTATTATTATTTTACATCATTAATAAAAACGGAAATTTATGTATCAACAATATTTAGTTTAAAAAAATCTATGGACTTAAAATAGGCGATTTGATGACTTAGACACATTTTGGAAATTTTTTCGCCGATTTTGTTTGCTTTCTATGTCTATATACAAATGTTCAACTATTATTAAAAACATCCATCAGTAATATTTCAGAAAATGAAAGAGATGAAATGTTATTTTTTTTTTTCGATTTTTAGTAGTTACACTCCAACGAGCCAAATTTGTATGCAAAAATTAATCAAAATCTGTGATAAAGCCCATTCACCATGACTTGACCTTAACCATTCATTTCCAATTAGTTATATCTATGTGCGAAAACAAGTTTTGTTCAGAAGCCATTGAGTAAGATTGGTCTATTGATAAGATGTTTACTGCATAATCAATTGAAGATGTTTTTTTCGTTCTACTTAAATTCAGCCAATTTTGATTTGATTTAACACATGAATTTATTAAGACCTTTACGTTTTACGTTCGACCCACTGATTTTGTTATAATGAAAACTGTATTCAGTACTTGCTCCTACTATTCGATCATCGTTTTATCATGCATGAACTTTTTCCTACAATGCTGTATGCCAACAGCAAACAATGATAATTGCAACTTATACCACGCTTTTCGACAAACAATTTTACCTGTGTGTTAATTCAAAATTTGTGGAAAACAATAACAAATATTTCATACTTTTATCAAACTGTATTTAGTTTAAAGTATACAAAATGCGACTATAAATATCAATCTGATTATAGGACATATGCATTTATAATTATCACGTTAGACATACGCCCCTTCATTATCATGGATAAGTTTATATTTCTTTTTTGTTTTACATTGTTTGCTTCAAATTTGAAAGCATTTTTACTTGATGATAAGACTACTTCATCAAATAATGGTATATCGGGCCACCAATATATTGGATTAATGGAATTACTTACAGAAGAAATAAAAGCTCGAAAACATCTAGAGGAGGCGGTGACACAATTACACACAGAAGTCGTTTCAAAAACTTTAAACATAACCGACCACCGTGGTCAAACCGATGTGTTAATAGCCGAATTAAAAACCAAGCTACAGAATATGGAAAATAAAACAAACAAGCTAGATCAGAGTGTTCAAAATCTAACAATGGAAAATTCTGTTCTCCATCAAAGTTATTCCGGCCTCCAGAATGAAAACTTGATCATTCGGCGCAATTACTCAATTCTTCAGCAGCACTTTTCCATGATTCAGCAAAATTATTCTACGTTACAGGTAGACTATGATGACCTCAAAAATAAACTTACCGCACATGACAAGAAGTCAGCAGAAATGGCAACGGAAATTATGGCTTTGAAGCAATTAAAAGCTATCAATCAGCTGCAAGATATAAACACATTACAAACGGACACACAAACGTTAAAACATCAGGTTCTTACACTAACTACAAACCAAGCTGCACGAGGACAGGACTTTCTCGCGCTTTACAACCAAACTCTAGCATTTAGGTCAGACATGATATTACAAAATTGTCCAGCAACCACAGTGACTCATTAAACATGATTTTAAGAAATCTTCAAAACGGTAAGTAATTTATTCTCAATTTGACAAACAAAATAGTCTTGATATATGGACTCAATGTGTATCGTATACAGTAATGGTTATTGACACTATACCACTATAAATTATAAAAATATATTTACTTTTTCCTATGGTTAAAACCTATTGAGAACCCTGAAATATAGAGCTGTGTTCCAGCTTCTCTGAATTAGGTCAACGTGCGGTAAATGGGGTATGTCACAGACCTTGGGAAAATTGTGCATGCAACTTTGCCATGTTGAACTATAACTGAATATTGTTACAAAGGCATTTATTTAGTTATTTTTCATCAATATAAATGAATGAATTCTTTAAAATTACATGTACATGTGTACAGAAGGGACAACAAATCTGCGAAGAATGTTTTGAAATTTGTCTTAAAATCATGAAATATTCAATTACCAATGAATATAGTCTGCTTAAGTGCCAGTCTTTGTAAGAATCAGGCAATTTAGAAACATTTCAAAACACGGTCAAAACCCCACTGTCCTAACCACCCTGTTTTGAAGGTACCTCATCCTGAGTTAGAAATGGTAGGTCTTTCGTTTCTGTGTGTCTGGTAATTCGTGAAATATCTAGATAAATCGTAGTTAGAATGATAGCAAATTACGGAGTTATCTCCCTTAATTGTTAATTTTCTAATGCATTTCAACCAAATTATATCTTGAATTACCAGAACAGGAAAAGGAAACGAATGTTATATTCGTGCACCATTATACATTCTGAACTTAAATTAATGTAAAGTTGAGTGGGTTTTGTTTGTCATGTTTTCACCACTGCCTGATTCTTAGGCAGATTGGCACTTAAACATTTATATGTTGTTGATACACGCATTTCTGTTTTAAGGATGTACAATAATAAAAGGGTCATCGACTACGTTTTTTCGGTATGCATCAGTCATGTCAGTCAAAATGTTGTTCTTAGTGATAAATACCACAAAACGTCAACATTTTCGAGCGTAACATCATCACGTTGTAAGTCATAAAACATCGATTTTTATGACACATTAACCCAACAACACAAAACAATATGTGTCTGTGAGACACAAATACCCGCCTTACAGCCTATTATACATTTCTGGTAATTCATTAGATTCGAGAGTTTCATGTCTGACAAATTTAAAAGGTAAACAAGTCAAAAGTTCGAGTTTCAGTGTATTAGGTGCACTAGACGTGATCTTTGTGACACTTATAATGCTTGAAATCGAAAACTTAACATTGGATACATACACCCTTAAATAAAATTTGATTGCCGAAAGATATAATAATTAAAATACCTTTTTCTATTTTGCAGAGAATAAAACTTTCCATCAGTTGATTAGCAACATGAATAAGACGATGAACGTTTTAATCAGCAGGTAGCAAACAACCGTAAGATTTTGATAATAGTTGCATTGATTATTTATCGTAAATGTAAGTTAACCGAAAGCGGGATGCTAGCCTTAGTTTTTTATGCCTTTCATACCATTTTAAGCACTGGTTTTAAAAACCAAGCATTGTTCATGTTAACGGTTACTTCTTCGTGTCATCGCCATAAATAGAACACAGGGATAAATCATGGATTTCGATTATTTCTCTGCAGAAGTGCAGTTTTTACGATAGACCATCAAATATGAAGGAATTGGTCATATTTCGTTTGATATTCTCGCTTTTACAACTCAACAACTTACCTATTCCGGCTATGAATTAAAGATAAAAAGTTTTCATATTTCTAATTCATAAATGTATTAAGCGATATAAAATGTCCTGTACCAAGTCAGGAAAATGGCCACTGTTATATTATAGTTCGTTTCTGTGTGTGTTACATTTTAATGTTGTGTCTTGGCTCACACCGAACAGCAAGCTATAAAGGACCCCAAAATTGACTAGTGTCAAACCATTCAAACAGGAAAACCAACGGTCTAATCTATATAAAAACGAGAAACGAGAAATGAACCACATCAACAAATGACAACCACTGAACATCAGGTTCCTGACTTAGGACAGGTGCAAACAAATGCAGCGAGTTTAAACGTTTTAATAGGCGTCAACCTTCACCCTATCTGAAACAATAGTGTAACATCACAACATAGAAAGCCTCACTATAAAATATCAATTGAAATGGCATAACTCAATCAAAGACATATTAACAAAAACAAGTGAACATACACTGAACGAATAAATTTGATCTATGACACAATGTAAATACAAAATTAATAAAACAAGGGGTTAGATTTAAAACAAAATCATAAAGACAAACATAACCTTGGACAAAATGCCGCCAAATAAAATAACATACACGGGTAAATAAAATAATTTTGTTGTAAGGTATACATGGAATACGGAAATAATGTTTACAAAATAAATAATTTTGTTGTTCCTAGTACGAGAACAAAAGTGAATATTTATCGTCATACTAAATAATCAAAGGTGATATATATTAGAAAATAGTGAGACTAGATATAACACTGAATAAGTAAACATTAAATAACAAAAATACATTACAAATTGTATCAACAGGTCAAATTAACACGAAAGTACGATTTGAGAGTACTCGCAGTTACTGAAAGCTAGCTAAAACCAAAACAATTAATAATAAAAATCATGCATCAGTGACTAAAATCAACTTAAACACATCCCAGGGATTTAGTGTTTAAACGTCATGGACAGTCAAAGAAGACATGACTTGTGTAATGCCAAAATAAAAGTATCGACAGGCAGTAGGATAGTTAGGGCTAACCTGTTTATAAATATGTATAATTTAATATATAGATAGAGTAATCGCTATAAAGAAAATGAACGTGGATGTGTATTTATACATAAAAAAACGTTTGAAAAGAATACAAATTTAGTTATGTTTTAATATGCTGATGACAAAATCGATATTTGTGCCAATGTAAACTATATTCAAAGATCTAATTACAACATTGGTAAGATAACCTTTACTAATAAGTTTGTTTAAAGGTTCGGTGAGTTTACACGGATCACATAGTAATTTCCGCGCTTTTAGTACAATCTTACCTTGAAATTTTGGATGTGAAATACCATTTTAATAAGTTATTTACAAGTACAGCCAAATTTACTAATCAAATCTTTGTATCTATGGAAGAATTTAGTAAAAGTTTTAAGCAATTTATGGTAACGAAATCCCTGACTTGATTACGTTCGTTAAAATCTGTGACATCACTACACATACGGGCATAACGAACGAGTTGGGATGTATAACCACCGTATGATGGAGCCAAAGGAACATCGCCGTCTAAAAATGGAAAATTAACAATAGGTAATGAAAATCGTCTCTTTTGTTGTAAATTTTAGTATGGAGTTTCCTTTAAAAATTGAAATGTCTAAATCTAGAAAAGGACAAGTACTGCTGTTTATGTTAGATTTATTTAAAGTAAGTTCCTTTGGGTAAATTTCGGTATTATATTTAGAGAACTCTTGATTATTTAACGAAAAAATATCATCATACATGTTGTCCAGGAGAAAATTTAAAACTTCAATCATATCTTCACATTTCCAGTAAGTGTATCTAGCATACTTTCCTTTTCGTTACAGAAAAGGCTTTAAACGAGTTACACCAAATGAAATTGCAATGAGATTTTTCAAAAGACCATTTAATTAAATATGAAAACTTTTTCTTGATAAGATTGTGTGGAAGTGTAGTGTAGAGAGTAGAAAAATCATAACTGTCAACAGAATTAAAAGGACCATCAAAAGCACGTATTTTATCTAAAACCTCTAATGAATTTTTAACACTCCAAAAATAATTAATACCATTATTTTCATAAGCTTTATTACAAAAGTTAATAACAAGTTCTTTGATAGTAGTAAGGGAGGTAGTTAGAAGCACTGACAGATTAGTAGTAGAACACTTACTAGATGCGGAGATGAAACGGAATTTAAATGGTTTTTTGTGCAATTTAGGTAACCAGTACATAGTAGGGACTTTCAAATGTTCGGAAGAGGCTTTAAGCTGGGTAGTGGCAGTGATATGCTTGTTTACAATTTGACTCTCTGTGGAGCGTACGGACCTGAATGTAGACGAATTGATAATTTCGTTTTGGAGAACTTCCGTGTAGTATATGCGTCACACCACCACTACATTATTGGCTGCTTTGTCTGCCGGTACGAACACAAACTGCTTTATGAGTACTTGAAGTTTATTTTTATTCTAGAAATAATAAATATATCATGTACCTTTTATTAATTTCAGAATTGTTTTCAAAATGAGATATTCGATTATCAAGATTATTCATAATTTTATTCAAATAATTGTCTAGAGATTTTTATCAGATTTTCACGTTTGCACCAATTTTACAGTAGGCAGACAGAGCGTCTTTAATGACCTGACGACACTGTTTCCAATCTATTAAAGATGGAGGCCGGTATTTCGGTCCTTTCTTTAGAAAAGTTTTGACCCACGGTCTTCGACGATGTTGAGGTCTCCTGTAATAACATGACCATAGGGAACATATCTAAAACTAGATGTTTCACAGTCTCAATTGGAAGGAACATTATTTTCTATATTGACGTCTGATGTAACTGACGTAAAATTAAAAATCAAACTTCTGCTCGGTTTTAATAAGAATACGAAATAATGGGTGGTTCTATATTATCAAAATATGGAGATATTTGGCTATAGACGGAAGAGTCATTGAATATGCTAGATAAGTTAATAAAATCAATACCTCTATTTATATGTTTTAATTTAAGAAAATGTCGTTTATGATTTTCAGGTTTATCGATACTAGGAAACAGCCTGTGATGACAAAAGGCTGTAATAATACGGGTGTATTCATAAAACGGGCTAAAAAAAAGGAAATTTTATCACACTCCAGAAAAATAGCATATAATTTACTTATTGGTATCTGACCCAGTTTGCATAATACCCGATGTCTGCCATTATTTTGTTATTATAGACAACAGGTCAGCAAGTGTATAATTTATACGATGTTTAATACGTTGATTATGGTTTTGCGTTTACCATGAGACCTTTTATTTCTAAGTCGTTTATCAACAATATTAATGACATCGATAGAAGTTTTAGATATGTTCCCTGTCCTAATATTTTGTCATTGAGACCGAGAGGATAAGCTGTGTGAAGTCTTTTATCCAAAATAATTCGCGAGCTTTACGTGATTTTTCAAATTGCTTGTGTGATTCTCCTGGTTGTTTCTGATCGGTTAGGAGGGGTTGGAATTTTATAAATTTAAGATTGTGATTATGCTTATCTAAATGTTGATATATCAAACTTTGGAATTTTTGGAAAGCGGTAAAGGTGTTCTTGATTTCTTTTGTAATACTCGTCCCGTCTGTCCCACATATTGAATACCACATTTAGGTTGGGTTCAAGTTACCACATATATCAGGTTTGGGTTTTCAGGTAATATCACTGGAAAAGGTGAGCGAAAAGTTCTCCCGTTCACTGTTGACCTTATAGTATTTTGAGAAGTTAATCTAAAACAGGTTAGTCATTTTTTGGCATTGCACGGGAAAATTTGTGGATATCCACGTGCATTTTTGTTAAACAATCTGGCTGTAGTGGCATTACAAATACGTTTATTTAAGCACGTGGATAACCTAGAAGTTGTGTTGTTAATAATTTTCTTTCCATTTCGTAAAATCACGATTATTAAATAGGGGTATAGGAACAATAAAAAACCGGAGGTTATAACATTGAATTAGGGTCACAATTACGGAATAGGAAATAATAGGCAAAGCAGTAAAGAACTCTTACAAAACTGTTATAAAAGGCCCGACGTAAAGACTTAAGTATTACAAAACTGACATATATAACAAACACAGGGCAAAACAGAGATTGTAAGAAATCTTAGTAAAACCATAGCAGGGGCAATAATAAAATAGGAGGCGTGGATGAGTATTTATACATCCAAACGCCGTAATATTAAATAAACAAATAAGATTTGATACAAAGATAAAATAAACATGTGAAAGTTCTCTCACAGGCAAACAATCCATAATTGAAAAATATAAGGGCATACACCACAAGCACGGAGACACATTCTACTGCATCCAATACCACACTTAGGCTGGGTTCAAGTTACCACATATATAAGGTTTTGAGTTTTTCAGGCAATGTCACAGGAAAAGGAGAGTGAAAAAGCTCTCCCGTTCACTGTTGACCTAACAGTATTTTGTGAAGTTAATCTAAAACAGGTAAGTCATTTTTATATTGACATTACTTGTCCTCAAATTGAATGAAAAATCTGCGTATATACCAGACAAGTAGGACATGCAATATTTTTCATGTTTACGGATTATTTTTTCTAATTGAACAGCGACTCAAAGCAATAGCGAAATTAAGAAGATGCTACATGACGAAATACACGTGATCAGCCAACGAGTCGAAGATGAAAGTAACGGTTTGTATATACAGAACACGCTCGCATGAGTAAGTTCCGGGTTTTATAACCTTAAATGGTAAACCCTGCTCAGATGATTGTATGAAAGCCAGGTACGGGCATTCTATTTTTGTATTTTTTTTTTTTTTATTTTGACATTTCTCAGTTTTAAGTTGACCTTCCTCATGTTTAAGAACAAAATATCCCTACCGCCCAGACCTAAATCAGATCAAAATCAATTTTGAAATTACATTTTTATGTGGAGCAGGATTCCTCTATGTCGTCTGAAACAATATAGATAAGGCATTCGCGTGAGTAAAGGAGATAATGACATTATTTTACAAGACCGTGAAAATGTAGCGAATGCTTGGTCCACATTAAACGATAACCCTTCTGCATGGTCTACGTATCCGAATTATTTTCCGATTTGATACCTGTCAATAATCCAAATGGAAAGCCTGCCAAAACCATAGGTACTTGGGGACGGGACCATTTTTCAGCCCTCCCCTTTTTCCAAAATCCTTTCTTTTTTTTTTTTTTTTTTTTGTTTTGTTATTTTAATTATTTTCGCGTTTTCTGTGTCATATTAGCATAATAATATACTAGAAATATTCAGGTATTTAATCTTTGCTATCAATTCCTAGTTTTACTGTCTAAAAATATTATCAGTGGCCTCTGTGGATGGTAAACTAGGAATTGATAGTGAATAGTAAATACCTGTTATTTCTAGTATATTTATCTTAATTTATCACAGAAAACGCGAAAATAATATAGATTAAAGGAAAGCAAAACATAACAGATTTTGTTAAAAAAAAAAAAAGAGGAAGGCTAAAAATGTCCTGTCTAAGTATATCTATGACCAATACAGCGCGCCAATACATTAGACCAAAATAATGCCGAGACGATTCAGGTTAAACATGTCAAACCCACTAATGAAAATCCGCTACAAATGTCTGCTCGTAAAACGTCCGATATCTTTAAAGAGGTGTCATACACAGTAAACAATTATACACTAAAAGGTGGGTCAAACATGAAATGGTCTCCGTCATTAAGATATGTTGAGAATTCTGTTCAATATCTTATTTATACTCATACAAATATGTTTCACTCGGGTTCAAAAACCTTCCAGTTTTGATTGATTTGTTTGGTATTGCTTCCTAAAGTGGCAGATAGTTCATGCATATTCAGGACGAGAACCACAGTCAAAAGGACGTTTCACTATAGCAAAGGATTTACTTCCGGGGGAACAGTCCAAGAATGACCATATTTCTATACCTCACTCAACCCTTAAGGTTTGAAATTGGAATCGTGAGTGAAACAAATGATCATTATAATTGCGTTTCCCTAGTTTCTAAGTTTAATCTTTCTAAATCATTTAGTGATTTCCTTTATTTACTTCAGCACGTGGTACTGCATACGTAAGATGGTCAAGAAAGCAGTGTCCTAATAATAGTAATACGGAGCTTGTATATTCAGGTACAATGTTTGTTTTATACCAAACTCAGAATATGTAAATTCGACAACATTGGTGATAGATCGTCTATTTCTTTTTATCCCGAGATATTACCTTTACATTGTTGGCTGTAATATTTTGTTCATAATCAATTACCTTATAATTAATTATCTCTAGATATAGTCTTAGGTCAAAAGGCGTTTCCCGTATTGGAAATTCCCTATTATTTCATATAAAAACTTTTTTTTAAAACATTGTCAAAAACTTATGTGAGATCCGATTTTGATGAAAGTTTCAATGGTAAACTCACAAATTTGTTCAGTTTTTATGGTTATAGTGAAATAATTTTATGAAATGTAATTACTGAGAAATCATTCTTTGTATACAAATATTGAAATTAAGTGTCATTTTTTCCTATATAGCCACAGGACTGTTTTATGTTTTTTTTGTTATGCAGAAATTCATATTTGTCTTTAAACAAGGATTTCCTAAGAATATAAACACATTTCAAAACTATTGCAAGAAACTGCAGACATTTCTGTGTTTTACAAAAAAATGTTAAATTCGGACAAGAAATATCTCCAATGGAATTTTATTATTAAAAAATGTTTTCATATGAAATGATAGGGAATTTCAAATCAATGAAACACTTTTGACTTTAGACTGTATATGCATCGTGTCTTTATTCAAAAGCATGCGATGCCTCTGTAAGAATTGGTGTTAATCTACAATGTCTTATTCGTATCGTTGACCCATATCTTTATGTAAGAAAACTGCTAAACCTGGAGTCAAAAGTCGCCTTGAATGCAGGGCTGGATGGGGTTTATAGAATAGAGAATAATGGACAAAAGGTGCAGAATAAAGGGCCAAAATAATAAAGAATAGAGAAAATAGGACAAAACATAAGGGTGTTAAAATATAAATAATAGAGAATAATGAGCAAAATAGATAAGGAATAGAGAAAATGGTCCAAAATATAAAAGAATAATAAAGAAAACAGGGACGCCCCATCCAGACCATCTTATATAGGGCGTGCATAAGATAATTATGATAAAAACAATACTAACAATAAACATGTAGGTATATTTTACAAATGCGATATGATAAAACGTTCTATATGTCAAGCCGTTTTACTATTTATTCTAACTTCAAGCTGTCTCATATAATATATAAGATATCTCATATAATATATAAAAATATCTTAAGTAATCTAGTTTTATAAGATACATGTATCTTCTAAACTTTATAAGATATCTTATATAATCTAGTTTTATAAGATATCTTATATAATCTAGTTTTTATAAGATATCTTATATATAAGATATCTTATATACTTTACAAGATATCTTATATACTTTACAAGATATCTTATATACTTCATAAGATATCTTCTAAATATTATAAGGTATCTTATTAAGTATATAAGACATCTTATAGAACTTATTAGATATCTTAAAAATATAAAGTTTATAAGATATCTTTAAGTTAGAATAAATAGTAAAACGGCTTGTCATAGTTCTATCTCGGTTACATTCAACCAGGTTAGGTACCAGTCTTGTATTACAACCCAGTTTCCGGTGCATGTCAAAACATGGAGGAAATAAAATAGTCCTTTTTTCTGAATTTTTTCTGGACTCAATTTTTCTGTTTGATTAAAAGTTTATGCTGAATTGAAACATATATATAGATTTAAAAAAAATCTTGCATCTTTTTGGGGATATCAATCCAGGAAAGTGGAAGGATACCATGTTTACTGGAAGTGGTGCGGCTTAGTAAAAACAGCAAACAGAAAGTAGAAAAAAATAGTTTTGACTTCAGGGTTACATAACTTTTTATTCTTCGTGGCATGACCCACTTTTTTTTCGATTAAATCACAATTTCACATTAGTACATATATGATATGAACATGAAAAAATTTTCTATGTAGCATTTTTTATTTTTTTATTTTCAAAGATCAGCTGTTTAACATGTAAGCCTATGGAGCAGTCAATTACAAGACTGCAACCGTTAACTTTCTTAACAGTTCCTATCTAATTTTCAGGGTATACCGGTGGTGGATATGCATCTGATTACGGGGCTCCTCCAGAACCAGTATGCCTTCCTTTAGATCCCGACATAAACAAGACCAGCGGTTCCGATAACGGTCGTATGCATGGTGCAGAATTCGTCAATAATTTCTTTGGTTCGAATAGTCAGTTTCAGGACATACCATGTGCTGTATGTAGAGTGAAGCAGGCATCCAGTGTTATAATGATACCAGGGAAAAACAGGTGTCATACAGGTTGGAACATGGAGTACCATGGATATCTCTCAACGAATCATTATAGCAATCATGGTGCAAGCTCTTATATCTGCGTGGATATACAACCAGAATATGTAACTGGAGGATCCTCATGGGTGTCCGATGGCAAACATTTTACGAAGTGTTAGCTAAATGTGGATCACTACACTGTCCACCATACAATGATAACTATCCATTAACATGTGTTGTTTGTTCAAAATGATTGAAGCGAACATTCATTGAAAACTATTTAATAGGATCACATAATCTGATTTTTAACTTTTGAGTATTATCAATATCTCCAATTCAAAACAACAATTCTGACATGAACTTGTATAACTAACTTATAAGATTCCAACGTTTAAATAAATTTCTAACACGTTACGTATTTAACTTGGTCATATATATATGTCAGATTTTGCTTTCAATATATACAGTTCTTATGGTTTTTATTTAACTTAAATATAAGATTGCACGACACGTAATTTAGATTGGATGAAACACTATTGCCTTTCACATAGAACTGAGTGCATACCTTTTTTGTTTTTTTTTCCACTGAAACAAGTTAATAAAAAATAGATGATAGTGACGGGAGCCATCACATGAGGCACAGCATTATTTAAGTCAGTACACCGGAATACAATTAGGTGTTATTCAACATGTATTCAAAAGGGTGTCGAAGTTCAGCTATTTTTTTTTCTTCTTCTGTGTACCTAAACACATTTTAGTTTACTCAGTGGTGAATAATCATGCAAATTTCATAACTGAACTCTAAAGGGTTTTAAAGTTAGAAAGCGAAACTATTTTTGTACATATGCACAGGAATGGCTCAGTTGATATTATTTTTTATCATGACTTTCAGCGGATCGGATTTATCATAAAGATTAATACTTTACATTTACAGCACTAGATTTTAAGTCTACAGATGGGGCTTTAAATTTACTTAACCTTTAAGCAGCGCTTGACCTTTATTTACAGCGCTGGAATTTACATCTCCAGCACTATATTTTTAAAATATCTACTGCGCTATTCTTTACATTTGCAGCGCTAGAATTTACATCTTCAGCGCTGGACTTTCTATCTACAGCGCAAGACGTTAAATCTTCTATGGTGCACTTTACATCGTCGGTGCTAGGCTTCACATCTCCAGCGCTTGACTTTAAAATCGACAACTCTTTATGTGTACGAGACCAGCAGTAGGGCTTCATTTTAGTGTATGTAGAAAATGAAATGTAGCTATACAAACTAGAGGCTCTAAAGAGCCTGTGTCGCTCACCTTGATCTATGTGCATATTAAACAAAGGACACAGATGGATTCATGACAAAATTGTGTTTTGGTGATGGTGATGTGTTTGTAGATCTTACTTTACTGAACATTCTTGCTGCTTACAATTATCTCTATCTATAATGAACTTGGCCCAGTAGTTACAGTGTAAAATATTTTGTAAAATTTACAAAAATTACAAAATTTATGAAAATTGTAAAAATGACTATAAAGGGCAATAACTCCTTAAGAGGTCAATTGACAATTTTGGTCATGTTGACTTATTTGTAGATCTTACTTTGCTGTACATTATTGCTGTTTACAGTTTATCTCTATCTATAATAATATTCAAGATAATAACCAAAAGCTGCAAAATTTTCTTAAAATTACCAATTCAGGGCAGCAACCCAACAACGTGTTGCCTGATTGGTCTGAAAATTTCAGGGCAGATAGATCTTGACCTAATGAACAATTTTAACCTCGTCAGATTTGCTCTAAATGCTTTGGTTTCAGAGATATGAGCCAAAACTGCATTTTACCCTATGTACTATTTTTAGCCATGTCGGCCATCTTGGTTCGCGGGCGGAGTCATCGGACACATTTTAAAACTAAATACCCCAATGATGATTGTGGCTAAGTTTGGTTTAATTTGGCCAAGTAGTTTCAGAGGAGAAGATTTTGTAAAGTTAACGACGACGGATGACGACGGACGACGACGACGGCGACGACGACGACGGACGACGGACGCCAAGTGATGAGAAAAGCTCACTTGGCCCTTCGGGTTAGGTGAGCTCAAAATGTGTATTGTAACTTGTCAACTCTGTTGAGCTTATATCATGGCTTGTATAACAAAAGTCATGTTTACGATGAACATTAATTTATGACGATAAAATGAAGATGGGACAATGAGACAGTAACTTAAAGTGGGATTAGATACGTTTTGAAATATGAACCTTACTTTTAATCCAGGCTATAAAAATATAAAGATGTGGTATGATTGTCGATGAGACAATTCTCCACCAGAGACCAAATTACATAGAAGTTAACAACTATTACAATAGGTCACCGTATAGTATGGAACTTGTAACGAAATTTACGAAAGGTAAGTACATGTATAATCAAACATTTTTGTTCAAGGTACAGGTCGTGAAAAAGTGACACTTTTGTAATGATCATATCATAGGGAAATGGACATATATGGAAAACAAAACCTCAAGACAAAATTTTGAAATAAAGTTTAATAAGATCGCTTTGAAAAATGTGTGAAAGGATGGTGCTCCATGGCAAGGTGTGTGATGGACGCGTATGATATATTTATGTGGATAGAAGATAGTAAGTAATCTGGGTTAATATTGAATAAAAAATGTACATAACTGGCAGGTCATCCTCATGTCTGGTGAAGAGGGTTCAATACGTCTTGCCGGCTGCAGGAGGCACCAAAGGACGGATGTTTTGTAGTATGCATGCCAAAGTACACATAATGCTAGAAGTTAGGTCATATTAAATAGAGAAATTAAAGATTATATTTGTTTGATTAACTGCATGTAGATACAAAAGAAAATATTTCTATCATATGTATCTATGAACCATCATGTTATCCTTATGACTAGTTCAGATAAGTTAGATCTATAATTTGCCTTCATCAATTAAATCACAGACAGATGTATTCACAATATCTACAGTGAGCGCGACCAGATCAATATTTGGTTTTAATGATTGGGGTTGCTTTACGACGCATTGACGGCTATATCGCGACGAGAGCTATATCAACTATTTCAACAAAGGGCAGCTTAAAAATCAATCAAAAGGTCTTTCAATTAACTAAAACTTTAGTTTAAAGCTAAATTACTTATTTACAAATAAAATTCACTATATAAATAAGGTAACGTGTCTGATAAAAAATATCAATTTCTTGTAAGGAGACATGAATGAATATAACAAGGAGATAGGGATAGAGTCAAATATCCTTCAAGACCAAAAGTATGTCTTGAGAGTGTTTTAAACATACAGAACTTTCTATCAACAAATCTGTGCATTTGAAGTCTTTACTGATCCTTACTGTACTGATACATACACAGTTTGAACAAAAATAAAATCGGCTACAACAAAAGTAACTATACACATATATGTTAGCAGTAGCTAAACTGTCAACAACTTTTATGTTGTTTTTGTGTGCTTAAAATCAATAGATGTATACCATATGACGGAATTTTGTATTCATATGGCAATTTTGATTCTAAAGTAATTCAGTAATGGAAAAGATCATTGAACCTAAATTTTGGGTATATGTCATCATCTGATCATACTGTGATGTCGGAATGAAGAGGAAATCTTCCTAGTTCCGAAATGGAGTCAAATGTGTTGCTTTTTCTCATGTTTCTCCACACAAAGTAAAAGTTAACAATATGCAATATGTTACAGTAGTCTTCCAAAGAGAAGCCTATGATAAGCCTGATCTACTGTTGTAGACTTACATTTTAATTTTTGAAGGGGTTAAATAATTCCAGAACTATACAAAAGAATAGGTGTATCTTTATGATAAAAAAAAAATCAGGCTGTTTTTTTTTTTTTTTTAATATAATGATTTAGTGACAGGAAACCTTGCATAGCTTGCATTTGTAATATGCTTTAAATGCTTTTATACAATTCCAACTTAGCCAAGAAGAGACCCAATTGCACTTTGTGAATTTTAAGCCGCTGATTCGAATACACTCATCGAGTGGTTTAAAATTAATAAAATGTAGGCAAGTATTGAACATTTCAGATTTTGTAGTTTAGTTGGTAAGAAAACATAGGATACGGCTCCAAATAGGCTATATATATTCCAAATTCTAGAACTTTCATGTGATACTACTGTTAAACTTTAAGGAATTGACATCGACCTCCAGTATCCGCTGAGGTTTTTATTCACATAGTGTATAGTACGGTCTGAAGGAAAGCATCACAGAAAATAAATATATCAAAACGTTTGGGATCTAACAATTTAGCGAAAATCTTTTGTTGATATATATTACAGTTTCTTAGGATAGCATACACAAGCAAATGCAAAATATTAAAACATAACGATGACCTTTGACGTTGACCTTATTTTCTTATTGGTGGACCCAATACCGCAAATCAAAGGACCATAAGCCTCTATCACTTTTGGTTTGTGAGTTTCTATTATATTTCACTTATGTCGAATACATGAAGGAAATAACTCTCATCTGGAATCTTCAGATCGCTTCGCTCAAAATTATTCTTGACAACCTGAAGATATAACGAGCAATTTGATGAAATAATTTGTTCGTAATATTTTACGGTTGCAAAGTTGTAGACTGCACAAGAAAAAAAAGTGTTCGGGGAGATAACTTTTACAAAGTAAAGTGTTCTGTTAAGCGGTGTCAGTTTCAAAAGCGTATCATCTGTTCGATATCATAACAAAATATCAAAGCAACATCAGAACAAAATCAAAAGGTCTGTTCATGGAAAAGTGGAAAGACCTCATAATCAGAACAAAATCAATATGTTTTCCACGGAATAGTGGAAAGACTTAATAAACATGTAGGTATATTTTACAAATGCGATATGATAATGACGTTGTTTATGGGATGCCGTTTATCTATTTAATCTAACTTCAAGATTTCTCATAAAATATATAAGATATCTCATATAATATATACGATATCTCATATAATATATAAGATATCTCATATAGTATATAAGATATCTCATATAATATATAAGATATCTCATATAATCTATCTTTTAAAGATGTCGTATAAACTTTATAAGATATCGTATATACTTTAAAGATATATTATATACTTCATAAGGAATCTTCTGAAGTTTATAAGATATCTTATCAAGTATATAAGATATCCTAATAAAGTTTATGAGATATCTAATAAATATTCTTTATATAAGATATCTTATATAGTTAAAAGATATCTTATATAGTTTATTAAATATCTTATATAGTTTATAAGATATATCATATATTTTATAAGATATATCATATAGTTTATAAGATATCTCATATACTTTATAAGATATATCATATAGTTTATCAGATATTCCATATAATAAAGAAGATATCTTATAAAGACAGTTATATGAGATATCTTATAAGTTATATGATATATATTATAAATTATATAAGATATCTTATAAATTATATAAGATATCGTATAAACTATATAAGATTTCTTACAAACTATATAAGATATCTTATAAACTATATAAGATATCTTATAAACTATATAAGATATCTTATAAACTATATACGATATCTTACAAACTTTATAAGATATCTTATAAACTGTATGCGATATCTTATAAATTATATAAGATATCCTATATAATATATATGATATCTTATATAATCTAGTTTTTATAAGATATCGTTTATATTATATGAGATATCTTATATGTTATATAGGATATCTCATATAGTTTATAAGATATCTTTTAAAGTTTATAAGATATCTTATGAAGAAAATTATATGAGATATCTTATATAGTTTATATATATGGGGAGCAAGAAGGTGAACTGTGGTTTATTTTTATCAATAGTACCGCTTAAGTCGACGTTAGGGTCGTCTTGACCTTGTTGTAGGGTATGAATGGTTCGTTCATTGTTGAAGACCCTACATCAACTGTCAAGATGAAGAACAGGAATAAAAGTCCTGTTCATTGATAATTTTCTATGTTTTCTATGTATTGTGTGATATTTTGTCCCATGTACATTTACTCCATATCACTTCATTTTCTATAAAATATCTTGAAGCTAGTATAAATAGTAAAACGGCTTGCCATAGCTCTATCTTGTTTACGTTCAACCAGCATTTCCTTTCCAATTGCAGGGTATACCGGGGTGGATCTGCATCTGATTACGGGCTTCTCCAGAACCAGTATGCCTTCCTTTAGATCCCGACATTAACAAGACTAGCGGTTCCGATAGCGGTCGTATGCATGGTGCAGAATTCGTCACTGATAATATGCAATATGTTACAGTAGTCTTCAAAGAGAAGCCTATGATAAGCCTGATCTACTGTTGTAGACTTACATTTTAATTTTTGAAGGGTTAAATAATTCCAGAACTATACAAAAGAATAGGTGTATCTTTATGATAAAAAAAAAATCAGGCTGTTTTTTTTTTTTTTAATATAATGATTTAGTGACAGGAAACCTTGCATAGCTTGCATTTGTAATATGCTTTAAATGCTTTTATACAATTCCAACTTAGCCAAGAAGAGACCCAATTGCACTTTGTGAATTTTAAGCCGCTGATTCGAATACACTCATCGAGTGGTTTAAAATTAATAAAATGTAGGCAAGTATTGAACATTTCAGATTTTTGTAGTTTAGTTGGTAAGAAAACATAGGATACGGCTCCAAATAGGCTATATATATTCCAAATTCTAGAACTTTCATGTGATACTACTGTTAAACTTTAAGGAATTGACATCGACCTCCAGTATCCGCTGAGGTTTTATTCACATAGTGTATAGTACGGTCTGAAGGAAAGCATCACAGAAAATAAATATATCAAAACGTTTGGGATCTTATAGACCCAGTAAATCAATTATTTTACATGCGTTAGTACTACTGAGTAATTTTGATTTTTACCTTTGGCATTGTATTTTTATACAGTAAATAATTCCACCAAAATTTGAAAAAAGTACAGGAAAGAACACTTCGTTTTTTTTTTTTACGACGACGACGGTTACCACGGGTACCTATAAAGTACGAAACGAACGAGAAACGAAACAAAAGAAAAGAATCAAAACGAAACGAAACGAAAAGAAAAGAAACAAAACGAAACAAAATCAACTTAAAACCAAGAGAAACGAAAAGAAATAAAACAAAACGAACAAACACTGTATCGAATATATTATAATACCGAAATGAAATAGAAGTATTCTCTCCTTTTTGCATTTAAAGCCTTAGTATGTATTGTTAATAAAAAGCATTTGGATGATAGTGATGAATTAGTGTTTAACGTGCAGTGACAAATATTACATGCTTATCGGAACGAGTACACGTTTTGGTGTTTATGGTGTAAAATTAATTTGATTCATATTTCATTCATAATTAAGGGTTTAATGACACCCTTCCGAATTTTATCAGCTTATCTGGCCAAAGGGGCCTTCTGAGCTTTTGCCATTACTTTCCGTTCATCCGTTCGTTTGGGTAATTTTAACACATTTTCTTCTCTGGAAACGTGGACCAAAATATAGCAAAACACGCAAGAATTCCTGATCGTTCATGGAAGGCTCTTAACAAGCAATTTTTATTTATCTAAGATCGATTTAAATACATGGCCTGGTAAACAGATGCATTCTTTGATTCTAATTGACAAATCCCCCTCTGAAACTATACAGCAGACGTGAATCGAATATTGCCAAAATTAATAAAGCACTTTAATTACACGGCATACTTCTTCATCTTAATAAGAGAGCAAGAGGGAAATACATTTAATTTAAGTTAATCGTTATGGAATATCTATTCTTTCACAGATGACGACAGATATATTCAAATTGTCTTAATCACATTTCCGTCCTCTTTCCCTTAAACGTGACATCACCGAATAAGACTTATCACTCACTGAATTTGTACTTGCATAAACAACACGTTGGACTACATCTGCATACCCTTCCGGAGTCATTGAGATTATCCCTGTTTGCTTCGCATCACGGTGCGGAGCTATTAGTTTCAGTCGATATACACGCCATCTTAAAATAATTACTTATCACATATAGATTCTGATTGGTTGCTTTATGATGCGGCTGAGATACAGCAACAGCTATTGGCTTAAATGAGGTAAAGAATTACAGACTTTTCTCGTCTCAGGTTAAGACATCAAATGCCGGAAAATTAACTATTGTATTTCAGTTCCGATCAACTGTTATTAATTCATGTTCGTTTTATTATGCATATATATTTCACACTGAAATTCAATAATGAAATATCAATTATTAATACGAATTTATTTGCTTTGTTAATCTGCAATATGAACGATTTGTTTTGCTAAACGAAGTTCCTATACAATGTTTACAAAATGCACTATCTGTATTTAATAACTTCTGCCAATCTAGGCACACCTCCAGAGTCGTGTCTATTTGTAAATGTTTAATTTTCAACAATTTAAGAGAACAAAATTTTATAAGCATGGGTGTATAACGCACACTTTTAAAGTAAATCCATTTGATATCAATCAATATCTAAAATACCACTTATCCAATACTAAATCAACAACCACATGCACACATATTACCTTAAATTATGATAGAACGAAGCAGTCCACAGTTTTTCGAAAGTTCAAACTTGTTTGTGCATTGGTTCACATCAAGTTCGTGTTGCTCAGTCTAGAGTTTTGAATTTTGTGTTTTATAGACTGCTGTTTGTCTTTTCATCGTCTTTCATTGTTTGCCATGGCGTTGTTATTTTATTTTCGTGAGTTTTAATATTCCTTTGGTGTCTTAAGCCTCTCTTAATAAATAATAATTTGCCATCAAATGATGATTATAACCACTTGAGTGGTCACATTATGGCGTGCTCGCCTCAATCTGCCCATGCCGTGGTAAAACCAGAACTTAAAAATTGTTAATTTCTGCTTCCCCACTATTAGCGGTATAAAGGAGGAAAAGCATCAACTTGTCTGTTCGGAGTCGGAATAAGGTGACTGACATGGTGAAATTTCGTCTTGTAGACTGTTTCCTGGTGCAGTAACACGTATAAAATCCGACTCATCATGACTGTCTTATACAAATCAGGGTTCATATTTAAAACACCATAACGTGTTCTCGTTCCGATATTTATGTAATATTTCTCCGCGATATTTTCTTTTTAATGTCAGTGTGGCTCAAATCTAATTTGTCATAAACTATTTTTGATACGGAATTTTAGGTCAGGTATATGAATTAATTGAGATGTGGGGTATACGTCATTATACAGCAACCCAATGACAAAAATAACATTAAGACATGTAGAGAGCAATACACAGTCTTCAACAGTAGTCAGTTATCTAAACAATATGACAAGCTCTTGATAAATCTATAAATTCTCGTTTCTCGTTTCTCGTTTTATATAGATTAGACCGTTGGTTTTCCCGTTTGAATGGTTTTACACTAGTAATTTTGGGGCCCTTTATAGCTTACTGTTCGGTGTGAGCCTAGGCTCCGTGTTGAAGACCGTGCTTTGACCTATAATGGTTTACATTTATAAATTTTGACTTGGAAGGAGAGTTGTCTCATTCGCACTCATACCACATCTTCTTATATCTATTGTTATTTCAAATTTAAAAATACATTTGTTCCCGTCTTTCCTTCTTTTGGTGACGCACTTAGTCTTGGAGAATGCCACCCTCTTATCATGTCCGGGTGATCCGTAGGTGTTTTGATATAAAGCAAAGTTTCCTGCCAATCCTTAGGGTCAAACCACTTTTCAGAACCTACATTTTCATATTTATTGATCTATTTTATAATTGGTGATTGTCCCAAGTATGAGTGGAACATGTACCGCCGAAGGTTAACCAAAAACAATAATTATTATGATATGTTATTTGATATAAAGAACTAATCAAACTTTGGATTAAAGTATAATTGATGTACCACAAAAATCGTGAAATGATAGAATTGGTTAATTGGTTGGTGATTGGTTGATTTGGTTGTTTGTGTTTAACACAACTTTCAGCACTCTGCTATATCGTCGAGGTTAGTTTTATTAGTGGAGAAAGCCGGAGTACCTGGAGAGAACCACCGACCTTTGGCAGGGAAGCTGGCAAGCAGGGTCAGAGTCAAACGGCTGTCACATGCATGTGGGGTTCGAACTCACAACCTTAGTGTTGAAAGGCTAATGATACTATCGATGAACTAAACAATACAGTGCTACATGCATCTTCATTTAGGTGCAATATTTTTTCAGATGGCACATATTCATTTTCATCCGTTGCTATACAAAAATAAGAAGATATGTCATCATTGCACAATGAGACTATTCTACACCAGATGACGAAGTAGTTAGCAACTATGCCATGTATACATGCTTATTTTTCCGCGGAAATTTAGTTTCATTTTGTACACTATCTGGTGTACAGTATTTTACACCGGTGTTAAAAATTCATACACCCTGCATGAGGCTAAACGAAAATAACGAATTTATTTCTTATGAAGCGTCCTTCACTTATTTTTATACCGGGAATAAAATTCAAAATTCTTATGAAGAACTTCCATTACACATTTTATTCATCACCGATGTTGCTGTGCATTGTCAAATTCATTGAATTACCTTTTTATTTTATTTTTTTGTAACTTGGAAAAAATGTTTATAAGGTAATTTTGGAGAAATTCTTTTTTCTACTTTGCCAAAATTTATCTTATTTGTAATTTTTTTTTTTTTTCGATTTTTAAAAGTATTTTTATTGCCAATGGGACAACTAAACTCAAGAATTAACGTGAAGTGGTGGTAAGCAATTCTAGGCCACCATACGGCCTTTAACAATGAGAAAATCATCAACATAAAACATTACAAAATAGTATAAAACAATAGCAGACATGTAAACATACTAAAATCATAAAATCTTAAAACAATTGATGATACCTAAACAGGATTGCCCATGAAAGCCATACGTCTTATTTCCAATGGGGTCCATTTATATCACATTCTTAAAGATATGAAATATTGTTATATATTTGGTATTAAAATCGTTGCTTTCCTTTTTATCAGAAAATCTTTAACATCAGATTTATAAGATTCAAAATTTTGTTATGATGTTAAATATTCTATATGGCAATCTCATCCAATTTATGTGAATTTCAATTTAATCTCCATTTAATTGAAGAGAATTTACAAATGTATTGTGAGGCCCCTCATGGGGTGTCCAAGTAATCACATAATCACAATTTTTTGCCAATATATGATCACATAATCATTTCAAACAAGATAATCAAATAATCAAAATACAGTCCTAAATTATCAAATAATCTTGAAATATTTGGTCTGGTAATCAATAAATCACTATAAAAACGGCCAATCACATAATAAAAAAACCCATGGAAGGCTCTAGTGTGTACATGGTGTATTCCTTCAGAGGCCTTTAAGTGGAAATACAGAATTTTAACTTAAAACTTTGAACCTAAGTTTTACATATTTGGACAAAAGCCTAGAAGCAATTTTATACATTTCGATTTAAAGATTTCTTATCTTATGATTTTGTTGATTTAATAATTACACTAACGACACCAATTTTACTGGTACATTGCTGTATCTGATTTTCTACGTCTAGTTTATGGTTATATGCGTTTCCATTTTGTCAAGCTCACATGTGCGTTTCATATAACGAGGAATTGATTTATTATAACAAAAACCTAGATAACTCGAAAACATGGAAGACGAAAATTCTAAAGACGAGGAACAGTTAGAAAGGGAGCACTTTTTACGCATAATAAATGCGTTCAAATACTATAGGTATTCCAGAAATCACCCATACATATCTTTTTTCCACTTAGTTAAAAAAATCTGCATATGTTTACATGGCGTCAAACGATTTTCTTTCTATCATGTCCATGTCAACTTTTTAGTATCAACTTCCGTTTTTGTTTACAATACGTGTGAAGCGAATGGATTTCAATACTCCTTACACCGTGTGAAGTTTCAGTTATATACCAGGAAAGAGTAGAAAGAACATTTTTATTTTGATTTGGCACATAAAACTGTACAAACTATTACACAAGCTCTCGAGAGCTTTTGACCGAATACAAAACATACAAGTAACATAAAAACAATAAATTATAACAACATATATTACAAATTTGGCATTCATATGTGAAAGAATTGGTTTAGGCAAACTAAGTATGATAAAATGTATCTACTATTAATTTTGGGTACCACAATTCCCAACATTGCCCAAGAACTCCCTACCCAAGAACTGAATATGGACCCAGGAACCAATATATATTGCCCGAAACTTTATTTTATATAGCGTTATACTGCTTTTATAGGTATTAAAGTATATGATTTTGAGATATAAATCATTTTACTCAATAAAGTACAATTTCACTTGCAGGAATTCGATATATATGCAAGTTCTGGTAACAAGACAATTTGGCACCCAGACAAATCGGCACCCAGGTCTGAAGACATTTCGCATCCGTTTTGGACATTTCAGTACCAAGACAATTAGGCACCTCATTTTTTCTCTAACATCACAATACTCAAATTGCACCTGTTACATGTATTAAGAAAAATAGCAGGAAAATCTTACAAGTTTTCTTCATGTTCAATGATGTTCTTAGGGACTTAACAATTTGTATTTTTTATTATTTGACATTATGCACGTCTTTCAAATAGGTTTATTTAAATATTCACAAAACATTCACAGTATATATCAATAGATGGAAGTATTCACTGGAAAAAGTAAAATTACGGAACGTGGCCATGCAACATCTTCAAAAGTCCTCTTTTAAAGATGAGCAAATAAAATATGTTACAAGCATCCATTTCTTACAAAATGAATAGTTGGCATGGACTAATGTCAAATTGTTCTAAACATTTGAGGAAATAAAACAAAACATCTGTTATTTGATATTTAAGGATGTGAATTTAAGCATGGATGCAATTTAGGAACTCCTCATTACAGAATCATGGATCGTTTGGAGGTCGATCTAAACCCATTTTCTATGATTCAATATGGATTCAAAATTAAATTGGTGGAACTCTGTAGTAAATAAGGATACATCTACGAAATAAACACAGAATGGAAACTTGTGTATGGATCATAAATAAACTGTCAAAATAGGTGCAATTTGGGTACCCTCACGTTATATATATTAAGAAAATAAAAGAAACATTATTTTGGTGACTTAGTCAGATTTCTTTGTATGTTTGTTTGTATGTTTAAATCAGTGTGTGTGTGTGTGTGTGTTGTATAGTTATACAGTTTTGGCTGCTGGATCCCAATTATTGTCACATTTACCAATTATGTCTATTTGGGTTGCTCACACAATTTTGTCAATAAAACCGAACTATATCGACTGTCATACAAGTGGGAGGTTTAGCTTGCTATAAAACCAGGTTTAACCAAGCATTTTCTTCATAGTATTGCTGTACTAAGTCTGGTATATGACAGTTTACCATTCATTTTGTTGGTTAAAATAGCTGATCATTTGTTTTGTCTAGTTTTATGGATCCAACCCCTTGTTATAATAAATAGAATAAATATGATAAATATGCTACATGTGTTTTATTGATTTAATACTAATATACTATCGGAATAGAACTATATATGCATTACATTAAAACTAGTACATGAATGGTGAAATTTATAACCTCTTTGAAATCAATTTTCATGCATGAGGAAAAGAATACACACAATAAGACAGCTACCCAAATGACTAAGCTGCAATACAGTCTTCACAAAAAACAACAAAAAGAATAAACCACTTCATAATATACTTCATCGAAGATACCATATACAACATGTACAATAATGTCATAAATAGTGCAGGAATCAAATTGGTAATTTGTAAAACAGTCGAAAATAATTGCTAAATTTACACCAGAGACATATAATACAATTGTATTATATGTCTCTGTTTACACTAAACTTGCAAATTTAGGTCATGCACACATACCTACATTAGTCCCAGGTATTTTAATTTTTGGTTCAATATATTTTGATGAAGAATTTAATAAGGTCTGAAAGCTAATAAGCAAATAAACACATGGTTGATTTAATCTTTATGAGGTGCTGATTTGTCTATGTTAGGTGCCATTTGCCTTGTTGCCAAGTGTCTTTCTTGGGTGGGATTTGTCAGATGCCTAACTGTCTAGAATTGGCAAGTTTTGTGTAGTTACCAATAAATATTCAAAAGATAGATAACTCTATCTTAATCATTTATCATGTTAATAAAAATATAAATAGTACTAATCATTCTTTTTAAATTTAAGTTTTCCAAATGACAAATGAATGATGTATTTATTAATAAAATTTTCATTATTAAAGAAACTAATTAATCCTTTTAAACTTTTTACTCTTTTATTTGGATACAGTTAAAAGTATTTTTATTATTAACTTTTATTGTCACATTATAATTTATTAATTAATATACATTTATATCTATAAAAGCAGTATAACAGTACTCACTGTATGAAATAAAGTTTTGGGTAATATCTATCGGTTCTTTGGAGTTCTTGTGAAATCGTGGTACTGAAAAATTTGGAAAAGCACTAAGAAAATTTAGAATTATCTAGGTAAATATCATGATAAAATTTGATATTTAAACGATTAAGAAATTCATTTTAAAGATTAGCACTTAAAAATAAGAGTATGAGCCACTTTTAACATAATAAGAACACTAATATTGAAGACCTGTGTGATAATTAAAACTAAATAAAATGAAGCGGAGTGTTTAATTAGTTAAACGATTGGATGAAATGCAATCAAAACCCTATGGTACTGACTTAATATTTTAATCTTCCAAGGTTTATCACTACCTTTAATAGTTCAAACAAAATAGTGCAGTGAAGTGATAATTCATTAGATCCTATCTGGCACAGTCAATGTCAAGCAATTTATTAATGATATGTTATAATAAGATATTCAAGTTACAATATGATGTATGCTCATCATGCTCATAGAAAAAGGAAGAAATTTCCAGTAAAATATGAAAAGTTGAAACAAACAGTACAAAAACATGAAAAAGTGCCCACAGAATATTTGGAAATATATTGAAAAATATTAAAAAAATGATCTGTGATATACTACAGTCAAGGATATAACTCTATAGGGTTATTAGAGAAAAATAACATACATTTGTTATTGTGGACTAAAAATCAAAGAACTGTGATAACATATGTATGTTACATATTTCAAAGGGACAATATACATCATTAGTTTTGTTAAAAATGTATACAAGTTCTATTGATATTACTATTGTCTTTATGTATACTTAACTATAGAAAGATATACCAGTTCATAGTTTGCCAATCATGCATAGTACACCTATGTTATTACAGAAAAATATGCCTGTAATAACTAAAGGGTGTTATTACAGCTTCTGTACATCATTCCAAGGCATTTGCTCAGACATACATCATGCTTAGTTACAATTATTTTAATTATGCCCCTGCCGTAGCGGAGGGGCATTAAGTTTACCCTTGTCCGTCTGTACATACATACATACATACGTCCGTCCATATTTCCCAAAATTGGTTTCCGTTCTCTAACTTGAGTTTGCCTCAACCAAATGTTATGAAACTTATACACAATGCTTATTACCACAAAACACAGATCAAGTTTGAATTTTGGTGGCGTCACTTTAACTGTTCTAGAGTTATGCCCTTTATAAATGGAAAACTTGCAAAATTTTAGTTTCCGTTCTCCAACTTAAGTTTGCCTCAACCAAATATTATGAAACTTACACACAATGCTTATTACCACTAAAGACAGATCAAGTTTGAATTTTGGTAGCGTCACTCTAACCATTCTAGAGTTATGCCCTTTATAAATGGAAAATTGCAAAATTTTTAGTTTCTGTTCTCTAATTTAATTTTGCCTCAACCAAATGTTATGAAACTTATACACAATGCTAATTACCACAAAACACAGATCAAATTTGAATTTTGGTGGCGTCACTTAAACGGTTCTAGAGTTATGCCCTTTATAATGAAAAAATTGCTAAATTTTTAGTTTCCGTTCTCTAACTTAAGTTTGCCTCAACCAAATGTTATGAAACTTATACACAATGCTTATTATCACAAAATACAGATCAAGGGTGAATTTGAATTTGGTGGCGTCACTCAAACCGTTCTAGAGTTATGTCCCTTTATAAATGGAAAAATTGCAAAACTTTTAGTTTCTGTTCTCTAACTTAAGTTTGCCTCAACCAAGTGTTATGAAACTTACACACAATGCTTATTACCACAAAACACAGATAGAGTTTGAATTTTGGTGGTGTCACTCAAACCGTTCTAGAGTAATGCCCTTTATAAATGGAAAATTGCAAAATTTTTAGTTTCCGTTCTAACTTAAGTTTGCCTCAACCAAATGTTATGAGACTTACACACAATGCTTATTACCACAAAACTCAGATCAAGTTCAGATTTGGGTAGCGTCACTTTTACCGTTCTTCAGTTATGTTCCTTTATAACTATATGATATGGAAGCGGGGCATCATCTGTGTTCCATGTGGACACAATCCACATTTATTTATTGTAAGAAATAATGATCAGAGCATGTAATGAGGTTCTGCAAGCTTCCCAGTAATTCCCAAGTGTCTCATATAATAAGTTACAAGCCTTTTATAACTAAGGCTTGTTATTACAGCTAAGTTTATCCCTTAAAAGCCTCATCTCATTGTTTTACCATGGTTAATGAAAATGTATTAATTTAATTCAAAATTAGTTATCAAGGCTATGCATTTAGTTTCTGCAAAGTTTCAAGAGTTCCTAAAGCCCAGTAAAATTAAAATATTTATGATTTATTTTACAAATAACAAACATATGTTATTACAGATTTAGAAAATTTAAGGATTAAAGAGAAGACAACTCATGAAAGTATTTGTAATAACACATGCAAGATATTTTTGTAATAACCCTATCATGCCTATAGAGTTATATCTCTGACTGTACTAATAAACAAACCTGGTCAATATGAAACATCAAAAACTAAACTAAAATATCTTTTCAGTTATGTCAAAAGCACACGATCTGATAACTCTGGTGTTGCACCTTTCAAAAAGATGGCAAGCTCTTCAAAGATACAGAGGAAAAAGGAAATATTTTAAATCAACTCTGGTGTTGCTCAGTTTTCATTCCATTTCAAATTTACAACTCAACCTCCCTCCCTCTCTAATTATCAAATTTTTGCTTCTCTAGTTTATTTTTTTAGTTTGCATGGTGAACAGATCAATGTGTATTCAATGTACCCATAAGATCATTAGGTGTCATCATTAATGTCAGAGGCTTCCACACTCATCTACAGATGTAATACCGAAAAAACATTATGTGTTGACAAAGGAGTAAGTTCGGTAAGGGCCATATTTGGCCCTGATTATAAAGTTCAATGTTACAAAATAAAAACTGTTTTAAGTTGACTTAAAGACATGTGAGAAAGTTAAATAGAACTATTTGTTTCAAAATTTTCTTCTAAAGCATTGATTTTTACTTCCCAAATAGGTCAAGATAAGAGATATTGGCAAAATTTGACAAAATCAGCGGATTTCAACCAAATTTAGGACCAGGAAACATAGCGCAGGCGTTGACAAA
The DNA here is from genome assembly GCA_017311375.1 of Mytilus coruscus. Taxonomy (NCBI): domain Eukaryota; kingdom Metazoa; phylum Mollusca; class Bivalvia; order Mytilida; family Mytilidae; genus Mytilus; species Mytilus coruscus. The sequence goes on along the minus strand of CM029605.1, from coordinate 25,560,696 downwards.
CTAAATATTCAAGTTGGACATGTAAAATGTCTTTACAAACATTATTTTAAAAGATCTTTTTGTCAACGTATGGGCTGTATGTTTCCTGTCCAATAATCAATGGAAATTTACCTATTTTCATTGATTTATGTCGTGGAAAATCAAAATGAGTACTATTTGTGATGTAATGAATAAAACACAGGAAAGTAAATTTTCAACAAAAGGCTTATTTCCTATCTAGTCTCTGTATTAGCTATGATTCATTATGATCATGGTGATATTGGTCAATTAATCCTAATTTGAAATTTAAGGTAAAAGCGGGGCCATTTTTTAGCCTTATAGAACCTACTCCTTTACTTAAGATAAATGACTCCGAAACCATTTTACTGAGAATTCACAAATTGTTTTTGATTATAAAGAAAAATATGCAATTATGAAAATAGTTAGATTAGTGATATTATGGCATAATAATTTTTAATTGCATTTTAATGTAGTAATTAATGAATTTTAGGGAAAATTGTAGTGAAGATGTACACTTGAGTGACAAGTGCCAGAGTGAAAGAAAATACTTTAATTTGTTGCGTAAAAAGTTGTACTTTGAAATAACATACAATCCATCTACATTTTCCTGATTTTTGTTCAAAGATAATTATTCAACACGTTTCTAAAGAAATAAATTGTCTTTAGCTTTGAACATGTTGAATTGCTTTATTTGTAAATAAAAATATGCTACATGTATTTCCTCAACTTGGTGAAAATGGAAAATTGCTGATGACAAGAGCGACTGAAATCAATATCAATGTTGTGAACACCCTTGCAACTAGATATGACAGGAACACATCTTTTTTGCCCCAGTTGCCCAGTAGCGTGAGCCCTGCGCCAGATTTTTTAGATTAAAATCTTTTCAGTCACATCAATATTTTCAGGTCAGTCTGGATTTTGCAAACACACAATATTTTGTTTTTAGCCTAAGAAATCAAAAGATGCCAGATCAATTTCAAGCGTTCACAATGACCGTGACGACCCTTGTCATTTCAAGGATGTAGCGATCCAGTTTTTCCAAAAATATGTAAAAAGCTTTAAATAAATGGGGAAATGGTAAGAGTTTTTTAGGGTAATTGACATGATAGTAATGATATGAATTCAACATATTCCTTGAAAAACAATTCATCTGAGCTTTTGTTTACATTTCAGAATACATTCATCAAAAAGAGTAAAAAATGCAGTGGCGTCTTTCCAGAGTTTGTCTGATAGTCATAAAAAGATGTTACCTGGTTACCTTGACAATCTAACTTTAATCCAGAACTGTGTTGACCATAACTATGAAATCATTCAACTAGTGATCAAAGATGCTGAGTACATGTTTGAGAATAAAACTCATGAGGTACAAAGTAATATACATGTACATGTAGTTTTGAGATATTTGTGATATTTTTCCCAATAAATATTCTAATCATACATGAAGATACCAGGATTAAGATATTTGTATGCCAGAAGTGCATTTCATCTACAAGAGACTTATCAGTGATGCTCAAATCAAAAAAGTTGAAAAGGCCAATTAACATGATTAAAGTACGAAGTTGAAGAGCATTGAGGACTCCAATTTCCAATGTTCAAAAATTTATGCCCCCACCGTAGCAGAGGGGGCATTAAGTTTGACCCTTGTCCGTCTGTATGTCCGTTCGTCTGTCCATACATCCTGAAATTGGTTTCCGTTCTCTAACTTTAGTTTGCCTTAACCTAATGTTATGAAACTTGTACACAATGCTTATTACCACATTACCACAAAACACATATCAAGTTTGAATTTTGGTGGCGTCACTTTTACCATTCTAGAGAACTTTATGCCCCTTTGCAAATGGAAAAATTGCTGAATTTTTCGTTACGTTCTCAAACTTAAGTTTGCCTCACCCAAATGTTAGGAAACTTAAACACAATGATTATTACCACAAAACACAGATCACCTCTGAATTTTGGTGGCATCACTTTTACCGTTCTAGAGTTATGTCCCTTTACAAATGGAAAAATTGCTGAATTTTTCGTTTTCATTCTCTTACCTAAGTTTGCCTCAACCAAATGTTATGTAACTTATACACAATACTTATTACCACAAAACTCAGATCAAGTATGCATTTGAGTAGAGTCACTTACTGTTCTTGAGTTATGTCCCTTTATAACTTTATATGCAAGCGGGGGCATCATCTCTGTCCCATAGACACATTCCCTATTTATTTTCTGTATATTTCAGGTGAATTTTAATTTTATTTTTCACACTTTTTATGTCAATCATTTAAAGAAAAAAAAACATGTCTTATTTAGATATTTATGATAAAATTTTTGTTTCCAAAAACATTACTAATTTACATGACATAACATATAAAAAATGTTCATGCATGCAGTTGCAAAGGAAAAGTTATCATAAAACATGTCAAAATAATATTTTGCATTGCTACATTAAGTGAAAGTGATAGGCAAATCCTGGATCCACACTTTCCATGTTCAAAGCTTATGGTATTTAAAGATAATTCTTATATAGTTGCTGTCATGTTAAACTGACACTGGGTTATTGGTTGAAAGTTTTGAAACTACCAGTCATGTTCATTTAAGATGGCGTTTTTTACTAAGCAGACCCTAAAACAATCCCAAAAAGCCACTACTGACCTTTTATTGTGATTGCAAGGTTAATACTTACCTTTTTTTCAGTCTTAGTTGCTACCGAGTATGTTTTTTTTCAGTTTTAGGTTCCATCACGATCCACTAAGTGAAAAATGTCATCTTGCATGAATGTGATTGATACATTTTGTAGTTTTAAATTTTTTGACCAAAAACTGTATTTTACATGCCACTATAATAAAACACATTTTTCAGAATTAATGCAATGTGTTTCATTCATATATAATATATATTGTGGAATATTTTAAAATTGTATGGCTCATACTGTTCATTTATTATCTTTCTTTTTTTTGGTCTATTCATCCATTAATTTCAGATGTGAACAAATGCAACAACTCAATTCCTAAAGCTTATTTTCATATTTTATTTTGCTAAATTTGAAATATTTTGAAAGAAGTAGTAACATTTTGCAAAAAATAAATGGTCTTTAAGATGTTCAATTGATTTGTTTGTATATTATTCAGCCAACTGAAGACGAAAAAGAGGTTCCACCCACACAGTTTGATATGGACAAAGTTAGAACAACAATAAAACAGTTTGTACGAGACTGGAGTGCAGATGGTCAGAGTGAGAGAGAAGCATGTTATCTTCCTGTTGTCATGGAGATTTGTGAAAAATTTCCAAAGTCAAAATGGTAAAGATAAAAAGAATTATTTTTTATTAGAATTGAGAGGGGATTTGATTGAAAGACAGGGCAGTTATTTCCAGGTATAGAAATTATGACAAGTTTGAAGTGTTTAAAGGCTGCTTTTGTTATAAGAATTACAGATCTAACATAGTGATGTATTAGTATGACAGCTATCAAGGGGAGATAAGTAGCTATCATGGGGAGATAAGTATTCATCTATTGAGAAGATTCTTCAACTTTTTGTCAAGCCTTCAACATTTTGTCAAATAATCAAAGCAACACAAATTTACAAAATTACAATACACATGCACTATTGTATTCAATAAGAAGGCATCATCATAATGTTTAAAATCTCAGAGAAAATAAGGCATTCACATATTTGTAGAGCTCAAAAATATAATTTTGAAATATAAAGTATGATTAATGTTGCAAAAAAGATAATTAAGAAGTAACAAGAATGTGGGTCTTTAATTTACACTACAATAATGAATGTGATATTCCTAACAGTTGTCTGTACATGTATTATCTATCTCAGAAATTTATGACAATTGCCAAATTTAAATGATTTTCTTTGAAAAAACGAACATTAAGTGCAAAACCATAAGGTTCAGGGCCTTATATTTTCTATTTGACGACACAAGGGCAGAGAAATTTGATATGTTTGACAAGTTTCCTAGAAAAAATAAATTTCTGTGGTAAACTTTTGGTCTACAGTCATCAGTCTTACTTATACAAGTGTATTTTTATACGCCAGTCAATTTTGATGGGACGTATTATGGTATACAAATGTCCGGTGTCCATCCGCCCGTCCATCCGTTCAGACGTCTGTCTGTCCGGCGTAAACATGTCGCACCGTAACTTGAGAATGACTTATCCAAATTTCATGAAACTTAACATAGTTGTTTCTTATGATGGTCAAACGATCTGTATACTTTTTGGTGAAAATAATATTAAAACTTTTTGAGTTACGGGACTTAGTAACTAAAACAGGTATGTGTTTTTTTCACATGTCACGCCGTATCTTAAAAACAATTTATGATTATTGCTTAAAACTTTACACACTTCTTAGTTATATTAATCTTAAGATCTGTATACTTTTGGTGATGATTCAAAATTTTATTTAGAGATATTGAGTATTTTGTTAAAAAGGGGAGGGTTTTTCACATGTCGCACCGTATCTCAAAAACAGTTTATGATTATTGCTTAAAACTTTACACACTTCTTAGTTATATTAACCTTAAGATCTGTATACTTTTTGGTGATGATTCAAAATTTTATTTTTGAGTTATTGAGTATTTTGTAAAAAAGGGGAGGGTTTTTCACATGTCGCGCCGTATCTCAAAACGATTTATGATTATTGCTTAAAATTTTACACACTTCTTAGTTATATTAATCTTAAGATCTGTATACTTTTGGTTTTGATTCAAAATTTTATTTTAGAGATATTGAGTTTTTGTTAAAAAAGGGGTTTCGCATGTCAAGTCGTATGTCAGAAACTATTTATGCTTATTGCATAAAATTCACACACAAGACGATGGGCATATCATGCGCTTATGGCGCAGCTGTTTATTGATTTACTGGTACAGGCAATGACAGGTACATTTTGTTAATTATTTTAAAGGTAGATTTATATACCCATGTCAGACATTCAGATATTTGTTTTTCTCCTATAAAGTAAATAAGTAAAATTTTCTTCTTTTCTTGAAATTCTCTGGACTGAATTGCTCTAATTCAGTGTGTAATTGTGCCTCATTTTAATAGTTGTCTTTACTATTCATAAAAGTATAATTTCATGGAAAATTAATGAAAATATCATTTGTCTGTTACATGTATCTTCAAAATTGTGCTCATTTATAAGCCTCCATGAAACATTGTTTAATAGGCCTTTCACAGTTACCTAACAATTGTGTGCAGTAGAATTTTTTAGTTCTAATTTCTTGAGATAAAAGGTTGAACTTGCAAGGAAAAAATATAAGCAAACAAGAACAGAATTTTAAAGGCAAGTTATGACCTCCCAAAACTGGAGAATTTAAGGGTTATAAAAAATTAATGGACATAAGTTAATTTTTGGAGAAGATTTAGGTTAGATTATTCACACCTTGAAAAGAAAATTAAAATCTAACAAATTTACTTATACTAGTAAGTATTACATCTTCAATAAATAAACATGACCTGCATAAGTATTTGCATTTTCTGTGTTTCAGTGATCCTTCTAAAATTTCTGTACTGGTTCCTGGAGCTGGTTTGGGAAGATTGGCATATGAGATAGCTAAACAGGGATACAGTTGTCAGGGAAATGAATGGAGTCTCTTTATGTTGATGGCATCAAATTTTATTCTAAACAAGTAAGGATTATTTGTCAAAACCTCTATACTGATGTTTGACATAAAATACACTGTTATATTTCTGGTAAAGGGACAACCATTTATTAATTCTAGGTAGGCTAGATAAATCAGCTTGCCTTCCAACAGGTGAAAATAAATATTCTGTTAACAAAATCTACTTGTCCCCTTTGAATTGTACTGCTATTACTCCTTTATAAAGCACTTTGATGATGCAGACAACAACTTTATAAAGCACTTTCAGAGCTCCAGATAAGAATTCACATATTGGGGTTTTACCCACCATTTTTATGTAATTGAGAGATAAAGTTTTGTAATTGCATTATCAATTCCATTTCACCCTCAATCAAATATCAAATTGGGTTTTCACCACCAAGCTCCTTAATGTATTGGGTTTTCATCAACACAATATTGAATACTTAGGCATGTTATAATCACATTATATCAAACTGAGATGTTAATCCATCTTTAATATGTTTCTTTGTACATGTTGTATATGTGATAGCTGTTTTATTTGGTTTATACACTGACGAGCAATTGTACGTTTAATTTGTGTCCGGTTAAAGTTCTGCCAGTTTTGTTTTTCTCACAACTTATATAAACTGCAGCTGGTGTCACTAGTTGGACAGTAACTAATTACCTTTCTGGATTAAATATGATCATCACCCTACAGTTTATTTGGGGTAGGTGTGGCTAAGTGTTTTAATTTTATGTAATATATGTGAACATTAGGTGATGTAAGATAATTTTGCCAGTCCTATCACCAGTCAGGATATAACTCTATAGGGTTATTACAGAAAAATAACATACATTTGTTATTGTGGACTAAAAATCAAAGAACTGTGATAACTTATGTATGTTATATGTTTCAAAGGGACAATATACATCATTAGTTTAGTTAAAATGTTTAAAAGTTCTATTGATATTACTTTTGTCTATATGTATACTTAACTATTGAAAGATATAACAGTTCATAGTTTGCCAATTTTGCATAGTACACCTATATGTTATTACAGAAAAAATATGCCTGTAATAACTAAAGGGTGTTATCACAGCTTCTCTATATCACTTCAAAGCATTTGCTCAGACATACATCATGCTTAATTACAATGTATTTTAATTTATTGTAAGAAATAATGACCAGAGCATGTAATGAGGTTCTGCAAGTTTCTCAGTAATTCCCAAGTGTCTTATATAATAAGTTAAATTCCTTTAATAACTAAGCCTTGTTATCACAGCTAAGTTTATCCCTTAATAGCCTTGTCTCATTGATTTACCATGGTTAATCAAAATGTATTAATTTAATTAAAAATTAGTTATCAAGGCTATGCATTTAGTTTCAAGCAAAGTCTCAAGAGATCCCTAGAGGCCACTATAAATGAAATAATTTTACAAATAACAAACATATGTTATTACAGATTTAGAAAATTTAAGGAATAAAGAGTAGACAACTCATGAAAGTATCTGTAATAACACACGCAAGTTATTTTCTGTAATAACCCTATAGAGTTATATCTCTGACTGATCACCTATTTGCCAGACCTACTTTAAAAAAAAAAAAATAAGAAGTTCCCAGATTTGAGATATACCCCAAAACCTTGACCAGGTTTATAGGGTGGTTTAATGACAGAGACCACATTCAATTTAAATTTACAAATAATACTGCAACATCAAATAAATAAATGACAATGTTACACTGCACTTGCCAAGAAGACAACTATCTTAAGCCAGGGTTAAAAATCCACTAGCCCGACACCGGGACTACAGCATTTAGGCCTCGGGCAACCAAAACTTGTAACCCAATATGCCCGACGGACTAGTAACAAAAAATTCTTGGCGTTTCCAAAATAGAAAGTGGAAAATCCCCTCATCACTATTCTATCTTAGCCAATCAGATTCAACTACGTCATCCGGGATTCTCAGAATTTGAATTGATTTTGTACAAGTTTTAAAAATAGAACAAATAACTCTGGGTGGATCCCGTACTTTCAATATCGATTTGTCAGTACAGGGGGTATTGTACATTGCTTATGAAACCAGAGAAATATAATGTAACCTGATTGTACCTCCTTCTGAATAATTTATTGCAATATAAATGTGAATCCCTTTGACAGGAGAAACCTGACTTTTGTCAGATATAAATTTGTAACATGTGCATGATCACATGTTATGGACGCCATTTTGTTTTTGTTTACATACTGTGAAGAAGCCTCCAGAACCATGACCTAAACATTAACAGTCTTCAGAAAACTTAAACTTGATACAATAATATTTCATCAACAGAGTTGGAAATTATAGCCGCTTGACCGCCCAAGACGGCCTATTTTACGATCGGGCGGTCAAAATTAAATTTCAACAGTCCGATGGACGGTCTATTTTGCAGGTGGTTGGGATTACCTTTTTCTATTTTTGGAATGAGTTCTCAGTATTACCCCATTCATAACAGCACGTAAGAATCATGACTGCCAATTAACCTTTACTACCACATGTTTCCACACGATTTCTGCAAGGAACATGGTGATACCTGTTGTTTGTAAGATCCGCACTTATTGGCTAGTTGGTATCGAATCGTCCAATCACAATCGCGTTTATTAAATGAAAATAAATATTAGAGGAAATCGAAAGTACAAATTTGTTTTGGTAAACTCATGTCTTTACGACAGTACTTGGGCCTTTCGTCGCGAAAAAGCAAACTGCTGTTGACTCAGAAGAGGATTTTATTCTGGTGATGAGATTGGTACTGGTAGTGACAGGAGTGACATTGACTGAGTTTCAAATATTGTGAAAATGTGAAAATGAGGAGCAATAAAATTATAAATGAAACCAAAATTTTATTTTATTTGCTTAAAAGTAATTTTGTGGAACAAAGGTACAAACAAAGGCATGCTGAATTACACTGAAGACAAACTAACACCCCCCAGTGCCCACCCCAAATTCTAAAAATGAAATCACACCTTGCTTCTGAACAAATGGTCATTAGGCTTAGCAGTGTCTGCTTAAATGTGCACTTGTAAGTCTTGTTGCAGTGTGTATTTACAAAAGCAGTCATAAGTCATTTTCATCACAAAAAATCCTCAAGTTTATCTAATAATACTTCTAGTCATTAAAACATCTCAAAACACAAAAACATAATTTAGAATCTTGAAGGAAAATGGGTTGGATTTTTATTGCATTAATTTTCAGGGCTGGTAAATTTTGATCAGGACAGGTAATTTTTTTATGCAGCCAGCCCTGTGGTCTGGTAGACATTTCCAGTGAGTTTCCTACCCTGTCATCAATCATGATATAGATCTTCGTTGATATTCAAATAAATTTGATTTTTAAGAAATAAAATTTATAACTAATACAATTTCAGTTTAGAGACTGTACTCAGTTTGTAATCTATTTATAGCCCACAATTAGTACCTGTGATTAATGTAAATATGGATATTACTGTTTATAAAACAATTATAAAAGACACAAACTATGGATGGTTGATATTTATTCACGTAAATATTTGAGGTCTTTTGATTTATTTTAATAAATAGGATTTAAAACTGAAAACAAATATGAGCATAATAACATATAACCAGCTGATAATTCTTTTACTTGAACGATCTGATAAAAATCACTTTAATCCTTTTATATAACCATGTATAACAGTGGTCAAGACTTGTACCATCTCAGGATTTGGTCAACTCATTACTGCAGAATAGTCAATGAATATACAATTATCGATTAAAATTGAATATATCGGCTAATGGGATATTTTTTGCTGACATAAGTTTTGGTTATCCGATTTGCCAAAATCTACTGTACAAAGGATAAAAATTGTTAAGTTTATAGAATTCATTGTATTATGCAGCAAACTCTGAATTTGTAAGGCATACTTGGGCTAGCAGGTCAGTTTTGATGGGCTAGTAGTTCTTCCAACAGGGCTAGTAAAATCCTGCTACCAATAAGCCCTGGGCTAGTGAGCTGTAACAAAATTTCTTAACCCCTGCTTAAGCATACAGAACAAGTAGACCAAAACAAAGAAAGTTTCAAGCTGCATTGACGTGGTTTCGATGCTTTCCAACTTCATATCATGTCATAATTGATTTAGCCTTTCACTCTTACAACTGATATAGGATATAGTTCTTGGCGAAACCCCATGTTTGTCGTTCTAACAATTTTCTCGTTAAGGCACGCAAACATGCCCGTTCGCTCGATGGACGCCCAAAACACTAGCTAAGTCTTGTTATCATTATAATTATCCCTAGCTATCAAAAAGAAGCTGAAAACATGCTTCTATTCAATATTTTTACCGGACATTACTTTCGTTTTAACATTGTGTGTTATGATAAATCCTGAGCAATTCGAAAAAATTATGACAACATTACAAACGCTAATTGGATAAACGCAGAGAAGATCGAAATGTTTTCATCAACACGTGTACCTTTTGAGCAACGGAAAATTCCAACAGGGACCCATTTGTACTTGATGCAACGCTCTATTTTTAGAACGAAAGGACATTTCCAATTATAAAATAGATTTACACGACGACTATGTAATAGATAAGGGTAAATAACGCAAACGATAGCGAATAAAAGCGTTAAGAACTCATGGTTTTGGCATATAATTGGGTTTTCCTTCAAGAATTTGGGTTTTGAACGCTGCAACGGGCAATTGTATTGGGTTTTAATAATTTTATTGCGTGATCACGCAAATCGCAGCTTATCTGGAGCTCTGCACTTTGATGATGCAGACAACAACTTTATAAAGCACTTTGATGATGCAGACAACAACTTTATAAAGCACTTTGATGATGCAGACAACAGTGTATTAGTTTGTGATTAGTTTTAGTTTAAGGTGAACCACTAGTGGTTGGTCAATGATATTTGGTATGCAGTTGAATTAGCACTGGCACATCTCATTTCCATGGAGATTATTTGGCCCTGCCCCTCAGTCATGGTCTATTGACTTTGAAACTTTTGCTTAGTTTACATGTATTAGTTTGTCATTAAGTCAGTTTAAGGGGAACCACTAATGGTAAATCAATGATATTTGGTATCCAGTTGTATAAGCATTGGTTCATCTCATATCCATGGAGATTATTTGGCCCTGCCCCTCAATCATGGTCTATTGACTTTGAAACTTTTGCATAGTTTACATGTAAAAGTTTGGGACTAGGTCAGTTCAAGGGGAACCACTAGTGGTAAGTCAATGATATGTGGTATGCAGTTGTATAAGCATTGGCATATCTCATTTCCATGGAGAATATTTGGTCCCGCCCCCGCAGTCATGGTCTATTGACTTTGAAATTTTTGCTTAGTTTGCATGTATTAGTTTGTGATTAGATCAGTTTAAGATGAACCACTAATGTTAAGTCAATGATATTTGGTATGCAAATTTATTGGTATTTGCAAGTCTCCTTTCCATGGAGATTATATAGCCCCACCCCCTCATCATGGTTCATTGACTTTGAAACTTTTACATAGTTTACAAGTCAATGTTTGTGTTTAGGTTTGTTGAAAGGGAACGACTTATGATAAGTCTATGGTATTTGGTAGTCAGTTGTATTAGCATTGGCACATCTCATTTCCTTCAGTCATGGTTCATTGACTTTGAATATTTGCATAACTTACATGTTAAAGTATTGCTATTTTGATTTCAACATTTGCATTATCAAAAGTACAAAAAGGCGAGACATATCTCTGTGTTAACAGTTTTTTGTCATTTCTTCAAAAATGGCAATAATAAATGCACGCCATAATTTCTGAATTTACGGTATTAACAAAAGCTGTTCAGACTAGAAGGCAATGAAATTATTTTCTCAAGTACCGGTAATCCATTTTAACTCCATGCCAAAAAAAAGGAATTTCTATTATCAAAGAATACTGTATTATAGTAAGATGACTTTTCTTCATGCTGACTGTTCTTGTTTGGCGTAGAATGTTAAAATGTAAAACTGCATGTCTGTCTAGTATAAAACATTCATCAACAATAGTTAGAAATTTATGTTTTCTGGTCTCTGTGTCTGTCTTTCTATTTTCTTGTATGATCTTCTGTCCATAAGCCTCCCCGTATCAGGTACACTTTAACTTAAAAATTATTACACATGTTCATTATGATGTGACCTTTGAAAAATTATATGACAATTTGCAGTTTAGATTCAGATTTCACGATTCACTTAACATGAATAGTGCGAGTTGGTATGTTATTCTTTGGACACATTTCCTTTTTATTTATTAGTAACATATTCTTGTTATATATCAGTAACATATTCTTGTTATATATCAGTAACATATTCTTGTTATATATCAGTAACATGTTTTTGTCCTGAATCTTTTAACATTTCCCTAGGGTTTAAAATGGTACCATTTGACAATCTATCACAGTTTTTAGCACTTAACCTTCATTATTTCTTAATTCTTTTCTATTTATAATTTATCTTGTAGATGCAATGCTGTGAAATCATTTACCTTGTACCCATGGATACATCAATGGACCAACAATACTTACACTGAGGACCAGACAGCTAGTTGTAAATTCCCTGATGTAAATCCTGCAGAACTTCCTCCTAACTCTAACTTTTCCATGGCAGCTGGTGACTTCCTGGAAATATACACTGATCCAGGTTTGTAATACAAGTGAATACATGTATCTATATATATCTGAAATAGCCATTTGATTGAAATGCAAATTTTTTGCGATATAGTGATTTTGTGCTGATATGAATTTATACACCAATCAATCATTCAATCAATCTGAATGAAAAATGAACAAAAAAGATAATTCTGGGTAGAAGTTAGGCTGTTTTCAGATATTTTCCTAATATCAGCTTCAGAATTGTTCAGACTTTTTGCAAAATCTTCTGGAAATGCCTGCACCAAGTCAGGAATATGACAGTTGTTTTCCATTAGCTCCATCGGTTGATAAAGTCTTAACTTTTAATTTTGTCAGGTTTTAGGGACTTCCCTCTTTTTGAATTTACCTTGGAGTTCAGTATTTATGTTATAATTTTCACTCATTTTCAATGCAATTCAATACTAAGTCTAATGCACCTAATCACTACTTTTGGTCTTATACTGGACACCAAAAACATTTAATTTTTGAAGTAACTATAGAAAATGTCTGACGGCACAATGCAATGCCATTGTTGCATGATTACAATAGTTCAAGTGGCACAAATTCTAAAATACTGATAGAATGTTTTATTTGGCAAATTGTTATATTAAAATATATGGAAATAGACAACAAATCATATCTTGACAGGATTTAATATGATTTTTTTTTTATTTTCTGTGTTTAAGGTTTAAAATCCCTGTAGATAAACTTTGTCGATTTTTGCTGTTTTGTTGAAACCCTCTTTAGTTTAAATGCTCCAAAACATTTAATGAACTGTAAATTCAGAAATTGTTGCAATGTTTTCCATTAAAATGAATGCCAAAAATACCACTGTGTCAGGTTTACAATTATAAAAACATGCATTCATAATTTCAGTAGTAAATGTATTTATCACATGAGATTTTTTGCAATTGCATTAAGAATGTTCGCTTATCATGTTTTGGAATTTTTGTCAGATTTTCGAAATCCTCTGGTTTTATCTATTTGAATGACTTGAAAAATTTTGCCCACTAACCCCCAATTTTCTTTTTATCAATCTTTTATATGTATAATTATAAGCCATCTGTAAAAGTCTTATAAAATCTTTGTTATTTTTTAATAGTTTTTGAGACTTTAAACTTGTCAATGATAAAGCTATGAAAAATCAAGAGAGAACATTTTCCCGCCAAAATTTTAATGGTAAATATCTCGAAAACAAGCACACGGACCTATAATTTTTTTTCGCTGTTTTGGTTCCTTTATTAATCCCCTATCACTATATATTAGTGTTATGAAAAGCTTGTTATTTTGAAACTGAGTAGCGAATTTCCTTAATTAAATCTTGCATTTTTACCAGTCATCAGTGATTTGCAATTAGAAATCCATGCAATAATTTCTTAATTTACAGTATATAGCTTCCCAAATGTTTGATCTCTAACTTACCTGATAAAGATTTTTTTCAGAAACATGTACTCAAATCTGAAACATATTAAGTGACTAAGTCTTTTAAATTGGCCCCAAACAAAATGTCTGAACAAAACTGAATTTTCTGCTGTAGATATGTCTGAAAATTTACTGAATAGAATAAAGTAATGATTGAAGGCTAAGCATGTTGTACTAGTACAAAGCAGAGTTCATATTCATATCACATTAACATGTTCTCGTCCTGAATATGCATTTAACTTAACACTGGACATCAAACAACCATCCATAAAAAAAATGCGAGAAGATATTGTTTTTTCAATGTGATGTCATCCGGAATGGTCACTTTTTTTGTGATGTCATAAAAGCAAAAACAGAAAAATTTAAACAAATTTGATGTCATAATTCAATTTAAGGGAAATTAGGAAAGAAATGAGATATAACGAACCACATGTTGATTAAAAAAACTAATCTGGAAATTATAAATCAAATAAGAATTAGAAAAAATAGTGTTTTATAGCTGACTGTGCGGTATGGGCTTTGCTCATTGTTGAAGGCCGTACGGTGACCTATAGTTGTTAATTTCTGTGTCATTTGGTCTCTTGTGGAGAGTTGTCTCATTGGCAATCATACCACATCTTCTTTATATTTTGGTCCAATATTTGTTTACCTGTGTAAAAGAGTGGATATGACTCCTCTTCTTTCATTCAAATTTTGTTTCTGTTTCTCTAATTAATTTTTCCATAAGAGCACTGAATTTCATAAAAATACAAATACTTACATCAATGATGTAATATAGTGTAGTTGACCTGGCTACTCTTAAATAAGATTTGACCAACAGCTTGCTGATTTTTTCAAAATTACAATCAGATGTTATATTGCTATACATTCTTTTCTCTGAATTTTATAGAAGAGCCACAAGTAAAGTAGACTGAAAGACCCTTGAGTTATGCAGTGTGTAAGTGGATGGCCCTTTAAATGCATCCATTAATTCAGCAAAAAAAAACAATGGTTGAATTTTAAATTTCCAATCATTCATGAATAGCAGAGGTATGATAAGAGCCATAATTGGGCCCTTGAAATTGCTAAAATAGTAAACGTGTTCAATCCTTACAAAACATTATAATTTTATAGTAAATGAATAGGATGATAACTTCTGGACACTTTATTGCAAAGATATCTTATTGAAATTGATATATTTGACCTAAAAATGGCCTCTGTACTCATATTTGGTAATATAAAAGCAAACCACTACCTTACCATTGGAGTTATTTTACCAACATCGTTATCTTTGTATAAGACATCTTATAGCGTGTATAGCAAAATAGAATTTTTAGTAAGGCTTTGGCTCATATATATCATGTATATATATCCAAATATTTATTACAAAACCTCAAAATGAGGCTCTGTTTTATGTTTTTACAGTTTTGCATTAAATTCAAGAGGTTTAAAGCAGATGTGTTAGACAAAATACAAAAATATAAATACTGATTTCTGACAGACATGTAAACATCTGAAGGATACTATTTTGTAACTTTGTAATTTTTGTTTTGTGTGAAAATTCAAGGGGCCAAAAACGTGGTTTTATCATACCTTTTCCTTTTGTTAATGTTTAAGTCTGGGTTTGCAATGATGTTAGAGAGATAATACATTGCAAGTGTAAAGAAAGAAAACTATTGGAGTTTTACAAATGAATGAAATGATATAATATTGCTTCTGATTTCTATGATAAAAATTAACACAATATTTCAAAGCTGTGGATGCATATTCATGCCTTTTGGATGACAAGATTGCTACAGGTACTATTTTTATCATTTAAACTTACTATTAGAACGAAAAGTATCAAACACTTAATGAAAATAGAAACAAAATTATCCAAACAAGATTTAATTCAATGCAATATAATTCAAAAGAAAGGATATTTTATAACTACATCCCTACACGCATTTTACAAAACCAGCTCTTGTATTGCTGTTCTTGGTCTCAATGTCACATTCAGGCTCATGAGTTGAAGCTCATGCATCATTCAAGTTCAAGATGGGCCCAAGCACCAGCTGGAGCTAATTTCTTAATACAATTTCTCTACCTCTTTGGATTGAAGAACACAGTTTGAAGAAAAAATCAACATATATGACAAAGAAATTTAAAACAAATATTGTCATAAACTGCCAGACATTCTCACCACAAATTACAGAAACACTTAAAACACCTAGGTCCATAACTTTAGGACACATCCCAATGTATGCTGGATAAAATTGCAAATTATATTTTCCTTGTTTTTTATTTACAGACACCTTCGATTGTGTTGCTACTGTATTCTTTATAGACACAGCCCACTGTATTATATCCTATATAGAGACTATTTACAATATCTTGAAACCTGGAGGGTACTGGATTAATCTAGGTAAGATAAAACAATCAAGACCACTGTATTATATCCTATATATATATATATATATATATATATATATATATATATATATATATATAGCACCCCATCCCCCACTGTGTTATACATGTTATATATGTTATATATCCTATATAGAGACTATTTACAGTATAGTGAAACCTGGAGGATACTGGATTAATTTAAATAGTTTAAAAATGCTGAAATACAACACTATCATAACAGACAATATAATATCCGATACAAGGGTCACTATTCAATTGTTATTGTTCAATATCTTTCCTTTTGAAAATTAATTATGTTTAGCTTTTTTCATTCCTGGAAAAAATATTTATCAGACAAAATTTTCAACAAAAATATCCTCAGTCTTACCAATGTTTGGTTTATAACTCAGTCCAGAGGACAGAAAATATAATTTGTTGGCCTGAAATTTAAGGAAAATTTGGAACGATTTACTTCTTTTTTCTGTAGACAGGTAGACAGTTTTTTGTCTTGCCTCATCAAATTCTTGAAGGCAAGAATTATGCATGCTGTTTCTGGCGTTGATGTTGTCGACGACTTTTAAATTGTGTTTTGATAAGGTTAGTTTGAGGGGGAAAATTTTGATAAGAAATAATATTGTATATGCAGTTTAATCAACATCAGCACATCTCATTTCCTCGGAGATAATTTGTCCCTATCCCACCAGGCTTTGTCTGTTAACATTGAATATTCAGGGGATGAAAATTCCTTTAGCCTTGGATCAGAGACTCACTTATGATTGATTTCAGGCTGTTTTATATTCAAGCAAAAAAGATAGTCTGACATGCTAGCCATGTAAATATAAAACTGAAAAGTTTTAAACTTTGAAACAATTTTGCATAAATTAACCTTCCACAAGAGTTTTAAAAGATGTATGTGATCCAAAGTGCCTGTCATGTGGGATACAAATTCTTGATATTCAATGTATTTTTAGCTCACCTGGCCCAATGGGCCAAGTGAGCTTTTCTCATCACTTGGCGTCCGTCGTCGTCCTTTAACTTTTACAAAAATCTTCTCTTCTGAAACTACTGAGACAAATTTAACCAAACTTGGCCACAATCATCATTAGGGTATCTAGTTTAAGAAATGTGTCCAATGACCCTGCCTGCCAACCAACATGGCCAACATGGCTAAAAATATATCTCTGAAATTAATGCATTTAGTGCAAATCTGACTTGGGTAAAAATGTTCATCAGGTTTAGATCTATCTGCCCTGAAATTTTCAGTTGAATCAGACAATCTGTAGTTGGGTTGCTGCCCCTGAATTGGTCATTTTAAGGAAATTTTGCAGTTTTTGATTATCTTAAATATTATTATAGATAGAGATAAACTGTAAATAATGTTCAGCAAAGTATGATCTACAAATAAGTCAATATGACCAAAATTGTCAATTGACCCCTTAAGGAGTTATTGCCCTTTATAGTCAATTTTTAACAATTTTTTTCATAAAGTTTTGTAATCTTTTACAAAAATATTCTCCACTTAATCTACTGGGCCAATTAGAATTAAACTTACCCACAATTTTCAATAGTGTATCTTGATTGAAAAATGTATCCGATGACCCTGCAACCAACATGGCCACCATGGCTAAAAATAGAACATAGGGATTAACTATAGAAGTCTAAGGAAAATTGTAAAAAAAAACAATTTTAAATGGTCAGAAATTGAAAACTAATTTGAATAATGATAAAGGGTCTTCATGAACTATTGTAAGACTAGTTACTAGTGGGATGACCTGCTTTTAATTTAACTACTGAGCCAAATTAAACCAAACTTGGCCTCAATCATTATTAGGGTATCTAATACTATTTATTATGATCTTAACCTTATTTTACATGATTTCCAAAACCACAGTAGATACAGGTGAGCGACACAGGCTCTTGAGAGCCTATAGTTAAAGTTTCAAATGTTATCCATACCATTTTACAAAATTATCAAAAAGATGTAAAAATGAAGTTGGTTTATTTAACACATGCCGACAATAAAACAAAGAATGTGCACGACAAGCTGATACATAGATTTCAAGTAAGCTTTCCTGGATAAGAATCATACACTTTGTATCTATCCAGTAAATATTCTGGTTTATCAGACAGACACAATACACTGACCATGGAAACAACATAAACCATTAAATATTGAAATTAACTTTATCTCTGTACAAACAGGTTCTAGAAAGATATGAGTTCTTTCTAATCACCATATACCACAGTATATTATAATCCTGATAATTTGATGTTAAGCACAAGAAATGTTGATCTGTTGAATATATTTAAATGAATTTTCATTCATTTTTAAAAAAAAAAATATTCAGTAGAATGGCTCCACTCTTTGATACTGGTATATTTAAATCAATATTTTATGTTCTCTGTTATTGTAGGTCCATTATTATACCATTACTCGGACATTCCAAATGAAGTTTCTATAGAACTGTCATATGAAGAATTAAAGAAAGTTGTGAAACAAATCGGATTTGTCATACAGGTACAGTAAAATAAGGGTTATTTCATTTAAGTAAATGTTGGAGGACAAATTATATCATAATATGAGTTGTAAGTCAATGAAAGTTATATTTTCTTTTGATGTATGCAAAATTACCAACGGAAGTATGTTGTTGTTTTGGAGAGTGTTGGGGTGGAAGTCCCTTCTTTCCTGCCCTGATTCATTTTAATGTAATTGCTTTAAATCTGATTGTTAGAAATTTGAAAACTGAGAATACAATTGAAAGAAAACTGTAGTTCTGATGCAATTCATGTATATGCTGTGTCAAAATTACAAAAGTCCAGAGATAAGATGAACAGGTTCTCCTTTTAGTTGAGTTGAAATATTATTTCTCCACTCAAGATGGTTGCATTTTAGAATGGTTAACATGCAAGCTTTAGTGTAGTTTTTATACCCCCGTTTACGGGAGGTATTATGGAATACGGTTGTCCGTCTGTCCGGTGTCATATGATATTTTGAACCCCCTAAAAAGTGAACCCGGGGTCAAAATACCATATGGAAAATTGACCTGGGGTCATTATACCTCATGGTATTTTGACCCTGGGGTCATTTTTCCCATATGGTATTTTGAACCCCACCATGGGAAATTGAACCCCCCTGTTTTAGATAAATAGTATTGCAGATTATATAATTTACAATTTATTGGCTATGATTTTTTTTTAAATTGAAGGTCTATAGTAGGGGTTCAATATACCAGTCAGAGATATAACTCTATAGGGTTATTACAGAAAAATAACATACATTTGTTATTGTGGACTAAAAAATCAAAGAACTGTGATAACATACATTACATATGTATGTTACATGTTTCAAAGGGACAATATACATCATCAGTTTAGTTAAAATGTATAAAAGTTCTATTGATATTACTTTTGTCTATATGTATACTTGACTATTGAAAGATATAACAGTTCATAGTTTGCCAATTTTGCATAGTACACCTATATGTTATTACAGAAAAAATATGCGTGTAATAACTAAAGGGTGTTATCACAGCTTCTCTATATCACTTCAAAGCATTTGCTCAGACATACATCATGCTTAATTACAATGTGTTTTAATTTATTGTAAGACATAATGACCAGAGCATGTAATGAGGTTCTGCGCAAGTTTCTCAGTAATTCCCAAGTGTCTTATATAATAAGTTACATTCCTTGAATAACTGAGCCTTGTTATCACAGCTAAGTTTATCCCTTATTAGCCTCGTCTCATTGATTTACCATGGTTAATCAAAATGTATTAATTTAATTAAAAATTAGTTATCAAGGCTATGCATTTAGTTTCAAGAAAGTCTCAAGAGTTCCCTAGAGGCCACTATAAATGAAATAATTTTACTAATAACAAACATATGTTATTACAGATTTAGAAAATTTAAGGAATAAAGAGTAGACAACTCATGAAAGTATCTGTAATAACACAAGCAAGTTATTTTCTGTAATAACCCTATAGAGTTATTTCTCTGACTTAATTACACCTTATATAAGAATGCCGGATTTTAATTGGTTGTTAGCTAGTGTATTTTTCGCATATTCTAACATTTTTTTCCATATTTAAAACGAATTTGCCTGTTTTTCACCACTGCCAGTGAATTTGCCTCAAATTCCCCTCTCTGCCGTGGTATTTGCCATTTTGGATATTCCTTTTTTACCCTCACGAGCCTCTTCCCGCCAAAATTATTCGGAACATTTCTCACTTTATCCCGATTATTAAGACAACATGGTTAAGCACTATTGATTGTCAGAGTTTAACCGAAAACTGTAAACATAAATGTCAGAGATATACATATAAAGTGGAAAAAAGACGTCTATACAAATGATGGAATAACAATGACGTTTATACATAGATACCATGACGTTACAAAAAGACAGCACTTACGCGTATATGAGGGGCCTGATGGGGGTGGGGGGTTCTCATCACGATTCATAAGTTGATTTTTTTGTCAATCACGATACACAGAAAATAAATTTCCATGATCACGGATCATGAAAATATAAAAAGAGTATAAATCTGTAGAAAAACGGATCACGATAGCGAAAATACGTCGATCACGAAGAACAAAAATAACCCATCAGGCCCCTTGTATATAAGTACATGTATTATTCCCGCGGGACTACGATTTCCCTTCACCTATACAGATAGTTTCAATCAAAATCTATTCGGTGTAATTAAACAGATATATCATGTTATGGAGGAGTATTTGCGAAAAATACCAGTCTTGGGACCAAATTTCCCTTGCCTGGTGGCTTGGGAAATTTCACAGTCCCTTGACTGGTATTTTTCGCAAATACCCCTCCATAACATGATATATCTGTTCAGTATACCATGGCAGTGGGGTCAAAATACCATGGCAAAGTAAATTTTCAAAATATCTTTTCCAGCAAGTAAAATACATACAAACTACTTATTGGAGTATAATTGCTATGTAAAGGAGTTATAATAGCTAGAACTTTGAAATTGGAGGTACAAAGGCGGGGGTTCAATATACTTTGAAGGGGTCAAAATACAATGGCTAAATAAAATTTTCAAAACATCTTTTCAAGCAAGTTAAATACATACAAACTACTTCATGTACTTATTGGAATACTATTACTATCTACAAGAGTTAGAATTGCTAGCAATTTGGAATTAAGTTCTATAGTAGGGGGTTTAATATACTATGGCAGGGGTCAAAATACCATGGCTAAATAAAATTTTCAACACATCTTTTCAAGCAAGTAAAATACATACAAACTACTTATTGGAGTATAATTACTATGTAAAGGAGTTATAATAGCTATAATTTTGAAATTGGAGGTGTAAAGGGGGGTCTTCTTTAGATAGTAATAATGCTCCAATATGTAGTTTGTATGTATTTTACATGTTGGAAAAGATGTTTTGACAATCTTACTTATTCATGGTATTTTGATCCCCCCCTTGTACCTCCAATTTCAAAATTCTAGCTATTATAACTCATTTACATAGTAAAAATCCTCCAATAAGTAGTTTTTACGTATTTCACATACTGGAAAAGATATTTTGAAAATTTTACTTAGCCATGGTATTTTGACCCCCCTGCCATGGTATATTGAACCTCCTATTATAGACCTATAATTTCAAAAATTCCAGCTATTCTAACTCCTTTGTATAGTAATAACTCAAAAACGCTGTAACCAATTTGCATGAAACTTTGGTGAATTGTTTATATCTATTGATGTGAGCTCCCTTTTCAATTTTTATAAATTTTAGATTTTATGTTTCCGAGTTATGGGGTTTTATTCATTAAAAAAGGGGGATTTTCCAGTTTTCAGACAATAACTTAAAAACACTTTGAGCAGTTTTCATGAAACTTGGGTGAATTGTTTATATCTATTGACGTGAGCTCCTTTGGATTTTTATAAATTTTAGATTTTATGTTTCCAAGTTATGGGGTTTTATTTATTAAAAAAGGGGGGATTTTCCAGTTTTCGGACAATAACTCAAAAGTTCTTTGAGCAGTTTTCATGAAACTTTGGTGACTGGTTAATATCTATTAAAATAACCTCCCTTTAGTTTTTTATAAATTTCTGATATGACATTTATGGAGTTATGGAACTTTGTTCTTGATAAAGCGACGGGCGTATCATGCGCTCATGGCGCAGCTCTTTATTTAAATAGCTGTGTCAGATATACAAAATGAAAATCATCATTTCATACTTTTTGAGAAAAAGTTGCTGAAAAAGAGTATTGGTATTGGTTGATAAATTATAGAATATCCTCTTCTGGATCTAAGAAGTCAAAATCTTTTGAACATCTTTTATGACATATTTGGTTCATTATTCCCTCTGAGACTACATGACTTTTTAACTCAACTTGGCAAAAATAATGTATGAATGGTCCTTTCTAGGAGTTCCCCATTCTAACGATATGAAAAACATGATTCACAGAGGATTGTTATTGGTAAATTGTTCATTTCTTCTCCTCTAAAAATAGAGTTTGAAATCTTTTCAAACTTTATTAAACTGTGGTTGTGGAGGTTTTATAAAGTTTGATCGGTTTGTTCAGATCAGTCAACATAAAAAAGGGATTCCCTGGCTGTATCACTACTGATGAGTCTTTTGTAGACGAAATGTGTGTCAGGCGTACACAATAATAAGCATGGTATCTATGGATGTGCTTATACCCTACATTGGTCTTTATGTCATCCTTTTATCCAAAAATATATTTTATGAAACTTAAACGGTACAGCAGTATTTTCTCTATCAGATGGGAAAAAAATGACTATAGGAAATAATTAATTCTAACTTATTGTATTCATTCTTTTTGATATCCCCATCTTTAAAGACAGGATGTTAAATGGTATACTTTTGTCTGTCCATCTGTGTGTCCGTCCATGGTCAACAATTCGGACATTAAATCAAAACACTTTCATAAGCAGGTAATTACAGCCAGATTCACAAAGATATTGCAGCATAAATTTCATACATTTATCTGTTATTCCAAATTTTAAACACATCTTGAAATGCAATCTTTATGCTGCCATTACAAATTAGATCAGAAACTTTAAAAGCTGTTATAATTTTATTTGTAACTTCAATATAAGGAAGAAAAATGACAGATTTTTTATTTAATAAGATCTAAGGTTTTGGTTTTCTACTTTTCAGAGAGAGGAAAAAGATGTGAGATCAACCTATACACAGAATCCTAAATCTATGCTGCGATATGAATACAGTAGTGTGTTCTTTACTGCTCAGAAACCAGTTTCATGAAAGTTCGCAGTAAAAATGTGTACTTAATTCATTATGTCCTCTGACTGACACAACATGGATTGTAAAGTGACGATGTCAGCAGTAATTGGTTTGGTCTTATCCTTTTAACTATTCTATCTTACCCTTTCAGAAAATTGAAGAGACACTTTATGTTTTTCACTCTCCTTGAATTTCTGTTCATTCAACCAAGAAATATTTAGAACATTTTGTTTTTATATTTCAATCTGGAAAAGTTTTAAATAAGGGAACAGCAGAGCTTACAGATATGTTTAATAAATGTGAAAACCAGTGTAATGACTATGACAGACTAATGATTTCTATTGTACATGTTGTAGAGTTTTAAAAGGTCTCGATTACTGTAAATTCAGAAATTATTGTGAGGTTTTTATGATTGTGAATAATTTGACTGGGTGAGTATTGCAGTAAAAAAAACTCGCATTCTGATTTTTGATACATATATCTTAATGCAGATTTTCATGAAATCGGAATAATTAATCTCGTATTTTTGTCAATTCTTCTAAAATCGCAATAATAAATGCACTCAATAATATATGAATTTACAGTATACTTCCGATGACCTCTGCTTTCTTAAGTTTATGTTATACTGACCTGTCCATTTGTGAACAAGCAGTCAACAATAGAATCTTTTAACTCGGTGAAAGACTTATCATTTTGTGTATATTCGTAGCGTAATATTAAATAATTATATCATTTTAAAACAATTAGTTTATTCTTTTAATTGCCCATTGATAAACTTAAGAAGGAATATGGATTCTCTCACTTGTGACCAAATTCATGAAAGGCAAACATTTGGTATTCTTTCTTTAATAGCCTCAGAGATAAAACTGAAAATATTTTTATGCCCCCTCCAAAGCGGAGGGGGCATTAAGTTTTACCCTTGTCCCTCTGTACGTCCTTACGTCCCAAAGTTGGTTTCCGTTCTCTAACTTAAGTTTGCCTCAACCAAATTTTATGAAACTTATACACAATGCTTATTACCACAAAACACAGATCAAGTTTGAATTTTGGTGGCGTCACTTTGACCGTTCTAGAGTTATGCCCCTTTACAAATGGAAAAATTGCTGAATTTTTCGTTTCCGTTCTCTAACTTAAGTTTGCCTCAACCAAATGTTATGAAACTTATACACAATACTTATTACCACAAAACTCAGATCAAGTACAAATTTGGGTAGCGTCACTTTTACCGTTCTTCAGTTATTATATCTTACAGTAGGGCTACAGTAGTTTATGGATGATCAAATCTTGTAAATCAGGTAGAAAGAAACAAATCAAGGTAACAAACAAAAACTGAGGGAATCACATGAACTTCAAAAGCAGTGAATCTGTTGTCGATACCTCTGCTGGTGGACTATCAGTCCCGAGGGTATCGTCAGCTCAGTAGTCAGTACCGGTACTGACATGATTTATAACAAACTTTTTAAATTTGTCATAAACTCTCAGGCAAAGACCAGATGAATTTGGGTATTTGTTTTAGGTATTTTTGTCATATAGCTCTTCAACTGTTTCGGTACTTATACATCTCTGGGATTTCAAATGTTTGGCATTCTGATGAAGGTAAATCCAGCGCTTTGGACGCATGGAATTATTAAACGTGTTGTTTCCAATTTTTTGACTGGGTAAGCTAGTCCTGCTATGCATAGAAATAAGAAGATGTGGTATGAGTGCCAATGAGACAACACTCCATTCAAGTCACAATGTAAAAAGTTAACAATTAACATACATGCATTTCCCATCATGAATATTCACATTTAGTCAAATTGTCACAATCTTAACACTGACTTTCTTCTTGATTAACTATAATATGTATGGAGGTTGTAAATGTAAGACATGTCATCCAATCTTATGTTTCATAATAATTGATGGCCAACACATACAAGTATATTGTTTAGGAAGGGACAAATCATACTCTGCAACAAACCACCCTGAATCAAACAAATATATTTGAAATAAAGATGATGTCCTCTCCCTGGTCATCTCACATTGCATAAGCTATCTATTGTATTATTTGTTCTCTTCCTTTATATGCATTAGTTGCCAATGATCAATCAATAAGTCTGTTCCTTTTTTTATATATGGAAATGGAAGTGATTCTTAAAAAAGAAAATATCTATTAAGAAGCTTTCAAATTCAAGTCCTGAAGAAAGTATGCAATTGCGTTGACTATCAATTATAACTTAAAACTTCTAGAAATCTGTTTATTGATTATGGGTCGGACAGGGTCTTTAGCTTTTAGCTGGGCTGGTGGCTCTAGCTGTTTCTGTGCGATAACTTTTGAGCTGTTCAACCCATAATTTTTATTTTAATAGGTTGTTACGGACAACAAAATTGAGGTCAAAGTCAATGGTGAATATTTTAAATTTTGATGTTGAGGAGTTTTGGTCCTTGATTGATTAATAAAACGGCAGGTTAAGTCGTTTCCATGCATAAAGTTTAATACCTGTTAACCAATGATTTTTTAATTCTAATATGTTGTTATTAATGACAAAATTGATGTCAATTTTGATATTGACAATTTTTGTCTCGCCTTGACAGAGTCAAAAAGCGAGGCTTGGGTATGCTGTTACAATGTCAAAAATGTATTAGTTTGTGGTAAGGACAGTTTATGGGGAACCACTAGTGGTAGGTCAATGATAACTGGTATGCATCTGTATGAGTATTTGCATATCTCATCTTCATGGAGACTATTTGGACCCCCTGTCATGGTTTATTGACTTTGAATATTTTACTTACTCAACATGTACTGTGTTTGTCATTAGGTCATTTTAGAGGGGAACCACTAGAGGTACACCAATGATATTTGGTATGCAGATGCAATTGTATCGTTTCCAGGGAGAGCATTTGCACAGTCTGCATGTTTTGAATAGTTTACATGTTAAAGTTTATGATTAGACCAGTTTAAGAGGAACCACTTATGTTAGGTCAATCATAGTATTAGCATTTGCAAGTTTTCTTTTCCATGGAGATTATTTGTCCCACCCTCTTTCAAGGTTCATTGACTTTGAAACTTTTGTTTAAATTGTTGTTAAAATGAATGTTTACAAGTTGAAGTTTGTGTTTATGTTAGTTTTTAGGGAACCACTTATGTTAAATCAATGGTATTTGGTATGCAGTTTTAAAAGCATTGGAATTTCTCATTTCCATGGATTAAAAATGAAAAAAAAATTAACTGATCATATGACAAGATCACTTATTTTACCCCTTGAATTTGAAAATGAAAAAATAAATGATAAATCTACCATAAGACATTAGTCGGACAGATGCAGTATTTATAGTTTTAATTTTGTTTTACATATCTAAAAAAAAAAAAGGATTCAAACTTCTTAAATTAAATGTAAACTTGCTGATATAGCCTCTTTGTTATATCTTGTCATCTAATTTATTGTAAATGTTTATTTTTGTCAGTTCTTTCAAATGTTCTACCTCGAACAGAGCATTTGTGAAGAAGCTATTTAGTGGAATAGTGGATGTTCAAGTGAAATTGCCTGGATCACAGCACCGACGATGCTTTGATTTGAAAAAGATGTTTTTCATGCGTTTACATTTGTTAAATAAACTTTGTCATAACAATTGTTGATTGCTTTGTTGTATTCAAATTTTTCTTTCAGAACCAGTTTACACTATCTATCTTTAACATTTGCTTGCCTTTTCTATCATCGCGATTTCTCCCTCGCACTTGCGCTGTGCGTTTACCGAAGTTGTAATGAGAGATATCATGGCTAAGGTCACTCCATACGGAAAAGCTATCGGTGAATTAGTGTATAGGAAGGCAATAATTCAATATTAGTTCATTTCTGAAGATTTGGAAAAGATAACGGATTTTCTTTTAAAAGAAAGTCCATGAACACATATTTTTTTAAGTGAAACTTAGCCTTTGTATATAAAGCTATTAAACTTTTTTTTTATAATTTGAAGTTTCATATGATTTTTAATTCAAAAGGTGCATTTTTGGCCGCTTTTTACTGATGTTCTTTACATTCATAGATGTACCACACTGTTTTAATATTTGTATTTCTTGCTGTTTAAATGCGTCATTTCCCCGTTATTCAGAATCGGCCCAACGGGTTCAAAATGCATACAAAATTTCGTAAAAATCAGAAAACCGCCAAACTACATATAAACTTCGCATAAAATCCCTTATAAGAATTTATACAAGTTGTATCTGAATCTCAACCATATATGCCAGTTTACACTTTTTTTTCTAAAAGAAACAAACACATTTTTTTAAACAATCCCCGGATTTTTTTCTTTCGGTTGGAACATTCGAAATTGATTTTGAATGAATAATCCAAATTTACTCTGGGCTTTAATTTGACCGTGATTCAGCTTGTCCTATGTAGACTTATGTCTCTATATCAAGAGACAGATGCATTTTGAATAATATTACATCGATATCTGATAACTTTTATGGCACATGCATGACATGTGTGTATCGTTTTTCTTAAGTTTTAATATGTTGGACAAAGGAAGTATCTATAAGGGTATGGTATAATTTACTTTTTGGCAAATGTAATGAATAAACTTTAACAAAGGGTTAGTAATCATCGATTAGTTGTCGAGTTTTTAAAAATAATTTAGTTGGTATTGGTAAGTATTGTTTTATGACAGTTCATTGAGGTAAAAATGTAATAATACTTTTTAATAACTCAGTTTTTACTTTATATTCCAATACTTTTGAGAAAAGCATTAATACAGTATTAAGCATGTACATTTAGAAAGTGGTAATTCATTATATTTTCATTTTCTATATAGGAACTAAAAGTTCCGGGTTTTCAAAATGCATTGCCTTAACATAACAAGCATATCTATCTATATATATATATATATATATATCTCAGCTATAGTTAGAGGAGGGGATAAGGCGTCTGCGCAATGCTAGGCGGTGTTGTAGAAGTATGAAGTGAAAAGTACAGGTTCCAGCCCCGGTCGGAGAGGAAGTAAAGAATCAGATCTACTCTAACATTGTTAGGTTGATTTTCTAGGTATTATATATATATAATTACTCTAAATATCAGCACAACAATGTTAAATCTGCAAATTTGCGGAAGCAAATTTTTGTTCTTCCCTCGCCGGGATTCGAACACATGCTATTGGGATATCGAGACAACACCGCCTGCACTGTGTCCAGCGCTCTAGACCACTCGGCCACCTAGACTGAACTAAAAATTCAGCTTTTGGTGGCCTAGTGTTACCTTTCCTCGTCAGTAGAATCTAGAGTTGTAACACAGTACATGATATATTAAGCATGAAGATGGAATTGATTGCAGATTAGCTTAGTTATCTGTACTAAAGGATCGATTGATGCTGTCACAGAAATAATTATTTTGATAAGTACGTCTAAACAAGTGACAACTCTAGGACAGATCCATCCATTGGATCACCAGTGAAGGTGATACCGTGACGGCTAAAAACACATATTATATTCATATATGTTGAAGATGATATTCATTCTCTATAGCTACATGTATATTATTTGTAAGAATTCCCATGAACCATGGACTAATAAGGTACGGTATGGTAGACATATTATTCTGTGAATGCAGCATTTTTACTGCACTAATTCTTTTAATCTTTCTTTTCTTACCCAGGAATAGATTACCTTAGCTGCATTTGGGAAAAGCTTTCTGAATTTTGGGTCCTCAATGCTCATCAATTCCGTACTTTATTCGTTGTTTTTAGACTTTTTATTCGAGCGTCACTAATGGATCAATTATAGACGAAACGCACGGCTTGCATTCACAATTATATGGCAGGTATCTTTGATGAGTTTTTGGAAAGTTTGCTATAGCTTGCTGTAGCAATAAACTTTCCTAAGGTATCTGCCTCAAACCGGAAGTGACAGACTATCTTACTTTAGGATGCGTGTTCTACTCCTAGATAATGTAGTACTGGTGTTTGAAAACTAATTCTAGGAAGATGCTTTTGAAATTTTGAGTTGCTTATATTTTGATTAGCTTACAGCTTGAATTAAAATGTACTGAATGTTCATCGATAATTCAAATAATTCAACTTCATTTTGAAAATGGCTATCACAAACACTACTTCGCGGATCTGCGCTGCGCGGAAAGTAAAATCAATACACACACGAGACAGCAGTTTCTACGTTATGCTTTTATCGGTATTCTCCAATAATGCGTGAGATCCATATATGTGTGCCTCCAAACGGGAGTACTATAATCCCGGTTTCAGGGGTTTCCTCCCGTCATCCGGTTGAAGAGAAAATTAATATCGTGTTTTTAATATTTCATGAATGAACATTTTTCGACGCTTACTACGTTTTACAAATGTTTATTAAAGACGTAAAAGTCCGAAAGTATCCTGATATCTCATCTCGGCCCACAACAAACTCGGACTATAATAATCTCGGCCTATTACATAATCGGCATCAGAAAATCGGACTATAACAAAATTCATAATTATATTACTTGCTATTAAGTCTCCCAAACAAAGACTTATTGTTTTTGCTCAGTTCTTATTAATTTTCTTCTTGGGGTCTATTTAGGGTATTTTGAGGAGCCAACAGAAGGGAGGGATTTACTATAGAACCCTATGGGATTTTTTTTTTTTTTTTTAATTTTCAAATGACTATAGCTTGAAAACAGTAAGTGATAGACACACCCGGTTTTCAGTAATGATCACAGGACCATAAAACAGATCAAATAAAATATAGGTTGAGTCCCTGGGGGTCACCCCACCCACCCTTTTCCGTTTGAGAACTTGTAAACGGTCAAGATCCCCACCCCAAAACCATATATATTCTTGTATGGGGGCAACAAAAAAATCAGATGAAATATAGTGGGAGTCCCTCTGGGTCAGCCCCACCCCCTCCTGTTTAAGAACTTGTAAACAGTTGAGATCCCCACCCATAAACCATATATATTCTTGTATGGGACAATAAAACAAATCAAATGAAATATAGAGGAAGTCCACAGGGGTCACCCCACCCCCTTCTTTTTGAAAACTTGTAAACGGTCGAGATCCCCACCCCGAAACCATATATATTCTTGTACAGATCAATAAAACAAATCAGATGAAATAAAAGGTGAGTCCCCAGGGTCACTCTCACCCCACCCCCTTCCTGTTTGAGAACTTGTAAACGGTCGAGATCCCCACCCCTAAATCATAAATATTCATGATTTCAAAAAGATTTGAATGACATACAGGAGTAGTCCCTAGGTGTCACTTATGCATATCACTTTACTAGACCAAACCAATTTGTACTGGACTTTGCCCAATGTCAAGCGACCGTGGGAATGACTAATTATGGGAGCTTTGTTTGGGAGACTTCATAACAGCATCCAATTATTTCTTGTATTTAAAGTCAGAAAAAAGTTAACCACGCAGTCTACACATTTACAACCTATTTGAAATATTACAATCTACGGTTGCAAACTTTCCATAGGTGCTATCCAGCACTTTGATTTAAACAAAATTAAGGACGAAAAATACTTGTGTAAAGAGATGAACAAACGCTTTTACGTTTATACAAGGCAATATATTCAGATTGTGTGTCACCACAGCTCTGGAATCTTTAGAATTTATATCCGATTCACACCGCTCCTAAAGTATGTAGTTTCACTTTAACTATAAGAACGGGTTTGTTTGCAGATAACCGATTTGTTAATAGATTTGAAAGACATTTTGTTGAACATTTGGCATAATTCGTTTGTATAGACCATTATGTTATATCGTTATCTAGTAGAGTGAAGGAAGATATGGATATTTCTACAAAACATAAAACAGATCTATGATTAATCGGGATTTCCCATTTGTCACTGTAGTATATGTTGGGTTTCCAAGTTAAGTCTCAATTGTCAAATATTAAGTCATATTTCGTTTCATTTTCAACGTAACAACAACGAAAAAACAGAAGCACACAAAAAAAAAAAAAAAACGAAAAAAAAAAAGACAAATGACAGAGAAATATTCCTTAAGAAACGTAACATGAAGGAAGTGTTTGATGAATACTTTATTTGACGGAGTCTGAATAGCGGTTTTTCATTTCTGTAAGTTTTAAGGTCATTTTTCTCTATTCATTATATGTTTTGCCAAATATTCTCCATTATTCTCTGTTCTTTATTGTTTTGGCCTATTTTTCTCTATTTTTTATATGTTGGGCCTTCTTGTCTGTAGTATTGGGCCATTATTTTCTTGATGATGATGATGATGATGTGTTTAACGACCTGGACTGGCTATAAAGCCCTGCACGGTCGGTAATTTAATTTGTTAACCTCATTTGGACCCTCATGTAAAACTGTATTTAGTTTTTGAAAGATAAATTAATCAGATAATTTTGTTTCTTTCTACAAAGGTAAATCAAATAATTTTTACTTGGTGCCTTGACATTACATAAATCCTATCTGATACAATAATCAAAAATATACACAAATAAACATAAAAAAATGGAAACCCAATACGTCATGTGTCTTCCGAATGAGACCTGAACAATAAAAGAAACAGGTTTATCAAATTGAATGCGTCATTAGGGATATTATTTTTAATGTCAGTATCTACTTATAAAAAGAAACGCAGTCTTCACTATTTCTGATCAAAGTATGATAAATATAAATATAAAAATAACCTCATGTAGATTATTACAATAGAATTCTAATTATTTCTGAATGAAATCTAAAAAGTTAGACATGTCGGCGCGCTTTAATCTCTGTTAACAAAAATCGTATAATATTTTAGGTGATTTCGCATTTTGAAAAAAAAAAAAACACAAAAAATCTACATATTTTTTCATTTCGCGCGATTTAAAACTACATGTATGCCTATAGGAGTAACACTAAAAATATGTGAAGTTAATTTGTCTTAATTAGTACAGAGTTAACTAAAAAACTGACCAACTATAGAGATATGGCTCAGGCACAGATGCCTTTAAATCATGTGGAAACATGCACAAAAAAGTTACTTGAAATTACTGAGGGAAAATTAAAATGTAACACATGGAATTGTCCAACTTATTGCTAAAGAAAACAAAGAAAGAAGACACGACAAGTTCATGTTAATACCGTGTTCGAAAGTTAGTTAAATTTCAGAATAATACATCTTTAATTACTGAAAAGTCTACAAACAAGTATATCTTATTTTAGAATCAAATATAAGGGAAGTATCTTGAAGTAATATCCGTCAAGAGAGGATAGCAATTCATTGATTTATGCAATGTTAACTAGTGGCAAAAGTAGCATTAACATAAGAACAGCCATATACAGATTTAGGAAGGGTTTCACATGTTAGCACTTAGATTTATAGGTAACATTCCGATCTGTGACATACAACACATTGACTTGTGTAGGTCAGATTGGATGGAATGTGGCCTAAACAGTCAATGCTTTCGAGAAGTTAAAAGGTTAAGTGAGATGCATACAAATGCGTTAATAGAAAATGAAAGGATATGGTGTAAATGTACATGGGACAAAATCGCACACAATACATAGAAAACATAGAAAATTATCAATGAACAGGACTTTTATTCCTGTTCTTCATCTTGATAGTTGATGTAAGGTCTTCAACAGTGAACAAATCATTACATTCACTTCAAAATGCAAAGTAGGAATTAGCAGATAATTTATTGTGGACTTTTGTTTTATTCTGTTCAGTTCTTGATAAATATTTCATGTCAAAGTGAAGTTTTAACCCTAATAATCTAGTACTTGGGTTTCATTCTAATTGACGAATACCCAGAATTTCATTGTATTCATACTTTGATCATTATCTTGTTCCATTTATGTTTAATGATAAAAATCATTTTTTACAAACAATCATATGTTCTCCGGTACAAGTTATATCACTCCATTTCCCGTTCAAATTTAAATCAAGAGCTAAACAATTAGCTTCACCAACTGGTCCACTTGGTTCAGAGTTATTCCAGTTTTCATAAGTCAGTGGAATGTCCTCACCTTCTGATGTCTTCCACACAAAAATAGAGGATTGTGTTGTGTTTTGTGTCCTGACTCCAGCGGTTCTCACATACTGACTAAATATCTGAATTGTATTATATTGATTAAATAAGCATATTTATCAGATAATATTACAATATAACCTACTAGGGCGACACGTCTAATAGTAAAAGTGGTTGTTCTTAAGTATTTCGTGCTGTATTTGTTTATATAGTCATGTAAACTGTATTTTTTTATTTCATTTTATTCATGTTTGATATTGATTTTCTTCCTATGTTCATGCATTTTACTATTTCAAATAAAAGCATTTTGTCTATATATCAAAGTTTGATCTAAATTATTTTTTTGTGTCTTCTTGTTTATGTTTGTTTTGTATTGCATAAGTATTCATCTATTATTCAAAATCTTAATGGTGCAGTTCTTTGGTCTTCCTTCTACTATTTTATTTTTGTCTTTTATATCATTCAATTATTCTTTTTATGTTTTTAATATAGGTTGTTTTTCCCTGTTATATGGGACGTTATCCAAGTTATACTGTTATATACTTAAAATAATATAGATTATTGTACCATCTGTATAGATTTTAAATGGTTAAGATTTGTCATACGTATAATTTATTTCATACGACAAAGATTTTTGGAAGTTTTGTAAATTCGAAATATGTAACCATTAACTTGCAGTTAAACTTGAAAGATGATTCAATATATATATACAGAAAGGGCAAAAGAAAGTGTAATTCGTATAATCTAGACATTTATGATCAATTTCGTTACATTATAAATTGTTCACATTTTATAGAAGAGAGAAATGCATATATAAAAAAAAGTTCACATAGAAGGCCAAATAGTATACTCTTTACTGAAATTAGAATAGGCTTAATGAATTAATGTAAGTGTGTACAAATTATAAGTAAGCTAGACAGTGTGTCCTCTTGAATAAATTGATTTTGTTTTATATTTTATGTATTCATTGTAGTTTATGTACCTATGTATTTGATGATGTGAGTAAAGAGATATATAAACCCTGTATGTATCCACTGAGTTTAAATGATAGATTTAAATTAACTGCTAAATATTCATACATTAGGAAACTGTGTGAAGCTTTGCACAATCCAGTCGTTCTCCTTCTGATCAAATATAGTCAATAATTCACTGTTGTTTCCTGCACAATAGTTCTGTAAACATATCAAATAAGATTTAAATCGAAATAATGACAATTAGATGATTAAACTATACAAAGTTCCCATTGTTTATTAGAGCAAATTTACACAGGTCTTAAAAGCCCATTTTAAGTCGGTTATACTAAAATTCAACCGTTCAAGGAAGGGTATGACCGTGTACCGAAGGAAAGTAAAACTGTTTACAATCTGTAGGATAAAAAAAGAGGACTTATGAAGAAGGTGTATATATAAATAAACCTCTTTTGACCCTCTAACTAAATTGTTACCCTCATTCCTATTAAACAAGCACTTGGTATTGAGTGCATTTATTTCACGTTCATTAACATGAATAATAACACTTCATATTAACGAAATAGTAATAGATACAGGAATAACTCCATATTCAGTATGTGTAAGCCTTAGGGCAAATAAAAAAAAGCAATTCATCAAACTCCTTTTTACCGTTATTTCTTTCTTGGTTCCATTTTGAATGTCGACGTTAACATTTTTTTTTTCATTTTACATACCACCAATGCTAATTCTTAAATAAAATCCATTTATGAAATAGCTACTCCTTAGATCAAATTCGTTAACACTACTCCCAAATAATGAAATCATGTCATAATGATTGTACTATAAACCAACAAACAACACTTATATCTTTTTACCACAACGTTGTCTTTCATAACACTGTACTAAAAGCGTGGCTAGAGCCAGGGTCTCATACGAAAAAAACATATTAAGAGTAACTGCTTTTTCTGTAAAAACATTCGCCGAGATGGACTTTTACAGTTTATAGAGGAATTGGTCAGTAAAGGAAATAATTTCCTCCTTACCTTCCACATTATTCGAAAATAAGATGTAAAAAACCCTAAATATGACTTATCTAATATCTTCCCTGATGAACTGTTAGAGGTGGACACAACATTCTTCTATATCAGGATCTGTATCAGCAGGCTCTTAGCCGGAACGTGGGGAAAACAAATTCAATACAAATGAGTTAAGAGGCTGCAATGTAACTTGCAGTCTTCTATAACTGTCATCTCTCTTATAGTTTATCCATTAAATGACAGTGACAAAATGACTGATTAGCTCAAGAGTTTAATTCGTTAATTTATCGTCTAATTTATCCAAGGTACTCCAATTGAAATGAATTCAGTCATGACTCTTTTAAATTTAATTCATGGACAGAACGGGGAAACGGTTTATCTTACCGAAAGAGACTCTCCTGTCAATCTGTACATTCTGTACAATACGTCATCTAAAAAATCCAAAACCAAGGTACATCTATTCAAGAGGATAGAGAACACCCAAGGGAGTTACCTCTTAAACAATCACCTGAACGTTTTAATTACATACTATTAGTAAAGAGAAATTAAGCTTCTCAATGATCAAAATTAGTGTTTGTCAAACCGCTCTTTTGATAATGAAATTTTTCCTGTTAATCGCGTGGTTTAAAGTTTTTGAAATTTTTATATTTTTGTCAACAGGTATAGTTTAATATTTTGTCAAAATTTTATGAAAATCTACGATCCAAATCTATTTTAGTTAAAGTGTTGGGTAGCCCTTTAAGGCGCAGAAATACAATATCTACCAACTTGTCATTTATTAAATAAAATGGATGACAATACATCTACATATTAATATCTACATCATCAAGTGGAGACATAATCCAATACGTACCAAACCATCTATGTAATCCATTGGAGTTAACGAAATAAGATAGCATGAAGTCCCATAACGCAGCCATCCGCTATCACAACCTGCAAGATCAGACATATTTACGATTTAACAAATATCATGACAAATATATCATACCAACTGAAGGCTTTAGTAATATATAATTTGCATAAGAAATATTTACTTAGTAAATTAAAAATACCACTGTCTTGATATTTCTTGTGCGAAATGTTATTAATCAGACGCATTCATTGAACAATCTTCATCAAGACAGTTCAAATATAAAATAAGATATACACATGGTTTCCTAAGACAACCGACTGACAGATAAAACACATTTGTCAAGAAAAACAAACAATTTCCGACTAAACAGTCAAACAACTTGATTATTTCTGCTTTAGTGAACTTGGTGTAAGTAAGCGTGTTTTATGGCAAGCCGTTCTCGTCAAATCTATGTTTAAACCATTTTCGAAAAATTTACACACTGAGAATTAAAAAAAAACACACTGAGATTAAAAACCTAAAACACACACTGAGAATTAAAATTACACACAGAGATTTCATAAAACGCACTGAGATAACAAAATGAAAACACACACTGAGAATTTAATATTACACAATGAGATTTCAAAAGACACACTGAGATGAAATAAACTGAAAACACACACTGAGAATTTGAAATTACACACTGAGAATTTAAAATTACATACTGAGATTTGTGCGCACTTTTATGCGCACATACCTAATTAGCATACTTAATCTGAATCTATTACAAGCTTAAAACAACTAGGGACAGAACTCGTTAGTCCTTCAATTTGGCGCTAAATGTTTTATAAAAACATTAAAAATACAACTAATAGAAAAATACGTTATTAAAGACCAATAGAACAAGAAAAATACCCACTTACTCTCATTACAAATATAACCAAATGGGAAAAACTTTATTAAAATTATAAGAAAACATTGGAACAATCTGCAAAAATACCGTGAAACAATGCAGTGATTTTTTCCCAAGTGCCTATTATAGCATATATACGAAACAAAAATATAAAAGATTACCTTGCGAAATCAGGGTAACAGTTGAAAGACCTTGAAAACGGACCATGCTTAAACAGTTTTAAGCAAAATCCTGATATACTGTTAGTAATAATCTGCATTACAGGCAAAAACTTAGGAATACGAGTTAGCAAAAAAATTGTTAAGTCTTGAAATTTATTACGAATGTTGGTGGTAGGAACTGCATTTCATTATAATGACAAGAGTTCGGGAGACCAAGATATTAATCTGTTGAATTATTCATCTCATGAATATTCATTAGTAATTTGCATATTAATCTCAGTGTGTATTTTTGAAATCTCATTGCGTAATTAACAATTCTCAGTGTGTGTTTTTCAATTTATTTCATCTCAGTGTGTCTTTTTAAAATCTCAGTGTGTAATTTTAAATTCTCAGTGCGTGTTTTTCATATTTTTAAATCTCAGTGTGTAATTTCGATTTCTCAGTGTGTAATTTCAATTTCTCAGTGTGTTATTTAAGGTTCTTAAATCTCAGTGTGATTTTTAAATTCTCAGTGTGTAATTTTTCGAAAAATGGTTTAAACATAGTTTTGGCGAGAACGGCTTGCCATAGTGTTTCATCGATTTTGTCTCTTTACATCTACTTTTACAAGTTTGTTTTTGAAACAAAAATGAACTAATTATTTCAATTTTAAGGAACAGATTAGGCGGCGTATCCATTAAATATGGCACCAAGTGCAAATGTAATGTAAAAATGCATTAGGGGCGTCAAGTTGGTTACTTATTCCTTATTCCTTATTCGTTACTTATTCCTTATTCCTTATTCGTTACCTATTCGTTACTTAATCCTTATTCCTTGTTCGTTACCTATTCGTTACTTATTCCTTATTCCTTATTCGTTACCTATTCGTTACTTATTCCTTATCCGTTACTTATTCCTTATTCGTTCCTTATTAGCTTTTTAATATGTTTCTTCCTTTTAATACTTTCTTTTCTATTCTTTTTTTTACTATGAGGTAAGATATTGGTTCGAAGAGGTAAAATTAACCTGTCAGCGCAAATGTACCCGCTTCCGCGCTCGATTGATACCTGTAAATTATTCGCTTTTAATATGTTGCTCCCTTTTAATGATTTTTTCGTTTCTTTTTTTAATTCCTGATGTTAATTATTGGTTCGTAAAGGTGACATTACCCTGTAAGCGCTCGACTGATACCTGGTTACATATTCGCTACATATTCGTTCCTTAATCACTTTTTATGTGTTGCACCTTTTAAATTCTTTCTTTTCTATTATTTTCTTGTCTCTGATTTTAGCTATGGGTTTGGTGACTTTAAATTACCCTGTTTGCGAGTATGTACCCGACTCCGTGGTCGACTGATACCCTGTTACTTATTCGCTACTTATTTGTTCATTATTCGATTTTCATACGTTGCACTTTTAAATGCTTTATTTTCTAATCTTTGGTGTTAGTTCTGGATTCGTAGACGTGAAATAACCCTATATACGTATATGTACCCCTTTCCGCGCTCGACTGATAACCTGTTACTTATTCGCTACTTATTCGTTCTTTATTTGCTTTTATATGTTGCACCTTTCTAATGCTTTATTTTCATGTCTCTGGTTCTATCTGGTGTTAGCTATTGGCTCAGTGAGGCGAAATAACCCTATTAGCGCGTATGGAACCGGTTCAGCGTACGACTGATACACTGTTTCTTATTCGCTACTTATTCGTTCCTTAATTGCTTTCTATATGTTGTACCTTTTGAATTTCTCTTTCTTTTATTTTCTTGTCTCTGGTGTTAGTTCTGGGATCATACAGGTGAAATACTCCTATTAACGCGTTTGTAACGGTTTCCGCGCTCGACTGCTACCCTGTTATCTATTCGCTACTTATTCGTTCCTTATTCGCATTTTAAAAGTTGCACCTTTTTAATGCTTTCTTTTCTTTTCTTGTCTCTAGTGTTAGCTCTGGGTATGTAGAGGCGAAATAACCCTATAAGCGCATATGTACCCGTTTCAGCGCTCAAATGATACC
Source organism: Mytilus coruscus (assembly GCA_017311375.1). Classification (NCBI taxonomy): domain Eukaryota; kingdom Metazoa; phylum Mollusca; class Bivalvia; order Mytilida; family Mytilidae; genus Mytilus; species Mytilus coruscus. The sequence continues at coordinate 25,521,624 of CM029605.1, read as the reverse complement.
CTGTTACTTATTCGCTACTAATTCGTTCCTTATTCGTTTTTTATACGTTGCACCTTTTCAATGTTTTTTTTTTCAAATTTATTTGTTTATCTCTGGTGTTAGCTTTGGGTTCGTAAATTTGAAATAACCCTATTAGCGCGTATGTTCCCATTTCAGCGCTCGACTGATACCCTGTTACTTATTCGATTCTAATTCGTTCCTTATTTGCTATTTATACTTTGCACCTTTTAAACTCTTTCTTTTCTTTCAGTATCGTGTCTCTGGTGTTAGTTATGGTTTGTTGAGTAAAATTACCCCGTTAAAGCGTGATTTTACACTTTTTGGTAAGTGGGGCGAGTATTTATGGGGCGATCTTGCAATGGGGAGAATTTGTATGGATTCAAACTCACCTTAGTACTGTTCATAATTTACCATCCCCTGCATTAATATTCAACTAAAGACTGAGAATTGATCACAAAATTTTGAGCCACATAATTTTTGAAAATATGGAAATATCAGAGTCTGACAAATAAAGTACGTTGATTTCTTCATATTTTCTATAAATTTTGTGATAATTTGAAAGTAAATTTAGGTATATCAATGGCTTATATCGCCATTTTGATGAATTAAATATGAACTTAAGACAATGATAATCCATTCTGATAATTCGTTACATATTCGTTTCTATTCGTTTCTATTCGTTACTTATTCCTTATTCCTTATTCCTTATTCGTTACTTATTCGATTTTAATATGTTTCCCCCTTTTATTGCTTTATATTCTTATCTCTGGAAATTGTTCTTGGTTTGTAGAGGTGAAATTACCCTTTAAGCGCGCATGTTACTGTTTTTGCGCTGAACTGATACCCTGTTACTTATTCGTTCCTTATTCGCTTTTTATTCGTTGCACCTTATTAATGCTTTCTTTTCCCTTTTTTGCGTGTCTCTGGAGTTGGTTCTTGCTTCGTAGAGGTAAAATTACCCCATTAGCGCGTGTGAAACCGTTTTTGCGCTTGATTGATACCCTGTTACTTATTCGTTCCTTATTCGCTGTTTATACATTTCACCTATTTAATGTTTTTTTTTCTTTTCTTTTCTTGTCTCTGGTGACAGTTGTTGGTTCGAAGAGGTGAAATTATCCGATTAGCGCGTTTGTACCCGTTTTTGAGCTCGACTGATACCCTGTTACTTATTCGTTCCTTATTCGCTTTTTATACGCGCTAATAGGGTAATTTCACCTCTACGAAACAAGACCCAACACCAGAGACACGAAAATAAAGCAGTAAAAAGGTACAACGTATAAAAATAGAATAAGGAACAAATAACTAGCGAATAAGTAACATGGTTTCAGTCGAGCGCAAAAACGGGAACACACGCGCTAATAGGGTAATTTCACTTCTTCGAACCAATAACTATCACCAGAGACTAGAAAAGAAATGAAAAGAAAACATTTAAAAGGTGAAACGTATAAAAAGCGAATAAGGAATGAATAAGTAACGAATACGTAACAGGGTATCAGTCCAGCGCTGAAACGGTAACATGCGTGCTTAAAGGGTAATTTTATCTCTACGAACCATGAACTAATACCAGAGACAAAAAAATAAAAGAAAAGAAAGAATACATAAATGCAACGTATAAAAAGCGAATAAGGAACGAATGAATAACAGTGTATCAGTCGAGCGCAAAACCACGGGTACACACGCGCGAATGAGGTAATTTCACCTCTTAGAACCAAGAACTATCATCAGAGATAAGAAAAAAAGAAAAGAAAGGAGAACATTTAAAAATTTGAATGTATAAAAATTGAATAAGGAGCGAATAAATAGCGAATAAGTAGCAGGGTATGAGTCGAGCGCGAAAATGGGTACCTACGCTCAAATAGGGTAATCTTACTTCTACGAACCAAGAACCAACACCAGAGACACGAAAATAAAGCAGAAAAAGATGCAACGTATAAAAAGGGAATAGGGAACGAATAAGTAACGAATAAGTAACAGGGTATCAGTCCAGCGCAAAAACGGTAACATGCGCTTAAAGGGTAATTTGAGTGATTTCACCTGTACAAACCATGACCTAATACCAGAAACAAAAAAAGAAAAGGGAAGAAAGCATAAAAAAGATGCAACGTATAAAAACGAATTAGGAACAAATAAGTAACAGGGTATCAGTCGAGCGCAAAAACGGGTACACACGCGCTAATAGGGTAATTTCACCTCTTCGAACCAAGAACTATCACCAGAGACTAAAAAAGAAAAGAAAAGAAAACATTTAAAAGGTATGGTGGCCGGTTAAGGCCATTTCGCGTTTTCGCCTTTCATATTCTATAGTGCGAAAACGCGAAATCGCGAAGTCGAAAACGCGAAAACGCGAAATCGCGAAGTCGAAAACGCGAAAACGCGAAGTCGAAAACGCGAAAACGCGAAATCGCGAAGTCGAAAATGCGAAAACGCGAAGTCGAAAACGCGAAACCGATTTTGCGTTTTCGCGTTTTCGACTTCGCGATTTCGCGTTTTCGCGTTTTCGCGATATCGCGTTTCGCGTTTTCGCGATATCGCGTTTTCGCGTTTTCGCGTTTTTGCGATTTCGCCTTTTCGCCTTTTCGCGTTTTTACGATATACATGTTATTATAACATAACATTTTAAATATAATTGGAGACAAGACTACAAAGTATGTCATTCAAATGATTGTCATATAAATTTCATATCTGTGGTTTACTTTAAATATTTTCATAAATTAGACAATTCCTTTACATTCTTTGTTTCAAATACTCTAACAAGTCATTATCTTTTAAAAGTGTCAAATTTATAAGTTAAGCCACAATGTAAACTATAGGCGGTTTTGTTGTTGTAATTATATTTTGTTTATATACATCTATTGTTTACATGTGTATATTAGTAGATTAATTATGTTTTAGTCATGTAGTTGATATTGTATTTAGAGAGCCTTATTTAAAATTGGTTTAATTCAAATGAATTACTCTCTTTAAATAAAGATATTATCATTATTATTATTATTATTATTATTATTATTATTATTATTATTAATATTACTGAACAAATTTAAAACAGATGCATTTGTATAAAATGCCTTTGAGTATACAATTTGCTTGAAATCATATTTTGACATTTTAAAATATATTTGTTAATTGACCAGATTCAGTTTCTCTATTTGTTTTGTTAATCTGGTTCTGACACGGGGAGGATTGTTGTTATTGTCTACCGCTTCAACAGTATATCCCTTGTCCCTTGGTGTCTCCTGTAGATGAACAAATTTCCATCTTTGAAAATTTGAAATATTAATCAATGCGTTTAGTAATATATGGGAAACACATTATACATTTACATGCATTTTCCATAAATCCAGGTTACTTTTTGTTTAAATTAAAAGAACATGCGACAGGTTTAGTATATCTTTGCTAAGATCAACCTACGACAGTTTTGAGGCGAGGTCTTGGATAGTCCTAAGAGGATCATAAGACATGTCATAAGATATTCTAGTATCTTATAACAGGTCTTAAGATAGCTTCGCGAAACCGTCCCAAGTTTTATTTGACAAAAGTCTTATCTCCACAATGTATTAAATTTTAAACTTTTTTCACACAAGCTAATTTAAATATTAAAAATTTTAGATTCACAACAAGAGCATTAAATGAAAGATTATGTATTTTAAGTAACCATGGCGATAATAATGATTAATTTCATTTATTTTAAAATGTCCAAACTATAACTTCCAGCAAATTGTATGTTCAAAGGCATTTTATACAAATGCATCTGTTTTTAAATTTGTTCAGTAATTGTCACCAAAGAATGTGAAGAAATTGTCTAATTTATGAAAATATTTAAAATACGTCACAGATATGAAATTTATATGACAATCATTTGAATGACTTATACTTTGTAGTCTTGTTTCCAATTATATTTTAAATGTTATGTTATAATAACATGTATATCGTAAAAACGCGAAAAGGCGAAAAGGCGAAATCGCGAAAACGCGAAATCGCGAAAACACAAAAACGCGAAAACGTGAAAACGCGAAATCGCAAAGTCGAAAACGCGAAAACGCGAAGTCGAAAACGCGAAATCGATTTCGCGTTTTCGACTTCGCTTTTCCGCGTTTTCGACTTCGCCTTTTCGCGTTTTCGCGTTTTCGACTTCGCGTTTTCGCGTTTTCGACTTCACGATTTCGCGTTTTCGCCCTATAGAATATGAAAGGCGAAAACGCGAAAACGCAAAATGGCCTTAATCCGGCCGCCATAAAAAGGTGAAATGTATAAAAAGCGAATAAGGAACGATACGTAACAGGGTATCAGTCCAGCGCTGAAACAGTAACATGCGCGCTTAAAGGGTAATTTTACCTCTACGAATCACGAACTAACACCAGAGACAAAAAAATAAAAGAAAAGAAAGCATAAAAAAGATGCAACGTATAAAAAGCAAATAATGAACGAATAAGTAACAGGGTATCAGCCGAGCGCAAAAAACGGGCACACAGGCGCTAATAGGGTAATTTCACCTCTTTGAACCAAGAACTATCACTAGAGACAAAAGAAAAGAAAAGAAAAGAAAAGAAAACATTAAAAAATTTGAACATATAAAAATCGAATAAGGAACGCATAAGTAACGAATAAGTAACAGGGTATGAGTCGACCTCGAAAACGGGAACATAAGCGCTAATAGGGTATTCTCACCTCTACGAACCAAGAACCAACACCATAGACACGAAAATGAAGCAGAAAAAAGGAACAACGTATAAAAAGCGAATAAGGAACAAATAAGTAACAGAGTATCAGTCCAGCTCAAAAATGGTAACATGCGCGCTAAAAGAATAATTTTTTACATGTACGAACCAAGACCTTACACCAGAAATAAAAATAGAAAAAAGAAAGCATAAAAAAGATGCAACGTATACAAAGCGAAAAAGGAACTAATAAGTAACAAGGTATCAGTCGAGCGCAAAAACGGGTACACACGCGCTAATAGGGTAATTTCACCTCTTCGAACCAAGAACTATCACCAGAGACTAGAAAAGAAAAGAAAAGAAAACATTTAAAAGGTGAAATGTATGAAAAGCGAATAAGGAACGAATACGTAACAGGGTATTAGTCCAGCAATGAAACGGTGACATGCGCACTTAAAGGGTAATTTTACCTCTACGAACCACGAACTAACACCAGAGACAAAAATATAAAAGAAGAGAAAGCATAAAAAAAGATGCAACGTATAAAAGCAAATAAGGAACGAATAAGTAACAGGTTATTAGTCGAGCGCAAAAACGGATACATAGGCGCTAATAGGGTAATTTCACCTCTTCGAACCAAGAACTATCACCAGAGACAATAAAGAAAAGAAAACATTAAAAAATTTGAACGTATAAAAATCAAATAAGGAACGAATGAGTAGCGAATAAGTAACAGGGTATGAGTCGAGCGCGAAAACGGTTACGTACGCGCTAATATGGTAATCTCACCTCTACGAACCAAGAACCAACACCAGAGACACAAAAATAAAGCAGAAAAAAGGTGCAACGTATAACAATCGAATAAGGAACAAATAAGTAGCGAATAAGTAACAGGGTTTCTGTAAAACGCGGAAACGGGTACAAAAGAATGGTAAACGAAACAATCATTATAAAGGTGCAACGTATAAAAAGCGAATAAGGAACAAATAGGTAACGAATAAGGAACAAATAGGTAGCGAATAAGTAACAGGGTTTCTGTCGAGCGCAGAAATTGGTATGTATGCGTTAACAGGGTTAATAAAACTCCAATAAACTAGAACTTACACCAGAGACAAGACAAGAAAAGAAAAGAAAAGAAAAGAAAGCATTAATAAGGTGCAACGTATGAAAAGCGAATAAGGAACGAATAAGTAACAGGGTTTCAGTTCAGCGCAAAAACAGTAACATGCGCTTAAAGGGTAATTTCACTTCTACAAACCAAGAACTATTACCAGAGATAAGAAAATAAAACATCAAAAGGGGAAACATATTAAAACGAATAAGTAACGAATAAGGAAAAAGTAATAAGTAAAGAATAAAAACGAATAAGTAACGAATTATCAGAATGGATTGTCATTGTCTCAAGTTCATATTTAATTCATCAAAATGGCGATATAAGCCATTGAAATACCTAAATTTACTTTCAAATTATCACAAAATTTATAGAAAATATGAAGAAATTAACGTACTTTATTTGTCAGACTCCATATTGTCAAAAATTATGTGGCTCAAAATTTTAGTGATCAATTCTCAGTCTTTAGTTGAATATTAATGCAGGGGATAGTAATGAACAGTACTAAGGTGAGTTTGAATCCATACAAATTCGCCCCATTGCCAAATAGGAACCTTGTATTTTGTTTTTGTATTTTTGTTGTTGTTGTACCGATTTGATGAGTCAAGCCTTTTTCAACTGATTTTTACAGTTTGTTCTTATGTGGTCCCGTTACACCACTGTCCAATGTTAGAATGAGAGTTGAGTGGTCACAAAAAATGTTTACCCCGACACATTCGTTATGTGCATGTCCCAAGTCAGGAACCTGCAATTCAATGATTGTCGTTGGTTGATTTCCATCATATTTGCCATATTTGTACTTCATTTATTGTTTTAACATTAAATCAAGCCGGTTTTTCATTTTGTTTTGTCCAGCTTTTTATAGCTTACTTATTGGTATAAGTTGTGCTTAGTGTTCTACATTTGTTAACATTCTCGTCCTTTACTCTCTGGTAGTTAGTTGTCTCATTGTCAATCATACCTCTCCTAATTTATATTTAACAAAATAAAACAGATTTTTACCTGCACCATTTCTTCTAAGAAGGGACCAACCAGTTTCCCATTCAGCTGTTACTGCATCGCCGTGTAAACTTAGACCGCATAAATGAGCTTCTTCATAGTAACTTGCAGAAAAGCAATTATTGTCCCGAGAACATATAGCAGCACAAGTTGTATCTGATTTAACATTATCAACAAAATATCCTAAATTCATAAGTTTTCTATCTTTCTCAACGGTAAAATGTATTTGTTTTACTTCACCATTAGCCTCTATATATACAAAAAGAATACGAAACAGACAACGTCTTTTAAAAGATTCATTCTCGCTTTGAGATACTAGTTCTATATAGATTTTGTTTTATAAACACTAAGTTTTATATATTTGCCTTCATTCCAAGATAACGGTATCATTAAGGTAAATATACTTGGACCTCTGAAGTACTACAGATTTCACTTAACTTAATGCTTAGAAACATCAGCAAACGTCATTAAAGTTGTATTGGTAAATAAACTTGGACCTCCGAGGTACTACAGAATTTACTAAAATTAATGAAAGAAGCATCAATTAATGTCATCACAGAAACCTCCAATCAAGATTTATTGGTAAATATTTATATCCTGTTCAGGTGTATCGTAAGTTAACATGACATTACATTATGTATTTACTTGTAATTCTCGTATGAGCCCTATCCGCTGTAGCAATTGACTATTTGAACAGACAGTAATTACTACTATATTAAACGTTGATTGAAAATAACATTTATTAATTAAATTCACGCAGTATTCGTTATTAATCATTGATAAATAATTACTTAGTATCTAATAGATAGGTCTTTATGAAAATGTATAATGATATTTTAGAATAAGATGAAATATATCATTCTATCATATGTAATACATTATTAACAAAAACTGTCAAACCAGTTAGACACTTGTCATATTTGTCAAAACATTTTCTAACAATGCCTAACTTTATATCAACGCCAGTGGAAGATTAAGGTGGTAGCGTAGCGGGCGTGTAACATCTTAAACTGAAAATATTCTTTTTGGCTAGAAAAAAAATCAAAATTATTACTGTCTCGCTCCGCCCGCCGACATTTTCAGATTTCCTCCTCTAACCTTCAATCTAGGAACCAGAATCCTGGAGTCGGTTTCACAAAAAAACTTACGACTAAGATTGATCGTAAGTCATGAACAATTCAGTATACTTACGATGAATCTTAGTCGTATTTTTTTTTTGTAAAACTGACTCCAGTCTTGACCGATTCTTACATTACTAAATTTCACACATGTACTTATAGCAATTGTTGCACATGAAGCATCCCAATTTACATTTGGAGCGAGAACTACCCTTACCGAAAAATAAGCCTTGTGGCAAACGTTTGCAGCAAACTAGCAGCAAACATTGCCGCAAGTATGCAGCAAACATTTGCTGCAAACTTGTCGCAACCATTTTACCATGCAAATAAAGCTTGCAGCAAACATAATTATGCAAATTAGATTTGCTGCAAACTTGCCGCAAACTTTTTAATGCCAGTTATTTTTTTCTGCTGCGTGTTTGCAGCAAACTTGCAGGAACTACACATTTATCAATGTCATGTGTGTAGACACATTCATTTTATCTCTTTCAAATTACACATCAAATTTTCCGAAAAGAACTTCCTTCACATATATACAGCCATTGAAAGAATAACTGGCAAACTTATTGGCGATTTAGTCGATACATTTAAGGAGATACATGTATTTCATTTTTGAATGGGGAGGTCATTCTCAAATGTAATTATATATTTAGAAAATAAAAATGGATAAATCTCAAATATGTATTGAACATAAAGCTAGGTAATAGTTTCATTATAAAATTAAAGTGACCTTTATTAAACAGTATATATTTAATCAGTTACAAAATCCAAACTTATGATTAGCTAGATTATTTCAAACATTGTTGTTAACTTAGGTATGTATGATTGTGACATTAATTATTTTATTAAATCTACAGGTCTGTGAATTATATTACATATTGAATATACTATATTATTGAACCAAAATACCTCCTTGATCTCTTACATATAACTTTTCTCAAACACAATCCAGATGACCTAGTCCAAAATTTCAAATTGTAAGCTGTCAGGAAGTGACAACTAGGCATGCCCAGTCAATCTTGTGTATTTCTTGCAACGTTCTTGCAAACAGAATGGTCAAAGATTTCTGCGATCTTACGGCAAACATTATTTAATATCTTAACTCTCTTGCAATATTACTGCAAACATTGGTGTTTCTACTATCTTGCCGCGAGCTTGCAGAAAAAAGCTGCAATGTTTGCGGGAAGTTTGCAGCTAGCTGCAAACATCTGCAAACACTATTTTCTGTTTTCCGGCAAACTTTTTGTTTGCCGCAAATCTGCAGCAGGTCTACTGCAAGTTTGCGGCAAACATTTCAGTTCTATAAGGGTATTACTTCTGGTTTTGCTAGGTTTTTGTATTGAAAGAACAACTGAAGTTAACACTTAATAAACGTTTTGCGTTCCTCTTCAGGAACGTTAGATCAAAAGTTGTTGTTCGTGTATGTTTTAACTGGTTTTTTTTTTTTTTTTTTTTTTTTTTATTTGTCACGTTCTCGTTTAAATTTCTGGTCTTTTATTACAATATTATGCTAATGAAAAATATGATGTGTTGTATATCATAATGCGACATTAACCTAACAACACAAAACTCAAGGTCAACACAACTATGTTTTCTTACTTCTTGTTATTCTTAAAACTGGTTGATGCAACTTGATGTTAAATTGCATGATAAAAAGATATATAAATATTGTAAAAAAAATAATGACATGTTAATATGAAGATGATCTCAAAGAATGGCTACTTTAAGATTTGATCATTTCATTTCAGCGGACATTAGCATCTATTTTGGTTGATATGTAATTTGGACACACTAAGCTTTAAGTACAAGATATGATTCACAACTCCACGGGTGTTAACAGCTTGGTCAATTTTATTTATGACAACATGAACAATTTTACAGGATGCGTACACTTATTGTTTTGTGTACAATGTCAATGAACTGCTTCTGCTCAAGTATCTTTGTAAGCACTTAGTGTATAGTTTATTGACTGAAGATGTGATGCCCCATGTACTAAATGTACGTAGACCACTGAGCACCAGATAGGCATTCAGCAAAAACATTCAAAACATTCTTACGTATCGCTAACAAACAAAATGAAACGTCACATTGATATAGTCAAAGATGCAAATGAAACAACAATCGCATTGTGCACGTTAATTCACACGGTTGACCGACAATTGATTGTACTGCATGCATGTTAATTACTTTTGAAATAAAGTGAATTGAATGCAGATCAATTTTGTGTAATGTTTTCGTCAATGTTTTCAAAGAATGAGTTCGACATGTAACACTGACGAGAATTGTTTCTTCTCCTTTGTGCAACGAAAAAATATCATGTATAGGGTAATGAAAAATATAAAGATAAATGGACCAGTGTTGAGGTTCACGATGGGGATTCTTTCGTGTTGTTTATTTTAAGGCCATTTTTTTTAATCTTCTATTTATATTCAATTTGAATATTCTCTATTCTTTATACGCATATATTTTATTTTTAAACGAAGTACTTTAGAATAATACGGAGTAAAATACACAACACTGGAATAGTGTATTAATAGTGCAAATAATACGGATAGCATAAATAATACGGATTGACTGCTTTTCATTTTCGATAAACGTACAGATCGACAGACAAAATTGAAGTAGTTCATATAAACAGAAGCTGAATCAAATATATATTTTGAGATGTGTCATAATAGCTGCTATCTTTACAGAGTTAGTTATATGAAAAAATAACTTTTAATTAAATCAAGTATTCTGTGCGGGATTAAAATTTTATTAGAGTCAGATTATACCCCGAAATTGAATAATTAAGATTTGTACTTTTAATTTTTCCTATATATTACACGTATCAAAAGATAATTTGTTAGCAATAATTTTTGTCTTATTGTACCACTTACAAAATCAATCACAAACAAAGCTCAAGTATCGGAAACCTGTATATCACGTTTGATATTCAAAATGACTTATTAAACATCCCGTCGCCTTATCAATATCCGTAGTAATACACCTCCACTCAGACTATAAAACATCTGTATTCTCTCTCGACTCAGACCAAAAAATATGAAGATATCAGTTATCTTAGTTGTCTGTCTGATAGTAGTGTCTGTGTCTGGACATTGGAGATGGGGAAGAAGACGTACGTATACACATTACAAAAGATAGTTATGTGGCTCACAATATTTCAGAATTTTTACTTGAAATTTATCTTATTATAATATGAATAGCTAATTTTGTAAAGTTGTGGTCAATTCGATCAACTGTTGTCGTTAAAGATAAACATTTTAGATTGAAAGATATTTAGACCTTATTATTCGCGTGTACGCTAGATCGATTATATTTTGTTTTTAGAATTATTATACTAGTACTTTGTGATTATCTATGGACCTTTTCGTTGATAATCATTATTTCTATTTTTATTTATCTTCATTTACGATTTTAAATAGGCCTTTATTATATCAATGTCCTACAGAAATTGTTGGACAAGCAATTACCTATAGGTGGAAAAATTTGTATATAGCTACGCAATGATCGATAAGTTAAAAAAAAGACATCTAGATGTTCACAAACGGTCATTTTAGATTGACAATTATCCATATTAAATACCATTATCTGAATCGTTCGAAATCCAAGGTACATGGAATGAATTCAAAAGAGATTATTACATGTGTTCTAGTTATTGCACAATTTTGTCAGTATATGTTAGTTGTACTGCACAGCTTAGGTGACTATACTTGACCTGAACGACGTCAAAGAGTTAAAAAAAATAATTCATAAAAAGACAGAAGACATTAAGAAACGTTGAAAATTATTTACGAGGTTATGTTCCAGAAACTTGTTTAAAATGAAATGAATGGAATTTTTAAATAAAGACTTCACGTTAGACCAATATTTTAGTGATAGTTTTATGCATAAAGTTTCCATTACATAGCATACTATCTTTTGAAATTATCGAGGCTTCTGTTTAAAGGAAGAATTTTACCAAAGCGCTAGTGTTCACGATAACTATTGACAGGCATATTTTTACTCAAATCTAGATGGGTACACGTTTTGCCTAAACTGTCTAATATGTCCCATGGAAACACACAAGAACATCCTAGTCATTTGTCTACATCAGTATTTGCATGTTTTGTTTTCTTTTAAATTCATTAATATCAATATATAGTCATAGATTTCAAAGATCTGACCACTCTAATGGATAGTTGTCTCATTGGTAATTCTATCACGTCTTATTTTTATATTTTGCCTTTAAGGACATTGGTAGCACTATAAAATAAGGAGATGTGGTGTGATTGCCAATGAGACAATTTTCTAACACAGTCCAATTAATCTATTTAAGCAATTAACGTAGATTACCGTACGACCTTCAACAATGAGCAAAACTAATACCGTAAAGTCAGCTATAAAAGGTTTCGACATCACAAAATAAAAGAAAAATCAAACAAAAGTTCCAACGGTCTGATTTATGACAAAATAAAATGCGAAAAACTGATATTACAGACATCAAACAATTAGCAAACGTATGAAGGATTGCTTTAAATCAATAACGAACCCTTCGTCCTTCATGATATTACAAGGTAAATGTACTTTTCTAGGACCAAAACCCAAACCTGATTGTACTTTACCAGTAGACTCAGGCAAATGTTTCTTCTGGATGAGACGTTGGTTCTTTAATACTAAAACCGGAACATGCGAGAGATTCCGGTACAAAGGATGCCGTGGAAACTCAAATCGATTCAAAACTTTACAACAATGCAGAGATACGTGTAAGTAACAGATATGTTTTTTTTTCACATTTATTATATGTGTTTTCTAGAAGGTGAGAGAAATGGGAAAAGGAGGGGGATGGGGGTAGGGCTGAAATTAATACTATTATTTCTTTTCTTATAAACACAATGAAACAGGAAGTTTAAGATGTTTACTGAATAACTCAATATTGAATTTTTTACTACAAAGATTTGTTATATCAATATCTGATCATATACAAACACGTGCAATATATATATAACTCATATCAAGTATGTAGCGACAGATTTGTATTAAAATAATATATCAAGGATTAAAAAGAAAAAAAAAAGGATTCAAATGTACAACTTGGAGCACTTGATATCGGTTCCGGTTTTTATATTAACAAATAATGAATTTTAATGTTGTCTGCTGCCGTTCACGTTTCCAAATGACTTGTAATTTTGTCTTTTTGGCACTATATTATCTTAAACTTTATTGTGAGACTACATATTGTTTGTTTTGGACATAAAGACGATATTCGAATGGTATTTTTTGTTTACTTCATCTTTACAAATTTATTATTACTTTTTGCTGTCACCTTCCGCATGTCATCCGTCGTCTGTAAACATTGAAGTAACCTTTTTGATTCTTCGACATCACTGAAACAATTGAAATAATAATATTGGACACATTATGAATAATTAGTAGAACGAGATCTTCAGAAATATTACTACGCTTTAAACAGTCCTTTGACTCCTCTTATGAGTTTGCAGTATTATTATTCCTATTTTATTATTCTTGCATAGATATTTCAATACATTACTTTCTCATTTGAAACACGATAGTACAACACAGGTTCTAACTCAGTCTTTATTCTTCTATGTTGTGTTTTGTGTCCTGTTGTTTGTCTTTTTATCTATTTCGTTTTTATTCCATGGCGATGTCAGTTTATTGTCAACTGATGAGTTTCAACGTCCCTTTGGTATATTTCGCCTCTCTCTCTCTCTCTGAAATCATCCCCGGTTTTTGGTGGGCTTGTGTTGCTCGATCTTTATTTTTCTATGTTGGGTTTTGTTTACTGTTGTTTTTCTTTGGTATTTTTTTCGTATTTTGCTATGGCGTTGTCAGTTTATTTTCGATTTATGAGTTTGAATGTCCCTAAGGTATCTTTTGCTACTCATTTTCAAACACTTATAACAGTATTGTTTGAAACGTTATAAATGGTTTACCTGACTATTATTTGAAAAACAGTACATGCATCTAATAATAAGTTTTTATTGTTCAGGTGATGGACAAACCGACATGGGTAGTAATGGACGCATGACACCAAATATGGGTGGAGGGGGTGGCTGGTACACAACAACTGCAACAATGATGCCATCTGGCGGAAATGGAGGAAATGGAGGAAATGGAGGAACGGCGGAGATAGTGGTTCTGGTGACGGAGGTAATGGTGGAAGCGGTGGAAACGGTGGAAACGGTGGAGATGGCGGTTTTGGTAATGGAGGTGATGGGGGAAGCGGTGGAAATGGTGGAAACGGTGGAGATGGCGGTTTTGGTAACGGTGGTGATGGGGGAGGCGGAGGAAATGGCGGAAATGGTGGTAGTACTGATAGTGGTGGAAATGGTGGAAATGGTGGAAATGGAGGTAATGGCGGTAATGGTGGAAATGGTGGAGGAAATGGTGGTGGTGGAGGAGATGGCGGAAACGGTGGTGGTATGGATGAGATGCCTAATGGCCAAACACCATCACCAGCGTGATTATGGCCTTGACTATTTATATCAGATTTTCGGCAGTATTCATGTAATGAGCTGAAATTGTGCAATAATTGATATAAACAATATAATATACATGTTTGAGATGGAGAAATTGACTGCGAAACATTTCCATTACCATTATGTGTGTGGTTTGTCGTATAAAATTTATTGAATTAAATCAATGCAACATGTTCGCGTCGTTATAATGTATCTTTTTCGTACATTATAACTTGTCAAATGGAGCTGCTTGACATTTAACAATATAAACATAAACTGCCTATCAGCTTGTTATATCCAAACTTACTTTAATACTTTTCAAAAATAGACATTGTGTCAAATACCATCACCTTTGTTATTTATGGACTTTTTGCTTTCAATCTCATTCGCATGGAAAAAGAAAAGTAATGTTCTTTTAGCTCGATTGATAGTAGGATGCAAACGATATCAAAATATCAGGTTCATAATAGATTATAAAGTTATTCTATTCAATCGAAGATTATTTAGTTGCTGTAAAAAATGTCTACTAAAAAAATTGTATGTATGCAGTAATGGTCATGCCCATTTTTGGGGTATAAAATACCAAGTAAGTAATCTGCAAAATAATTTAATGGGAGATGTATAACTATTGCTATTAGGTACTTAAGATTTTCTGCAAGTTCGAAGATAATCCCACCATAGGTTTAGAAGAATAACCGATTTTAAATACGAACACCAAAACGGACAAACATGATCATCGTTAATTAGCTTCCCCACTCGCATTGCTAATCGTTGTTTTCGTATGATCTTTAGACTTGGCAAAAACACCTTTCTCGGTCGCTTGGTACCGATACAAAACGTCATAGGAGAAAATAGGGAAAAAGATATGAACAGTTGTCCTATCAAAAATAAGAATTTGAAGAACAACAGACAATACTATATATAAAAAAGAAGATGTGGTATGATTGCCAATGAGACAACTGTCCACAAGAGACCAAAATGACATAACAACTATAGGTCACCGTACGGCCTTCAACAATGAGCAAAGCCCATACCGCATAGTCAGCTATAAAAGGCCCCGAAATGACAATGTAAAACAATTCAAACGAGAAAACTAACGGCCTTATTTATGTACAAAAAATGAACGAAAAACAAATATGTAACACATAAACAAACGACAACCACTGAACTACAGGCTCCTGACTTGGGACAGTCACATACATACATAATGTGGCGGGGTTAAACATGTTAGCGGGATCCCAACCCTCCCCCTAACCTGGGAAAGTGATATAACAGTACAACATAAGAACGAACTATAAAAATCAGTTGAAAAAGGCTTAACTCATCAGATGGACAAAAATACAAGGGACGTGGCAGGGTACTTGTACATCCAAACAACAAAAAGACACTAGGAACAGATCTGAGAGTACTCGCAGTTATCTGACAGCTAGTTCAAAGCCACTAACAACTGATAAAAAATCATGCATCTAAGACTAAATTATCAATCCGTACACATCCAACATCCAATGGATTTAGTGTAAAGACGTCATAAACAGTCAGAGAAAAACATGACCTTGTGCAATGCCAAGATACAGGTATCGACAGATTGTAGATCCATGAATGTGTATATGTATAAAACATACTAGTAATATTTAGTTTGCTTTTAATTTACTGATAACAAAATCAATATTTATACCAATAAAAACAATATTCAATGATCTTATTACAGTGTTGAATTGGTAACCTTTTAGAATAAGTTTATTTAAAGGAGCGATAAGTTTACAAGGATCATTTCTAAATTTCCGGGCACGGTTAACAACATTTCCGTAAAAATGAGGATGTGCTATCCCGTTTGAAATAAGTTTTCTACAGGTATGCATATGACAAAAAAAAAACCAAAAAACAAAAAACAAAAAACGACGAAACTCCTTTACTTAGGAACATATACACAATGGCACTTAAGGTTTATATTGGGTTTCTAACAGTTTAGTATCAAGTTAATAATAAAGGAACAATTTTATTTTAGTCTCTTGTAGATAGTTGTCTCATTGGAAATCATACCACATTTTATTATTTTTATAAATAACTAACTAATAGGGTAAGTGTCTGTCATTTTGTGTGTGTGTGTTTTTTTTTTTAAATAAGTCAACGCCTACGAAGCTATGCAGTGTATTACCGCCTACATGAACAAATATTTTCATTATGCTGAACGGTAGAGCTTATATCTTAAAACAAAGGGTCTAAAGACGGATACAGCTAGTGGAACGGGAAATGTTCACTATGATAACATTAGCCGATACCATTTGATTTCATCAGATTTCGACACATAATATGTTTTCAGTAATGCTCGAATTAAGTTTAATCCATGAACAAACCACGTTTTGCCACAGAATAGACCATAATTTAACAATGAATAAATAAACATACGTTAAAATAACATCACGGCAAATCTCACAAATGTGCAAATGCTGTCTGAACTGTAAAAAATACATTGAATGTCTCACTGCAAATAACATATCTATTGATACATAAAACCCTTTTTCCATCTTTTGTTCATATTTTGCTTTTAATGGAATGGTTTCATGCGCATGCCACGTGTTTCTACAATAATCTACATCAGGTATGCTAAAGAGAAACAAATGGGTAATCCAAAAATATAAACAAAATTTGAGAGCATTCAATGTATGTTACAAGCCTTCCTGAGTTTGAATATTGAATATTCTAGATAATAGACATCAAAGAGTTTACAATTGTTCATATATTAATCCATTTGTTACAAAACACAACAATGTTTTCTTTAACTTGTCATAGCACACGTTTATGTACATTGTTGAAGGACACCATTAACTATTACATTATGTGTTTGTGTAATTGTAAACGTTGCTTTTTCTTTTTACATAATTTTGAATCAGGTTAAGATTGTGGTTCTTATCATTATTTTTTGTTTGTCTGTTTTTGCTATTTTTGTCGATGGGTTGGGTTAATTAAAATGTGCCAAATTAACAAAATTTCTGTTTTTCATCTTTAGAACGTGACCGAGTGCGCCAACATGATACACACAAGACGTATTTGTAGATGTCAAAAGCAAATTTAATTTGGCTATTTTGTATATCAATTATTTGATTTCTGCGGGTATTGTCTACTCTATTGCTAAACACAATTTTAATGTACTGTTTATTGTTAAATATTTTTGTAACGAAAAGAGTGGGTCTATTGTCAATCCGACGTCACGTTAGTGATCTTAATGTTCTTTATTGGTATAACCATAATAAAAATAAGGAGATGTGGTATGATTGCCAATGAGACAACATTGCACCAAAGTTCAAATGAAGTGGATGTAAGCAATTATAAGCAACCGTACGACCTTCAACAATGAGAAAAACCATACTATATAGTCGACTATAAAAGGCCCCGACATGAAAAATATGAAACAAATCAATTTAGAAAACTAACGGCCTAATTTATATCAAAACAATTTAAGAAAAACAAATATGGCAGACATGAACCAACGACATCTACTGAACTACAGGCTCCTGTCTTGGCACAGGCACATAAAGAATGTGGCGGGGTTAAACATGTTTGTGAGCGCTCAACCTTCCCCTAACCCGAGACAGTGGTGTAACAGCACAGCATATGAACAAACTATAAAAAAAAGGTTTAACTCATCAGATCGAAGCAACTAAAACCATCAAACAAAATTACAGACAGGACGTGGCACTAAGTACAGATGTGGGAGTCCTCGCAGTTACTGACAGCTAGTTCAAAGCCAATAACAACCGATAAAAAGAATCATGTATCTTAGACTAAAATATCAATCAGTATACATCCAACATCCAATGGATTTAGTGTAAAGACGGTCAGAAAAACTTGACCTTGTGCAATGCCAAAATATAAGTATCGACAGATTGTAGTACCGTGAAAGTACATATGTGTAATATTAAGTATGGTTTTAATTTACTGATACCCAAATCAATATTTATACCAATAAAAACAATATTCAAAGATTTAATTACCGTGTTGAATAGGCAACCTTTTAGAATAAGTTTATTTAAAGGAATGATAAGTTTACCCGAATCGTATCTAAATTTCCGGGCTCGGTTAACAACATCACCGTACAATTTAGGATATGCTATTCCTTTTAAAATAAGTTTCCACAGGTACAACAAAACTTGCAAAAACCAAATATTTGCATCTATGTGTTGTTGATTGTTTTTCTTTGTTTTTATCTTAAACATTGTGTTAACTTGTTTCTTGGACTGACGATTTTCGATTGCACGCTTGCTATATTATCTTCCATTTCACATGAGAATAATAAGTGATCTTTTTATTATTTGCAATAAGATTTCAAGCTGAACATAACCCCTAAGTCCTTACACTCGTCTGTCTGTCAATTTTTTTAAATTAGGGTGGTAAAGGGTTATTTTCGTGCAACGTGTTTTGCCATTTTTATTTCACGTGCAGCCGTGAAAAAGGTTCGTTATTCACCGTGTTTCGTGAAATCGGTAAAAAGATCAACGTGCAAGAAATTTTTAATTGTTCGTTCATCGTGAAATGGCAATTTTATTTCGCGTTCTTCCGTGCAGATACCCTCCCTTTACGCCCCTCTTTAATGTACAAGACGGGATATTAATTATCTGTTTTCACCTGTCAAAACCAGAATCAAAGGAACAATGTTTTTGTTGTGGTTCTTCATCTTAAAGCCACATTGAGGTCTTTCGAACTCCACTGTTCACTTCTTACTAAATCTGTTAAATTTTAATTATTTGGTAGAGATCGATAACGCTATATTCATGCATTTAAGAACTCAACTGCTGAGTAAAATACACAAGGTACAGACCGTCAATTCAATCAAATTAACACTGTTATACCTTACCGTGACAATCTCATTGAAAAATACACACATAGAAACAACCATGGTCACATCAGGATGCGTGTTAGATAACGTGACACGAATTAATGTATTAATTTAAAAAAAGTTATCAGAATAAGATAAATAATTCAATATTAAATTCTCAGTTATCAATATGAGCTTTTGATTTTAAAAAAGTTATGAGTAACCCCTGAACCTCTGTAATTTTTTTACATTTCCTTTTTCCGTAAACGTATCAAAAGATTATATAAGTCTGTACCCAATCAGCAATCATTTCTGTCTCATTGTACAATAAAACAGTCATAATCAGAGCTTAAGTGTGGGAAATCTGTCAATGACGTTAGATAGTTTATTCATCAGAAACGCATATCGTCGCTTTACCAATATCCGTAATATTACATATCCAACCAGACTATAAAACACCTGTAACAGTCTTTCACGTTAGACGCTTAGAGGAAAATGAAGCTTTCTATCATCTTAGCTGTCTGTCTGGTTGTATCAGTTTCTGGAACCTGGCGTAAGTATATCAATTTTAAAGGATAATTATGTGGTTCACATTATTTTTTAGAAGTCTTATACTATATTAATTTATTACCCTAAGACTACAAATTTAACTTAAACGGTCCGTCTCATTGATTTTGCATAAACGGTTGTGTTTTTTTAAAAAGTTTAATCAGTTTAGGCGTTAATTAGGCTTGAATTTGGCTATATTTAGCTGTCTTTTAAATACACATACATTTGATCATTTACACTATGGGTACTATATTTTAAAAAGCTTATAATTAGGAAAAACTTGATATGTTTTGTGTCTCATTGTCTATTGAATATTAGTGGGGGTTAGGTTACTTTAACAATAAAATATGTTTCCAGGACCAAAAAATTTAACCTAATTGTACATTACCACCAGCTATCATGTTTTACCAGGAACAAATCCTGAACCTAATTGTACCTTACCATCAGATTTTATGTTTTTCCATGAACAAAACCTGAGCCTAATTGTTCCTTACCATCTGATTTTATGTTTTTCCAGGAACAAAACCCGAACCCAATTGTTCCTTACCATCTGATTTTATGTTTTTCCAGGAACAAAACCCGAACCCAATTGTACCTTACCATCAGATTTTATGTTTTTACAGGAACAAAACCTGAACCTTACTGTTCCTTACAGTCTGATTTTATGTTTTTCCAGCACCAAAAGCGAAACCTAATTGTACCTTACCACCAGATTCCGGAAAGTGTTTCTCCTGGTTAAGACGTTTCTACTATAACACGGCAACCGGAAGATGCGAGGAATTCCACTACACAGGTTGTAAGGGGAACACAAATCGTTTCAAAACTTTCAGAGAATGTAGTGACACATGTGGGTAAAAGTTTTATATCAAATTCCTTACATTTTTAGTTTTACCTTCTGTTGTCACGAAATACGTGGTTGCAAAATAAACAGTAAGGTTGGCACAACAATTTCATAACCTACAATATTGTAACTATATGAATACAAATGTTTTTGATAAGTGTATCTACAAACTTATGCCCGACAGTATCTTCAACAATATATTTTACATGAGATTCACAAGGTACCAGTGTTGGAGAAGGAACGTCCTACCCTTCAAAAGTTTATCACAATATGTTTTGGAAGATCAACTCAATCTCATATCGATGACTATCCTTAAAAGTGAATATTGTTTATTATAAAAATGCATTTGACCTATTGATGAATAACAGTTGAAATTTTTTTTTTGCAACTCTTTGGCGTGTTGAATTTAATAAAATTTTAAAATGTTAACGTTCTGCCCATTGGACTAAACGTTTTGAAAGCACTAGACCATACATCTTTTTAATTTAGGCTGTCATCAAGGAAATAGTGGTGGAAATGGAGGAAGCGGTGGTGTTTGGATTGGTGGGAATGGAGGAAGCAGTTTGAATGGTGGAAACGGCGGAAGCGGTGGTGTTTGGAATGGTGGGAATGGGGGAAGCAGTTTGAATGGTGGAAATGGCGGAAGCGGTGGTGTTTGGAATGGTGGGAATGGGGGAAGCGGTTTGAATGGTGGAAATGGCGGAAGCGGTGGTGTTTGGAATGGTGGGAATGGCGGAAATGGCTAAAGCGGTGGTTTTTGGAATGGTAGAAATGGTAATTGGTGATGGAGGAAACTGTGCAAATCGTGGTATAACCACTGTCCAGGTTCCGGACTATGGACGTTTGAACATAGGACAGGATTATATTCGTTTATTTGCATTCATATTTTATTCAATGTAAAACAAAAATATACAAATACTTCTATTCACATGCGTCTTTATTTTTTTTGTGTTTTTAGATATCTAATAAAAAATTAAAGTATGGGATAAACGCCAACAAGACATAAACTCGGCAACATAGATAACCAAAATACGTTCAGAGGTCAACATAACAGTCTCTCCAACAATGGATAGATGTCTTAACGTCAAGTTCCAAATCATCCCGTGTTGGAAAAGTTGTCATCAAGTTTAACAAGACCTATAAAATATATGCTATAAACCTAACATTATGAAAAAAATGTTAAGATATGACACATGAAATACTTTTGACAGGAACATGAACTTGTTGAGGGTGAAACTAATTTCAAATCTGTTGTAATTTTCATTTGTTTCATTCTATTTTGGTATTTAATTTCAATGTAAAGGAAACAAATTTATGTGATTATGCACCTGTTATGGGTAATTATCCCAACTGACTAATATCCGAAACTAGATTTGATGAGACGGAAACATAACGACAGTAATCTCATACGTCTGTTTATTATTTCTGTTTATTATATTCAAATCTTGTTGATGAAAATTAATGATAAAATATGAGATTTGAGTAAATTTTCGAACAAAAGAGAGCATTGACAGACATCAGTGATTAGTGACCGAGGTTTAAGATCAGTTTACTCAAGTTAAATAAGAGTAATACATATTCATACTTATTGCTGGCATATATTGTTCCAAATGGAACTTTACCACACGTTCTTATACTCGTTTGTGTATCAATATTTATTTACTGACAATAAGGGTGTATGGAGTTGCATCTGTCAAAACGGAAAACATTAATGGGCCTTTATCTAAATGTTTCAGTGAAGTCACAACATAGAAAAGCTCTCTCCTAACTGCACGTTCAAAACAATTATAGCCATGATAGCACCGATTTAATTAAAATGTTTATTAGATATCGTTACATAAGGATGTGGTTGGGAGTTAACAGATAGAGAATAATGGGCAAAGAATATAAATAGAGAAAATGGACCAAAAAAAATAAAGAATAGAGAATAATGAGGTGCTTAAATATAGAAAATAGAGAATAATAGGCAAAAAGTATAAAGAATAGAAAAAAAATGGCCTAAAAAATTTAAGAATACAGAAAAGAAGGACCCCATCCAGGCTATTAAATGATCTAACCAGTACTGTCATACCTTACCAGACAACGTCATTGTAAAATACAAAAAATACATTGGAACAATCATAGATTACATTTAGATATTTGTTAGATAACATGACGGGAAATAATACGGAAGCCGAACATGTGAACACAAACTGTGTTGTTATAAAAGCCTATGTATCAATAACGACATACTATATAGAAAAAGAATATGTTTCTGTCGGTTAAATAAATAGATAACTATAATTAAATAATTGTTTCATTAAATAATAAGCATTATTACTTTTTTGCAAAAATGTAATTAAAGATAACAAACTTCAGCTGTGTACGCAAGACGAACATTTCTATTGGATTTCACATAAATTTTACTGAATTGTCCCCTTCCTTCTCCTTATATCTTATCCTATTGATAGCACAATTATTTACCAGACATCCTATAAACGGTCGTCCTGATCATGCATGTAATATTTGCCACTGGACGATAACCAACCCACAATCATTCAATCATATCAACGGAAATACGCATATAACATAAATGTTAAGAATTTACATAAAAACCCCGTGATAGCTGAGTTGATAGAGCGGAGGCCAGTGATGGAATAAGAAAATAAGACATCTTTAGGTCGGTGGTTCGAATCAGTCTTGCGGGATATTATTTCCCATTTTACTTTAAAATTTTGAAATGTTGAAAAGGAATTTTAGCGAGTGCACAATATGAACTTTTATGAATGTACAACATTTAACAGTTTTGCATTGTTGATCGACCATCGGAGTAAGCATACCACCAAATTGGCCTTAATATTAAAATATTGTAATTGCATTTTTTAACTTTTTCTTTTATCACTTAATTGCTGTTGTCTACAAATAAAATGTCCAGGACTAGTCGGATACTATAGCATGTAGAGTGTACGTTTAAAGGTATCATGTGTTGATACACTTCCGGGGTAACTGAGATCACACCCGATTTTTGGCGGGGTTTATGTTGCTCAGCCTTTAGTTTTCTATGTTGTGTTTTCTCCCCCAGATTTTTGGTGGGGTTGTGTTGCTCAGCCTTTAGTTTTCTATGTTGTGTTTTCTCCCCCAGATTTTTGGTGGGGTTGTGTTGCTCAGCCTTTAGTTTTCTATGTTGTGTTTTCTCCCCCAGATTTTTGGTGGGGTTGTGTTGCTCAGCCTTTAGTTTTCTATGTTGTGTTTTCTCCCCCAGATTTTTGGTGGGGTTGTGTTGCTCAGCCTTTAGTTTTCTATGTTATGTTTTCTCCCCCAGATTTTTGGTGGGGTTTATGTTGCTCAGCTTTTAGTTTTCTATGTTGTGTTTTCTCCCCCAGATTTTTGGTGGGGTTGTGTTGCTCAGCCTTTAGTTTTCAAGTTGTGTTTTGTGTACTAGTTCTTAATCTTTTGGTAGTTTTTCGTTTTTTGCTAATGAGTTTGGATGTCACTTTGGTATAGTTTGCCTCTGTTTCACTGGCCAACAGGGGGGCTAGCTCACATGATATAGCGTTTGTTAAGCATGTGAGAGGTTCCAGGATCAATGCAAAGGTCCTCCGTAAAGTTTTTAAAGACGCCAACACTAATTTATTAAGTTTTCCTGTAGTTTTTAAGTATTGAAAATGAACAGAAGTCAGATGAGAACAAAGTAGATAATGGTATCCTTTCAAGTACTAGTAAATGCAAATGTCGGCATTCACCTCAAAAGCTAACCAAACCTTTAAACAGACTTATTTGGAAAGGATATAGTTACGATACTGTTGTCAAGTCATTAACGATTGCATATTTTGGTATTAATATTGATTCACTCATAGGGTCTTTGCATCGAAAATAAACACATTTATTCTAAAACCAGTTGTTGGCATGATACGGGTTATGTTCTTCTCATATATTTTATGATGGTATGATACTAAACCCCTAACGGGAGGGATTGTACTTGATTTTCATATGATGAAGACATAATCTTTCAATCAGTTTAATTGAGGTCTGGAGCTGGCATGTCAGTAACTGCTAGTAGTCCTTTGTTCATTTATGTATCATTGTCATTTTGCGTAGTTTCTTTTGTTACCTATTCTGACATCGGACTAGGACATCTTTTAAACTGAGTTTTACTGTGCGTATTGCTATGTGTTTCTTTATTCTACATTGGCTAGAGGTATAGGGGGGAGGGTTGAGATCTCACAAAACATGTTTAACCCCGCCGCATTTTAGCGCCTGTCCAAGTCAGGAGCCTCTGGCCTTTGTTAGTCTACTATGTTTTTTTAATTTTAGTTCATTTATATGTTTTGGAGTTTAGTGTGACGTCCATTTTTACTGAACTAGCACACAATTTTAGTTAGGGGCCAGCTGAGGACCACCTCCGGGTGCGGGATTTTCTCGCTGCATTGAAGACCCATTGGTGGCCTTCGGCTGTTGTCTGCTATTTGGTCGGGTTGTTGTCTCTTTGACATATTCCCCATTTCATTCTCAATTTTATAGTGTTTATATGCATCATTCTTACAAAGAGATTATCAGATCTATTTAAATTGAATGTGTTTATACGTTCAATCGGTTTCTTTCGTCACATTCGGTGTGTATTGTATGTATGATCTGGCTTAAAGGATCAAAGATGGGGTGAGAATCAGATTTAGTCAATCTGAGTGTCTTTTCACACATATGTACATGTATGAAAACGGCTATTTCATGAATTTGAAAGTTTGTTAGATGGTCAATACTAAACTCAGCGTCTTTTTCAATAAACCGGAGAAACTAAATATGCCCCAAAAAACGTTTAAAATTAAGCATTGAAATCCAGCACAGTAAACTAACTACATTAAAGAATCGGTGACTATTCATGTCTGCATAGGAGTGTTGACTACTTGGCTCATCGTGCCCTAGGGGACGAAACAACAAAACTATTGGCATAGACATACTCGGGGATGAAACAACCACAAGCATTGACATAGACATATATATTTTATTTAAATTTAAAATGGTAACAGGAAGCACCAAAGCTTTAAAGAATAAATAAAACTTTTAAAGAATAACCTGCACTAATTCAAACTAATAACTTTTCCAAGGAAAAAATAAAAATGAAAAGACAAACAAAAGAACAACACATTTGTTATATAGTATAACTTGGTATATAGCAGTTGTTATCAAATAGTTCGTCTCTATGTATGTTGGCGTTTGTTTTTCTTGCACTTCAGTGTTTCTGTTGTTCCTTTGTTTTCGTCTTATAGCTGATGTGTTTCCCTCGGTTTTAGTTTGTAACCCGGATTTGTTCTCTCTCAATCGATTTATGACTTTTGAACAGCGGTATACTACTGTTGCCTTTATTGGTATAGTCATAAACTGACATGTGTCATGGGTGTCATGACCTACCCTTATGCCTATCAAAACCATTTGTCGCAAACATAATGCGTTAAATAAAGAAAACTGCCTTTTTCAGTCTGTCATTTGTTTTTATGTACACCACTTGGATGTTTGCCTTAGCCTTGTTTGTCCTAGTTTATAATTAGTTTAAATCAAAAATGTTTTATGTTTTTATATAATAAAGCAGTGAGGAAATATACTACTAATATATCCGTTATTATTATTAAGAATACTATTCAAATGTTTTCGTTAGAAAGACTATTATACAGGGCCAGGGGGGCCTTTTGGTGTTTATTACTGATAAAATATGTGGATTGCACAGTGATCATATCATTTTCATGAGAGTCTATTTTTTATCCTCGTTAACATAACATAATACATTTCAATGTATAGATGAATGAAATAGGAAAGAAAGAAAGAAAGAATGTAAATCAATCAATCAATCAATTAACCAATTAAACAATACATAAATCAATGATTTAAACCACGACATAAGTATATATAGAACAAGGGAATAAATAAATAAAATAAGAAAATAAATAATAGAATAATAAAATATAATTAAATGAATATCTAGATCGACTGAGCTGTCAAAACCTGTTCTAGAAAACAATGATAGACTCTCTTATCAGGTCGAACAGTCAAATTCTGTTCGAGGATATAACTCTGCGCATACTGTTTAGGATGGAACTGTCCAAAACTGTTCCAGGAGAGAACTGTTCGAAATTGTTATAGGGTCGAACGGACCAAAACTGTCATAGGGTAGAACAGGCCCAACTGTTCTAGATTGCCATAATATGTTCTGGTGTTGGTTAAAACTATTCATAAGACAACATGAGTTGGCCAATATTTGAGGTGGTACTTAACACCTTGACTAAAATTAATTTAGCTCGTTTAATTTTCATAAAATTTTAACATAATATTTACTTCGACCCTTTGACAAAAATAAAAAAAATTTAAAAAATTTGAACCACACACTTTATCGGAAACATTTCATTGGAAATATAACATTTTGACAAAAACTAATTTTGATCGTTGAGAATAGGATAAAAAGTCGAAACGGTTTAAGGATGTTCGCTACTCTGTTTCAAAATAACAAACGTTTTAAAAGACTGTTATAAATTGAAAGTATATGAATAAAGAAACTAAAAAAGCAGAAAAAAATGAAGGGTCCGTGTGCTTGTTTTCAAGATATGAGCCATTGAAAATTTGGCGGGAAGTGATTCTCTCTAGATTTTTCATACATTTTACATTGTCACCTTTTTTCTTTAAAAATCTATGAAAAAATAACAATGATTTGATAAGATTTTCAAAAATTGCTTTTAAAACTATACGTAATTAAAATATAAAAAGAAAATTAGGGGTTTGTGGGCAAATTTTTTTAATGGCACTACATGGATAAAACCAGAGAATTCTGAATATCTGGCAAAAATTCAAAAACAAGAGGAGCGAACATCCTTAACAGTCGAAAACTGTTGTAGGTTAGAAGTGTCTAAAACTGTTCTAGGTTAAAATTCTCTAGGGCTATTCTAGTGTAGAACCGCGTCTTTCCGGAACTCTTTTTAAGATGCAAGGATAACAGTTCTATAGACTGTTTAAGTTCTCCTGACGTCTGGCAATTTTCTAAGAAACGTATCCCAGCTGTTCGTTCTTCTGAAGGATAAACATTTGTTGCTCCACTAATCCAACTGATCACGGTTAAAACTTGGCACACCTGTGACGGTATAGGTTTACTCATTGCTAATCATGCCTATCTTCTTATGTTTATACTGTTAAGTATAACCCCTGCATAGGATGACTATAAACGTAACATGGACATAATTAAAGAAAGCTCATACATATAATGTGTTCATTACTGCTAGAATATACATGTAGCTAAGGCGAATACAAACAATTATAGATCTACGAAAAATAATTAGGTCTCTTACATTTGTTATCCTTTTTCAACAATTATTCCAATAATAAGTACACACACATACGTAGTTTTGAACAGTTAATTGGGTTTTGATTATGAAATTTATAAATATCATTTGCTTATGATGTTTTGCACTTGACAGGTAAATGAGAAAACGTTTTAGATTGGCATGTACATCATACAATCAATGTAAATACTAATCGTTTATATATTCTATAGTTGTAAGTCTGATTTGTATTCAATTTTTATCACGGCGAGTGCCAATACTTCCATAGGATAAACTGACCTTTACAAAGCAGCTTAAAATTACTTCACCCCAATTTTTGGGGGTTTCTTTTTACTAATGTTTTTGTTTTCTGTCTACTATTCTGTGAGCTGTTTGTCTTTTAAAATTGCATTGTAATCATATTGTTTTATTTTTCTTTTTACAATCCTCACAAACATGCTTTTGTGTGCTTGTCAATCTGATTTTTTACTATTGTTAAGATAAATGATGTCGCAAAGTGGTGATAACAATAACAGTGAAATACTCAAAGATGGAGGCACGGAAAGCTATAAAACGATACCAGTACCCCTTGCAAAACCCCTGTTTACCCCCTTCCAATTAAAGCAATGGAGATCTATGACTTTCTTTAAGAAACATGAAAAATCGGAATACAGACCAAAACAGGAGATGCACATTGGCATTATATGGTCAATAGTCTGATTTAAGGTTTAGAAGGGAAGGCAGACAAAAATGTGTGTCAGTCTGTAGAATTTGACAAAGTCTATGTGATGACAAAACTAACATGAGCAATCATTCAAAAGAAGACATAAAACAAAAGGTAGAAAAGGAAATCATGTTATTACGATTCTGTTATAGTTAGATTAAACTATGTTAAGGAGTTTAGTAACATATAAAGATACACAAGAAGAACAGTAGGACTAAGGTATGAGAAGACGGACGGGATGGGAATTTTCCGTCCCGATAAGCCAAAGGATGGGAATAAAAAATGAAGAATCTGTAAAAGGAACAACGATAACATCCAAATGGTCAACACGTCAAAAAAGAAAAAAAGTTCACAGACAGACACTATTTAGACCTTTAAAGTTTTCAACTGTTCATATGTGATCATATTATTTTTTATTTCTGATAAGGATCTGTAAAGTGAAAATATTGGACTGCTACATGTATTTTCTATAACTTATCTTCTATCTTTTGGGTTATCTTACAGATTATAGGTATAACGTTATACATTTCTTGTTTGTACGTTTGATAAGTTCATATATTTCAGCACCAGTTCAAAA
The DNA here is from genome assembly GCA_017311375.1 of Mytilus coruscus. Taxonomy (NCBI): domain Eukaryota; kingdom Metazoa; phylum Mollusca; class Bivalvia; order Mytilida; family Mytilidae; genus Mytilus; species Mytilus coruscus. The sequence continues at coordinate 25,492,499 of CM029605.1, read as the reverse complement.
TTCTTTACAAATATGTGCAAAAAAAGTGGATGTTTTAAAATTTATTCTTAAATTTTTAGATTGATTAAGTACCGTTTTTCGCGAAATTAGAGAACCTGAGAACCTCCCCGGTTTTTGGTGGAGGTCGTATTGCTCAGTCTTTAGTTTTCTATGATACGTTTTGTATAGTGTTGTTTGTCTATTGATCGTATTTTGTTTTTATTCATGGCATTGTCAGCTGATTTTCGACTTATGAGTTTGAATATCCCTTTGATATCTTTCCCTCGCTAATTCATCCTTCTTATGTTACTAAATATGGATAAAATAGAAATGAACGTACTTTATCCTAAATCAAGAATAATCACATTTTAATGCTTCCTATCTGAAACTGAAATATCTAAATCTAGGAGAGGACAATTATTGCTGTTTATATATATATATATATATATATATATATATATATATATATATATAGTTACCTTTGATATGCATCGACAGTTTATTTAGCATCACTAGCAAGGCAACAGTAGATATTGTTTAAATTTTCAAATAATAAATGCAATTTAGAAGGATATTTACTGACCCTAAACTGTATATCATAAAAATACAGGAACAAATATCTTATGAGCAATTGGTACCAATAGGAATACCTACAACTTGTTGATAACTTGAATTACCGAAACGTGTAAAGATGTTTACAGCTTTAATCATCGCATCGCACTTCCATCGGATTATCTAGCATATTTACCATGTTTATTACATAAGATGGCTTTTTATAAGTTGCAGCAAATAAATTTGAGATCAAATGTTTCAAAAGTCATGTAATTAAACAAGAAAATTTTTTTTTAAATGAGATTCTATGAAAGTGGAGTGTAGAGAGACTAAAAAGCAGTAAGTGTTAAATTAAGTAAATTTTAAGAACAATCAAAAGCGCGTAATTTATTTTGATAATCCAAAGAAATTTTCACTCCCAGAGAAAAAAATAATTCCTTTGTTTCAAATATCAACAGTTTATCATTGGTCATTTGAGAGAATTAAGGGAACTAAGTAAACTCACCGAAAGATTACTTCTAGAACACGTTCTATAAGCCAAAACAAAAGGATATTTGACGTGTTGTTTTGTAGTTTAGGTAGCCGATACAACATATGGACATTGAAATGTTAAGAGGATTAAGTAAATAATAGAAAATTATTGGACTTTCTAACTGATTTGTATTTAGAGCGACTGAGAAGTCTTTTGCAGACAACACGCGAGTCTTGCGAATAAAATTAAAAGTCTGATTTAAAAAAAACTCATCATAGATACCATGATTAAAATTTTGAATGCCAGACGCGCGTTTCGTCTACAAAAGACTCATCGATGACGCTCGTAACAAAAAAGTTTTAAAAGTCCGAATAAGGTACGAAATTTAAAAGCATTATGGATCCAGAATTCTGAATGGTTTTGTCAAATACAGCTAACTTAAGCTAAAGTAATCTATTCCTGGGGGTATAAAATGTATTTCGAAATATCGAAAATTTTGTAAACAGTGAATTTATATTTATGATCATATCAATGTTATCTTTCAAGAGTTTTTCAACTGAAGAATTTATGATAACTAATTTCTTTAATCAAATTATTTATTTATCTCTTTAAATGTGTATTTAGATAACAAACTCTTATTTTATTTAAGCTTTATAATTACGACATTTGTATATAGTAAACGACATCCTATGTCGCAATAACTACATAATTAAAACATAACTGTATTTTGTTTTTCAATATGGCCATAATCGTCTACCGTAAAATAATAAAGAAGTTAACATAACAAAATTCATCGCTTAGATTTTGCTGTAACTTCTTTTATTTTAGATACTGCTTTTTTCATTGCCATCATAACTGACGTCTTTTCGAAAATGCAAAAAAGAAACTTTTAAATTGTGTTTACCAAACGCGTGTGTGGAGTACAAAATGCTGAGTTTATTAACTGTATAGGTTGTCAAGTACTAGTATATTACAGTTATGAGATATCCTAAATCCTTGAAAAATATGTACTTCCTATTCTGTTTATTTTGCTTTTTCCTTATGCGTAACAAAGGATAATGAGCGTTTGTACCCAATCAGCGATCATTTCCTTTTATTTTACAACCTACAAAACAACCATAGTGCTCAAGTATCGGAAATCTCCCCATGACTGAAGTAAAATATTCATATCAATTAAAACAGATTCCGTCGCCTTCCTAATATCCGTGTTTGTATGTACCCATCAAGACTATAAAGCATCTGTACTCCTCTCTCAATGTAGAAATGTGAAGAAAATGAAGCTTTCTATCATCTTAGCCGTCTGTCTGGTTGTATCGGTTTCTGGGACTTTGAATAGGCTTACGTATATCAATTATAGTTATAATTATGTGGTTAACATTATTTCAGAAGTCTTTAGTTAATTTGTTTTCACTGCGAATTATTTATTTAATCATATTATTTCATTTCATTTCATGTACAGATCTGGTTGATTTAAAGTTAGAAACCGATTAAAGTTAATATAACCACCAATATTTTACATCGACCTAGTGGTTGTAAATAAACTCATCATAGATCCCAGGATTGAAATTTTATATTTACGCCAGACGCGCGTTTCGTCTACATAAGACTCATCAGTGACGCTCGAATCAAAAAGTGTTAAAAAGGCCAAAAAAGTATGAAGTTGAAGAGCATTGAGAACCAAAAATTCCTAAAAGTTTTGCCAAATACAGCTAAGGTAATCTATTCCTGAGGTAAAAAAGCCTTAGTATTTCAAAAATTCAAACTTTTGTTAACAGATAATTTATAATTATGAACATATCAATGATAACTCAAGTCAACACAGAAGTGCAGACTACTGGGCTTGTGATACCCTCGGGGAAATAAATCTCCACCAGCAGTGGCATCGACCCAGTGGTTGTAAATAAACACATCATAGATCCCAGGATTGAAATTTTATATTAACGCCAGACGCGCGTGTCGTCTACATAAGACTCATCAGTGACGCTCGAATCAAAAAAGGTTAAAAAGGCAAAAAAAGTATGAAGTTGAAGAGCATTGAGAACCAAAAATTCCTAAAAGTTTTGCCAAATACAGCTGAGGTAATCTATTCCTGAGGTAAAAAAGCCTTAGTATTTCAAAAATTCAAACTTTTGTTAACAGATAATTTATAATTATGAATATATCAATGATAACTCAAGTCAACACAGAAGTGCAGACTACTGGGCTTGTGATACCCTCGGGGAACTAAATCTCCACCAGCAGTGGCATCGACCCAGTGGTTGTAAATAAACTCATCATAGATCCCAGGATTGAAATTTTATATTTACGCCAGACGCGCGTTTCGTCTACATAAGACTCATCAGTGACGCTCGAATCAAAAAGTGTTAAAAAGGACAAAAAAGTATGAAGTTGAAGAGCATTGAGAACCAAAAATTCCTAAAAGTTTTGCCAATTACAGCTAAGGTAATCTATTCCTGAGGTAAAAAAGCCTTAGTATTTCACAAATTCAAACTTTTATTAACAGAAAATTTATAATTATGAACATATCAATGATAACTCAAGTCAACACAGAAGTGCAGACTACTGGGCTTGTGATACACTCGGGGAAATATATCTCTACCAGCAGTGGCATCGACCCAGTGGTTGTAAATAAACTCATCATAGAACCCAGGATTGAAATTTTATATTTACGCCAGACGCGCGTTTCGTCAACATAAGACTCATCAGTGACGCTCGAATCAAAAAGTGTTTAAAAGGCCAAAAAAGTATGAAGTTGAAGAGAATTGAGAACCAAAAATTCCTATAATATCCCAAATACAGCTAAGGTAATCTATTCCTGAGATAAAAAAGCCTTAGTATTTCAAAAATTCAAACTTTTGTTAACAGATAATTATAATTATAAACATATCAATGATAACTCAAGTCAACACAGAAGTGCAGACTACTGGGCTTGTGATACACTCGGGGAAATAAATCTCCAACAGCAGTGGCATCGACCCAGTGGTTGTAAATAAACTCATCATAGATCCCAGGATTGAAATTTTATATTTACGCCAGACGCGCGTTTCGTCTACATAAGACCCATCAGTGACGCTCGAATCAAAAAGTGTTAAAAAGGACAAAAAAGTATGAAGTTGAAGAGCATTGAGAACCAAAAATTCCTAAAAGTTTTGCCAAATACAGCTGAGGTAATCTATTCCTGAGGTAAAAACGCCTTTGTATTTCAAAAATTTAAACTTTTGTTAACAGATAATTTATAATTATGAACATATCAATGATAACTCAAGTCAACACAGAAGTGCAGACTACTGGGCTTGTGATACACTCGGGGAAATAAATCTCCACCAGCAGTGGCATCGACCCAGTGGTTGTAAATAAACTCATCATAGATCCCAGGATTGAAATTTTATATTAACGCCAGACGCGCGTTTCGTCTACATAAGACCCATCAGTGATGCTCGAATCAAAAAGTGTTAAAAAAGGCCAAAAAAGTATGAAGTTGAAGAGCATTGAGAACCAAAAAGTCCTAACAGTTTTGCCAAATACAGCTAAGGTAATCTATTCCTGAGGTAAAAAAGCCTTAGTATTTCAAAAATTCAAACTTTTGTTAACAGATAATTTATAATTATGAACATATCAATGATAACTCAAGTCAACACAGAAGTGCAGACTACTGGGCTTGTGATACCCTCGGGGAAATAAATCTCCACCAGCAGTGGCATCGACCCAGTGGTTGTAAATAAACACATCATAGATCCCAGGATTGAAATTTTATATTAACGCCAGACGCGCGTGTCGTCTACATAAGACTCATCAGTGACGCTCGAATCAAAAAGGTTAAAAAGGCAAAAAGTATGAAGTTGAAGAGCATTGAGAACCAAAAATTCCTAAAAGTTTTGCCAATTACAGCTAAGGTAATCTATTCCTGAGGTAAAAAAGCCTTAGTATTTCACAAATTCAAACTTTTATTAACAGAAAATTTATAATTATGAACATATCAATGATAACTCAAGTCAACACAGAAGTGCAGACTACTGGGCTTGTGATACACTCGGGGAAATATATCTCTACCAGCAGTGGCATCGACCCAGTGGTTGTAAATAAACTCATCATAGAACCCAGGATTGAAATTTTATATTTACGCCAGACGCGCGTTTCGTCAACATAAGACTCATCAGTGACGCTCGAATCAAAAAGTGTTTAAAAGGCCAAAAAAGTATGAAGTTGAAGAGAATTGAGAACCAAAAATTCCTATAATATCCCAAATACAGCTAAGGTAATCTATTCCTGAGATAAAAAAGCCTTAGTATTTCAAAAATTCAAACTTTTGTTAACAGATAATTATAATTATAAACATATCAATGATAACTCAAGTCAACACAGAAGTGCAGACTACTGGGCTTGTGATACACTCGGGGAAATAAATCTCCAACAGCAGTGGCATCGACCCAGTGGTTGTAAATAAACTCATCATAGATCCCAGGATTGAAATTTTATATTTACGCCAGACGCGCGTTTCGTCTACATAAGACCCATCAGTGATGCTCGAATCAAAAAGTGTTAAAAAAGGCCAAAAAAGTATGAAGTTGAAGAGCATTGAGAACCAAAAAGTCCTAACAGTTTTGCCAAATACAGCTAAGGTAATCTATTCCTGAGGTAAAAAAGCCTTAGTATTTCAAAAATTCAAACTTTTGTTAACAGAAAATTTATAATTATGAACATATCAATGATAACTCCAATTATTGTATTGATTTTTATCTTTTTATATAAACAATACTTTAATTTGAAAAAAAAAAAACTGATGATAGTGTTTCTTTCACATTAAAAATGGTGTCATAATTAAAATTCCGAAGAACAGGATCAGCATCCGTATTAACCTTAATATTTTAATTGCATGTTTGGAAATCATTTTTCGCAAAGTGGTATTTTTTGTTCAGACCTTGTGGAAGCCAAAAGTATAAATGTCAAAATGTGTTAAATGTAAAAATTATTGATGACCCTAGAACATTCTACTGTAGTTCAGATATTAAAAAAAATCAGTATTTAAATTAGAATTTAGGCCTTTACCTCGACCTCTTTCACAGGTAACGCCTGTCTCATATTAAGCCACTTCAGATCTTATCAAAGTTACATCTAATGTCAAATAATAGCTTACTTTACGCTGATTCCAAAATGTATGTCCAAAATTTCTATATACCTCAGCTTGAAATAAGGGAAATACGTTGTTACTTCCGCTTTACAAGTATCTGATGGGTTATTCACTCTAGTTCCAAAACAAATGGTCCTAAACTTTTAAATGAAGTCATTGCATCAAATGGTTACTTCCGGTTTACATAAGGTCATTACTGTCTGACCTTTCCAAGGTTATATGTTTACCAACTATGTGTGAAAGACCCCATGGTTTTATCATGTAAGCAAAATCTACAACGTCAACATTGATAGTATTTGATCCAGATTTGACATTGACAGTATATTATCTAGCTTTTGTCAAATTTACCTTCGACTTTCAAATCAACAGACCCTAGGTCACAGCTATAAATGGTAAAATAGTGATGTCACCATACAGCTTATCTTAGATATAAGAGGGTAGAAAATTCCCTTTAAATATCAACGAACCCTTTAAACCAACATTAGTGTGTTAATGTCGCTACTGACATTGGACTCGGACTTCTTTTAAACTGAGTTTTACTGTGCGTATTGCTATGTGTTTCTTTATTCTAAATTGGCTAGAGGTATAGGGAGAGGGTTGAGATCTCACAAAACATGTTTAACCCCGCCGCATATCGCGCCTGTCCCAAGAGCCTCTGGCCTTTGTTAGTCTTGTATGATTTTTAATTTTAGTTCATTTATATGTTTTGGAGTTTAGTGTGACGTCCATTTTCACTGAACTAGTACACAATTTTATTTAGGGGCCAGCTGAGGACCACCTCCGAGTGCGGGATATTCTCGCTGTGTTGGAGACCCATTGGTGGCCTTCGGCTGTTGTCTGCTGTTTGGTCGGGTTGTTGTCTCTTTGACATATTCCCCATTTCCATTCTCAATTTTACTAACAATTTAGTAAAAGGATTTTGTCGATATCTTATCTGATTTCTGAGGTGAAGCTATTATAAGCCAAATTCAAAATTTAAAGCATTGCAAAATGCCTAAGGGATTTATCAAGGGAATATGAAAAAAGCTATGGGTGTTAAATCTAAATGTGCAAAGTTGAATATTAGTATTTAAAGTAAGGACAAACATATCCTACACATACCTGTGGTGAACGATCACATGGTACCAGCGTAAAATATGGACAGAAACATGTTAAGCCGTGTTGAAGGCCGTGCCTTGACCGATAATGGTTTACTTTTATAAATTGTTACTTGGATGGAGAGTTGTTTCATTTGCACTCATACCACAACTTCCTATATCTATATATACATTTGTAGTGAAAAATCACATAGACCCAGTTTGTAACATGTGGAAAGTAAGGACAGAAACATGCTACACGTACGTGTGTTGAACGCTCACGTGATAACAGTGTGTACAGTGAGAACAGAAACATGCTAAATACACTTGTAGTGAACGATCACATGGTAACAGTGTGTAAAGTGAGGATAGAAACATGTTACATACACTTTAAGTGAATGCTCAAGTGATAACAGTGTGTACAGTGAGAACATGAACATGATACATACAATCGTAGTGAACGATCATATTGCACCAGTGTGTAAAACGTGGACAGAAATTAGCTATAGAAGTATTTTGAATGTGTATGGCGCCTACATTTCGACACGTATAAAATAATAATTTTGGAATTAAAGCCAATAATACAGTAAGCCAACACCACAAACATGTAAAATCTATGTACATCTGTATAGATAAATCTTTGAAAACAGGGTGTGCTTTTTATTTAAATCGTTTTGTTCCGTTTTTTTTTTTTTTTTTTTTTTTAATTAGAACGCTTTTTAAAAGGGAGACGATAGACGTTCGACATGTAATTTTGAGGTATCTGGTGCATAATTTTATTGTATTGGTTAGAAACCTGTAATGTTCAGTATTTGTCGGAATGACGAATATCAGGCGAATGCACACCAATAAAAATTAATTCAGAGGACTTTTTATGAAATATAACACTGTTGATAACAACAAGTCCCGATTTCAAATGTTATGAAAATGAGAACGTATTTTAAAAATCATATTCGAGGTCGGTGACCCCATTTTTTATTGACTTATTTTAAAGTTTTTATCAAGCCTAAAGTGGAAATAACATTTGAAGAAGATATTATTGTATATTTCGACAGAAAGAATTGTCTTTAAATTGTAAACTGACCGATATTTAACCGGCTCTATGTAGTCAAGGTACAAAATACAAAATATGAACTTTGAAATATTCAGAGGATTAAATAAGTAAAATTTAAAAAAAAAAAATAGCTTCACTAATATAAAGATTTTGTTTTCAATTGAAACGCGTGTCTCGCAAACAAAATTAAAAAATCTGTTATCTTTCAGAAGATTTTCAACGTAAATATCTAAAATAAGAAAATACTTCATTAATACAATTACTTATCTATTAAAATAAAGAAAACAACACGTTATAAATTCAATTCGTCCGAAGCGCTTTTCTCGATCTACCTGCATCAGTAACGCTGAAAGCTGTATTTTTGAAAGTCGAAGATGTATAAGGACCGCAACAGTTAAAAAGCTATATTACCAAAAAAAAAAAAAACGGATCTTAAAGAATAGCCAAATCCATTCAAGGTCAACTTTGCTAGAGGGGGTTGAAACCTTAGTTTCTAAAAATTTCAAACCTTATTAACGGACAATTTTAGACAGGTTAGCTATAAATCATTGCAGTACTGAAGGATTGACTACTGGTCTGATGATACCCTCAATGACTGATAGTCCACCAGCAAAGTATTTAAATTGCAAACAATTCTATTATTAGAGCACTACTATAACATCATTTATATATAAGTAAAACAACATCCTATGTCGTAATAACCACAAACATTTACTGTTTTTCTTCACTATTGTCATAATGGTCTACCGAAAACAATGGTTGTGAGAAAAAGTGAAAAAGTAATTCGAGATCTTTATTTAATCAAATTTACTAAACTCGCGTTTGACGTACAAAATGTAAGCCTGGTATACTAGTATAGGTTCAGATTGTTTGTTGTATAAGTATGCAACGATACTTAAGTTACAAGACACCCCGACCCTTGCCAATTATGAATTTTTTAATCTGTTTATTTAACTATTTATTTATAACATAATAGAACCTTGTACGCATTTAGCTATCATTTTTTTCTTATTGTGCAACCTACAAAACAATACTTATGCGCAAGTATCGGAAACCTCCCCATGACTGGAATAAACTATTCATATAAATTAAAACACATTCGGTTGTCTTACTTATATCCGTGTTTGTATGTCCCCATCTATGTTCAGATTGTTTTCTGTAAAGGTTTTCAATCAAATTAAAGCTATAAGACACCCCGAGCCCATGACAATTATGAACTTCTTAATCCATTTGTAATTTGTTTACTCTACTATTTATACTTATACGTTACAGAACATAATAAAATTTTGTACGCATTGAGCGATCATTTATTCGTATTGTGCATCCTACAAAACAATCATTATTCACAAGTATCGGAAACATCCCCATGACTGACTTTAACCTTTCATATCAATTAAAACACATCCTGTTGTCTTAATAATACCGTGTGTGTATGTCCTCATCAAGATTGTAGCACATCTGTACCCCTCTATCAAGAAAGACAATGAAGCTTTCTATCATCTTAGTCGTATGTTTGGTTGTAGCAGTTTCTGGGACTTGGAATAGACGTATGTATATCAATTAGTATATTTAATGAGGTTCACATTATTTTCGAAGTCTTATTTCATATTTGTTTCGTTATACTGAGGAGCTTTTATTTACTATGTTATATGTACAGATTTGGTGTTAATCGATTTTTGAATTTAACTTTTTGACTTGTAACGTTGATTTTTGCTGTTTTTATACTACTAATACATGAAAAGTTGAAATAGGAAACTGCATTTGTACGTTTGTCATTAATCCAGTTAAAATTCGTCCATCTATTTTAATTTCAAAATATCAAGACATGAAACGGATCAGAAGTATCCTGAAATTAAGTTATTTAGGGTAACTCTGAATATATTTGATGGAAAGGCCTCGTTTAAATGTGAGCTGTTGTTGTGAAGGACATCACAAAATATCATTGCATGAAATTAAAGAACTCCATTTGTCTTTGAGATAGTTTTGAAAAGATGCTGCTCCGTAGAAAGTACTTGATACTGCTAGCATATTTATTTTAATTATATAGTATTTCCGTAGAATCAAATACTTTTGACTCGTCATTATAATACATTATGATATATGTTCTTTTTGATGACACTATTCTAAACCTACTTGGTACACAGAAACTGGAAATATTGGAAATGTTGGTACTTGGAAGGGTGGGAGTAGAGGAAACGGTCGGAATGGTGGACTTGGTGGAACTTGGAATGGTTGGAATGGTGGACACGGTTCGAATAATGGGAGAGGTAGAACTGGTGATACTTTAAATGGTGGAAATTGGGTAAATGGTTGGAATGGTGAAAATGGTGATACTTTGAATGGTGGTAATGGAGGAAATGGTTCGAATGGTGAAAATGGTGATACTTTGAATGGTGGGAATGGTGGGAATGGTTGGAATGGTGGAAATGGTGATACTTTGAATGGTGGGAATGGGGGAAATGGTTGGAATGGTGATAATGATGATACTTTGAATAATGGGAATGGTGACACTTTGAATGGTGGGAATAGAGGACATGGTTCGAATGGTGGAAATGGTGATACTTTAAATGGTAGGAATGGTAATAATAGTGATACTTTGAATGGTGGGAATGGTGGAAATGGTTGGAATGTTGGAAATGATGATTTTTTGAATAATGGGAATGGTGACACTTTGAATGGTGGGAATGGAGGAAACAGTCAGCATTGGGGAGGTTGGGAAAACGGTGGTCGTTGGAATGGTGGGAATGGCGGAATCGGTCAGCATGGAGGTCGTGGAGGAAACGGTAGTCGTTGGAATGGTGGGAATGGAGGAAGCGGTCAGCGTGGAGGTCATGGAGGAAACGGTGGTCGTTGGAATGGTGGGAATGGAGGAAGCGGTCAGCATGGAGGTCGTGTAGGAAACGGTGGTCGTTGGAATGGTGGGAATGGAGGAAGCGGTCAGCATGGAGGTCATGGAGGAAACGGTGGTCGATGGAATGGTGGGAATGGAGGAAGCGGTCAGCGTGGAGGTCATGGAGGAAATGGTGGTCGTTGGAATGGTGGGAATGGAGGAAGCGATCAACATGGAGGTCGTGGAGGAAACGGTGGTCGTTGGAATGGTGGAAATGGGGGAAGCGGTCAGCGTGAAGGTCATGGAGGAAACGGTGGTCGTTGGAATGGTGGGAATGGAGAAAGCGGTCAGCGTGGAGACCGGGGAGGAAACGGTGGTCGTTGGAATGTTGGGAATGGAGGAAGCGGTCAGCGTGGAGGTCGTGGAGGAAACGGTGGTCGTTGGAATGTTGGGAATGGAGGAAGCGGTCAGCGTGGAGGTCGTGGAGGAAACGGTGATCGTTTGAACAGTGGGAATGGGGGACATGGTGGAAAACGCTAAAATAAACCTGACCGTGTTCTGGACAAAAGAAAAATGAATATTTGACTGACTACTTTTCATTTTCCGTACGCTTTTTTCTTTTTTTTTTATGTCACAAAAATATAAATTAAAATGCTTTCACATCTGTTATTATTGTTTGATGCTTTTGAATATTTTTATTGAAAATTGGATTGTGAGATCCAAAAAGACAGAAACATGAGAATACCATTAAAAAAGACACTGAAAGGTTAATAAAACATCCTGAGCAATATATATACTATACACTGCATCAATTTGTAAATCATCCAATATTGGGAACAAGTGTCCAAACATTTAACATAAACTATACAAAATCTGTCATCAAATTAAATTCGCCAATAAAATTTAAAGAAATGACACATTAATTATTAAAATTTGAAATCTCAAATTTGTCGTGTTTCATTTTTTACAGTATGGTTTCGTCTACTGCAGCAATATACCAACTTCACCTGAATATGGGTTATACATTTCCCAACTCATTCGGTATTCAAAAAAATTGCAGCTGCTACTCAGAATTTTCAAAACGCCACGAGTGTCTGAGCAGAAAGTTGATATACCAGGGTTATGTCAAAGAACGTATTGTGCTTATTCTAAAAAAGAACGTTCATCGAAAGATACAAAGATCTTGTTGATAAATATTCCGTATCAACTTCCCAAATAATACATGATGGTCCTGAAGTATAGATTATAGGTACTGATGTTGTTTATCATTGTGATCACGTGTTATAGTGTTCTTTTAATTGTATTTATACTGTTTAGTCCTTTTTGGTATATTCTTTTGGCGTGGCTAGGTAATAAACATCTAGCTAGTGTGTCATTGTGCTATGGTCATTCTTGTACTCTCGTCTTTAATTTGTGCGTATGTACTGTGTCTATAGAGTCTATATGCCATTTTATTTTTCTTTGATAAAGTTTTTTTTATAGTGAACATGATTATAACACAATGTTGACTGCTGTATCCAAATTTTTGACATATTCACCTATTATATATGTTTGTTTTGCTCACACATCATTGTCAATATAATGGAATTCTTTATATGACTGTAATACAAATGAGAGGTTTAATTAGCTTTAAAACCAGGTTTAATCCACCATTTTCTACATAAGGAAATACAAAGTCAGGAATATGACAGATGTATTTTATTCGTTTGATGTGTGAGAGCTTTTGATTTTGCCATTTGATAAAGGAGTGTCCGTTTTGAATTTTCCTTGAAATTCGGTATTTTAGTTTTTTTTTTACTTGTAATACATGTTTCGGTAAAGTTTGCATTGAGAGCGAACATTATCCAGTAATTTATTTCTTCCTTTAAATCAAAACAAAGTTTTAAAACACAAAAAAAAATGTTAAATTTTGATAAATACACCAAATCATAGTTTGAACCTGATATTCAACACGGATCTGTCGCATTGTTACTTTAAGTTAAGATTAGAAAACCTTTGGAAATGGCTATTGTGTGTTAATAATTCAGGAGATTGTCACAATATACCTTTAACGGTGTTACAATCCGATTCTTTAAAGATACATATGCATTAACAAAGACGACAAAACGCTAATAGCTCCTTTAATGTTAAAAGTTTTAATTCGCTGGACACTTTGGGAATAAAAATTTCCTACCTAAACATCTCAATCTTAGGTGTACAACAAAATTAACGGTACCAATTGAATTCCACCAGTAGTGTATTTAGACAATTCCTGTCTCTTCAGTGATACTAATGTGTCTGTTTACATACTGATTATATTTATGCATCATGTCATACAAAACTTTACACATTGTTACAGGATGCACAAACTTTTTGTTTTCCTGTAAAATTCTGGTATACCTGATAGACTAAAGTATCTTTGTAATGATTACATTGAAAATGAGGATATCAAAAGCTCAATCCTAACTATAATCTCAAAAAAGTGTTTGGTATTCCAAATATATACCTGTACATGAAACAATGTTGGGTAAAATGAAATTATTTTATACTCTGGAAGAAAACACTACATACCAAATTCGACAATCCCATAGTAAAATACAGAAAAAATATAACATGTGACAAACATGTGACGAATAAAGAAATGTGTTTTAATCTATTGCATTTGCCATTGAAAAGCTGAATAAATTTATTTGAGACAGCAGGGAAGATTAATTCTGTTTTGTATATTGTTAACACTGTCATACAATTATAAAGGGGGAACATTTCAGAGTATTAATGTATGTTCTCTCTGTAGTGGTCAGTAGGTCAGCATTAATTATTGGATAAATTGTTGAAATGAAATAATGGATTGGAGGAATGTGGAAACAGTTCTACAGTAGCCAGTGCATGGCGCATGATTGAGAATACCATGAATACAGCCTACTGATTAAACAATGATTTTATGAAGTCAGCATGAGTACACGTTATGTGCAATATGTTCACATTCTTTTATCATCACCCTTATACTTATAACATGAAACTATTATCAAATAATTTGTGCGAAATTTGAAATTTTTAGATGATTTAGACTGGCATGATTTACTTGCTCAATTAAAAGTTAAGACATGTTTTGTGTAATTAGTTCATATGTGGAAGACAACGCTACATACCATATTTGACAATTTCATAGTAAAATACAGCAAAAAAAAAAAATAATAATAAAACACTTAAACAAACATGTGACAAATTGAGAAATTTGTTTGAATCTATTGTAAATAAGTTCATTTGTGAATTAATTTTATATACATTCCTGATTGTGATATTTAGAGTAGGATTTCTTTAAAAACAATTCGCTGTCCTTTCCTAAATATGCCCTTGCATCATCCCTCGGCCTATGTGAGAACGCGGCTTGTGCCTTTTGCTAATTTTGGAATATAGGGGTAATATCAGGGCTAATATGGAAAAAGACATGTTATATTCCACAGATATACAAGTTGTCGGAAATATTTTGCTACCTTCCCATATACATGTAGCTTTATCTTATTTTATTGTTTATTTCTAAGTACAGAATTATAGTACATCAACGACCCCCACTAATATATGGTTACGTGCACAAATCATACATAACCCTGAACATGCATGAAATATATGTCACTGGACCTTATTCAATCATAAATCATATAAATAAGAAATAGAATATGAATTTGACTAATGATTCCGATGGACAGCATTACCATTACGATAAACATTCAGGACAAAAGCAAAAATTACATAGTAAACCAACAAACTTTTTCTTTATTTTTAATTTTGCCTTATTTAGATAACTTTATAACACATCGACGTTTATAAAATAACTATTCATTTTATTAAATTGTCTGTATCGGCTTACGACTGAGTTTTTGTTTTAGGATACCCTTGAACCTTGGTTAACATTTAACCTTTTCCTTTTACCTCTTACGTATCAAAAAAAAAAAAAAAAAAACTAATACTAGTATTTAATCAGCTACAATATCCGTCTTTGTGTACAACAGAAAAACCATTATAAACAACGCTAAAGGATCGGAAATCTGCACATGCCGATAAACACTCAAATCAATTGAATCACATCCCATCACTTTATCAATAGCCGTATTATTTTAGCTACAAAAGATATTTTTCTCTCTTTCTCAAGTAAGAGCCCACGGGAAAATGAACCTCTATTTTATCTTACACTGTACGAAAATTGCGTGTATCCTGCAATTTAACATTAGGCTTAAACGTATAATTTGTTTTCCATCCCAATCGATGAATTTGTTTTTGAATGAACATCGACATGACTTAAACGCAGATCGCAATGAGGACCCCAAATTGAACTGTGATGTAAACAGTAATTTGAACATAACCGTACGCTTTCAACAGAGCCAGGATACCAGGAAACTATAAACGTGTAGTATATGTGAATTGCTTCATGTTAACTGTCAACATGTTTTTCGTATAGTAGAAAGGTCGATTGCAGGATAAAAAGTATATTTTTAAATCGGTACTAATTAATCAAATGTGTTGTAATTTAACAATGTACTATACGGGACAGTTATTTTGCAATTAGAAATGCTTATGAATGAAAAATATATTGATAGAGAGAAATTGAATTGGAGAATTAAACACCAAGGAAATGTCGACTAAAACAGACATAAACCGTAAGAAGGCGTTTACTATACCATTTGAAACTGTGTTTCATAGAGACAGGAATTGGAATTCGTTTTCAAAAGTCGATCGCGATCGGAGTTATGAAGGTGTGGATGGGGTTTACAGAATAGAGAATAATGGTAAAAAAACCTAAAGAATATAGAAAATTGGGGGAAAAAAGGAATAGATATTATGGGGTGCTCAAATATAAAGAAAAACTGCAAAAATTAAAGAATTGGGTAAAAATATTCTGATTACAGAAAAGAACAATGTCAAGAATACAGTTATCAAGTGATTACAGAATACCCATTATTTTTACAGATAAAGAATAATGAGCGAAAAAAAAATTATAAAAAATACAGAAATGAAGGACCCCATCCATACTCTCAGTTATGACACTCCATCTTATGAAATAAACGCATTTAAACCTATTCTGTGAGGTTTTGATATGCAGCTCTATCCAAAAACATGCTTGTTTAAAATTATATTCCAGACCTTATACAAGTGTGAGGTTTGGCTAAAAACAGGACTGGTTTAACCCACCATTTTTCTATGAAAATGCCTGTAACAAGTCAGGAACATGGCAGTTGTTAACCACTTGTTCCGTTGGTTGATACCGTTTGATTTTGTCCGTTTTCATGGACTTTCCCCTTTTAGAATGTACAGTATATTTTTTAATTCTTTTTTTTACACGGAATAAGAATATGGTGAGTTGCTATTCGGACTATTTGAATATTAAGTAAATGCCTCGGCTGGTTCTCTCCCTTGCAACATACGGGTCAGAGCCAAACAGATAAAGGACAGAGAACCAGGCTAGTATAAGGCTTCTTCCGAAGTCTACATACAATTTCAATCAATCAACATGCGTATGCGCACTTTACTGAACGGCTAAGTCTTTCCTTTTTACCATTTTGAAATTGGTTTCAAAAAAGGTTGCCACTTGTGTAGAAAGAACTGCCAATCCTTCCAAAGCATTTGCATTAACCATGTTAACCCGTAAGTTTAGGTGAGATTTGTGTTGCCCAATATTTTGCGTTATATGATTAATAGCTACTGCCTATAAGAGATTTTCAAACAAATAGTTCACCGATTTTCTCATTCTCATATAGACTAATATATAACAATGACTTGTTCATGTTGTTAGACAACGATATAAAACCACGTCAAATCTCATAAAAACACGTCAAATCTCATAAAAACATGTAAAATCTCGTTCAAAGCTTGTCGTCCATAACAACAATTTGCATTACATATTCTGTGTTATACCTGTTCTCGCAAAATAGAAATCGCTACAAGACCAAACCTAGGAGTTTGTGTCATAATCTGTGTCGAAAACCCAATAGGCACCTGCTGGTTGGACTTTAAAAATAAAAACAGTATATCAAATGCCTTACATATATATAAATAAAGTAAAATCACAGAAATACTAAACTCCGAGGAAACTTCAAAAAGGAAAGTCCCTAATCAAACGGTAAATTCAAATCTCAAACACATCAAACGAATGGATATATATATATATATCAATTAATGTGGGAAATGTTTTTTTTATTTTTACCACTTTTAGTAAAGTAATGTCTTAATTGAGGAGATGGTTTTATATTCCAAATTAAGGTGGATCTTCACTATATATTACCCCAGATAGAATTTGATTATACATTACCAAAATGAAGATTTATCAAGTTTTTTTTTTAAATACAATAAAAAGTATGGGTCACCGTGTTATTTTTC
The DNA here is from genome assembly GCA_017311375.1 of Mytilus coruscus. Lineage (NCBI taxonomy): Eukaryota > Metazoa > Mollusca > Bivalvia > Mytilida > Mytilidae > Mytilus > Mytilus coruscus. The sequence goes on along the minus strand of CM029605.1, from coordinate 25,475,057 downwards.
AAGCTTCAAGTCGAGCATCACCTTTTTGTGAATAAAAAAAAAAAATCTATGAGATAGAATTTTGAAATAAAATATGGGTAGATAGGTTTTATAAAAGAGGGACGAAAGATACCAGAGGGACAGTCAAACTCATAGATCGAAAACAAACTGACAACGCCATGGCCAAAAATAAAAAGACAAACAGACAAATAATAGTACAGATGACACAACATAGAAAACTAAAGACTAAGCAACACGAACCCCACCAAAAACTGGGGGTGATCTCAGGTGCTCCGGAAGGGTAAGCAGATCCTGCTCCACATGTGGCACCCGTATAATATGCTTTCAAAAAAAAAAAAATGTGTCACCGAACTTGTTTTCTTGCTTCAAGTATAAAACTACAATTACACTGACATTCCTTTATATAAAAATAATACTATAAGAGTTACAAATGTATCTGCTATTATACAATCCAAGATGGTGGTATACACTTAATCTACCTTATCAAAACATGTGCTTGCAAATTATCATTGTTTAAGTTTCGCGTTGAATTTTTTCAGAAGGATTAATTTTATTTCATCATGTAAAGTTTTTGAAAGTTCCGCTGTTTAATTCAATTTGAATTAATTAAGTCTAAGCCAACGCATGTATACGTTTATAGTTACATTCAATGAATAATAATTCCACAAATTTCATTCGCTCCCTCAAAACATAAAAAAAGTGTTTTTTCCTTCATAAGTCCGTATTATCAAGAAATACAAATCTGCACCAATATCAATAGAACATCATTTGCTAAAATGGAAATGGGGAATGTGTCAAAGAGACAACAACCCGACTAAAGGCTGTACCCGTATTTTGACATTTTTACCTATTATGTCTGTTTGTTTTATACACGCATCGTTGTCAATATAATGGAATTTGATGCGACCGTCATAAAAGTGAGAGGTTTAGCGCTATAAAACCAGGTTCAATCCACCATTTTCTACATAAGAAAATGCCTGTACCAAGTCATGAATATGACAGTTGTTGTCCATTCGTTTGATGTGTTTGTGCTTTTGATTTTGTCATTTGATTAGGGACTTTCCGTTTTGAAATTTCCTCAGTATTTTTGTGATTTAACTTTTTTCTTCAACGCAGCGAGAAAATCGCACACATGGAGGCGGGCTTCTGCTGGCTCATATACAACAAAGTATACTGGTTCAGCAAAATGGACGCCACACTAAACTCCAAAACACCCAAATGAACCTTTTTTTTTTAAACACACAAAAGGCTAACAAAGGTTAATGGTTCCTCTCTTGGTATGAGAGTGGGGTTTGATATTAGATTCTTGTTGTTTGCCAAAATGATGATATTCCTCTCTTGGTATGAGAGTAGGGTTTGATATTAGATTTTTGTTCTTTGCCTAAATGATGATACATATATGAAAACTATGCAGAATTTTGTGAGTTTCTGGACCTTTTCCTTTTGTAACAACTGGCAATGGTGGATAAATTCGGAATCGGTTTATGCCTGGTGAATTGGACTTTATGGATTATTATTTTCACCAAAGAGGTGATACCAATTTTCCCCCGAGAGAGGTAAGACCAATTTTCCCCAAATTTGCTGAACTCACACAGACAACATTAGAAAGTTGTTAAAACTAACTGGAAATCGGATATTAAAGAGTCCATGTAATACATTTTAAATAAAAAAATTTCCAACAATTTCACTTATTTCCATTAAGTCAAAAAGCTTTTCGGGCCTCCATTACACAAAAGTACATTAAATGAAAATAATTACTTAATATATGTCAGATTACATATATCATGTAAATAGGTATTTTCAATATAAATTGGTTTTTGTTGATAATGACCTTCTTTACTAATATTTCTTCTTTTTTTTTTTTTTTTTTGGAATGTGTTTTTTGGCAAAAACTACACAATAAATAATCATAGTGTATTGTATAGTTATGGTAGTAAGTCCATAGTACATCAGCAAAATCAAAATCAATATATATATTAATTGATTTTGAATCGTTTGACAAACTTATGAATAAATAATAAAAGTTAAAAAAAAAAAAAAAAAAAAAGCAACCTAGGCATCCTGAATTGTAAAGATATTTTTATTACTTTAAAATTCACTTGTATAATTATTCTATTAGTTGGAGCAAGTGGTTCCAAAAGGAGTACGCTCTTTGCAATGTTTTATTTTTTATAAAATATTATTTTTTGAATAAACAAATTTTCTTTAAGATAATTTTTTAAAGCTACAATATATATTTACCTGTCCACTTTGCATTTTTGTTCTGTATATGTTATATTTTGTTAATAATATAATGAGGTTTCGTAAGTAGTTTTTTCTGTTTTTTTCTAATATCCCAAATAAGACTATGCGTAAGTTAAGTGTCCAATTTGGACTTTTAAATATATCCATCTATTAAGTTCTTCCCAAACATCAAATACTTTTGGACATGTCCAGAATATGTGTTCTATGGTTTCTATTTAGTCTTTACAGAAAGTACATTTATTGTTTTGTATAACTTTAATTTTGTACAGAAATTAATTTGTCCCCATAATTCTGAGATGAATCCTGTATTGGATCCACTGTAATTTTGAATTTTTAGTTATATAAAATGGCAGTCTATATACTTTATTCCAAATAATATTATGCCTATTTAGGATTAAGGACAACTTTTCCTGTGATTTGATATTTGTTATTTTATCTTTTAAAACATTGTATATGTCTTTTGATCCTTTTGTAGATTTTTGAAATATTGCAATAGTAATTGGTATGATTGGCCCATAAAGCTTTAAAAGCTGATAACATTTAATATTTAGATTTGTCATATAAGAATTAACTGCTGAGATTACTCCTTGATATAAGAAAGTTGGTATCAATATAATATGTTGTTTTTTTTAAATTCCTGCCAGTTCATTAAATGTCCATCATTATCAATTAAATCATTAGTTAACCAGATTCCTTTTTCAGTCATTTTTTTAAACAGAGGGATTTGATTACCAATCTTTACAAACCTGCTCGTGCATTTTTCATTTTATTTAAAGCAAAATAATTATCTAAGATACCTGGGACGATCTCATTTCACAAAGGATTTCTATTGTCTACTTATTGTACATTGAGCTTATTTACCCGGTGTATGTCTTTAAGCTGAGGTTCAATATACTAAACATGAATAGGGTACGACTAATTAGATACGCCCTCTTCAAATCAGGGGGTCCGAAATAGGATCGGGAAAACACACCCAGCAAAATAGAAATTTAAGAAATTTTTTTATTCAAAGTGCTTTTGGTTGCTTTAATATCTCCGGTCAATAATCAAACGGTATTTAAGTGGAGATAGTTACCTGTCCCTACCGGGAGATGTTGGCTGCAATAGGAATTTATTTACAAAAAAAGTCCATATCTCATTTACTTCAAGTGGCCGTTAATGATTGTAAATTCATGACGTTTTGTTTTTGGCATTCGTCTACCGTGGAGAAAAAAGAGGGAAGGAGGGCTAATAGGGCTTACGACTTCTATCATGCTCAACTTTATTCTATTACAGCATACGTTTTACCTCTAGCGAATGCTCTCCCTTATTGTAAAAAGTGCCACTCTAAAATTGTAATCATTTGCTTCAGGTTGATCCACTTTGCATCTCGTCGTGAATATGCATGATATATTTGCCACTGGACATAAAGGAGCAATTAATTAATCAGCTTCATTTAGTGATGTATAATCATTTGTCTTCAGTTGATAATTGTCTCAAACAGTTTTCCAATTTTTATATATTTCATTTTCATTTACATTTGAATTTTTAAGCGTGAATCTTAGCATTTCTTCCATCATTTTTCTCTTTGCATTTAATCTTTTTTTGAACATTAAAAAACGTTCTTGTAGTACACATCAGGGGTTACATTGTATCTTTTCCAGCAAAACTAATAGGAGAGGAGATTAGAACAGAAAAACAATCTTTTTGAGTGGCAATAACTCATATGTTGAAGGGTACAATGACGGCTGTCTTGTCTAAGTGACAACATTTGCTGTTTCAAGTTTATTTATATCTCAGACTGGTATAATATTTGTCATAAAAGCAAAAATGGGTAAAAAAATGTTGACAAAAATTTATATAAGGATTCAACTTATTTTGGGCGTTTCATTTATTTTTTTTTTTTTTTAGATATTGTCTTGCTGATGAGTGTTGTTATTTTTTTTTTTTTTTTTTTCATCTACTATTGTCCTTGCAAAAGTCGCAAAAACGTGTGTTAAAATCAGCCATGCGACTTATTTGAAAAGGTTTAGCTGACCTTTCATGTTGTTTACACATTTCAATCATTCAACTTGTGCGTAGATCGTATTTCCCTCTAAAGTTTTTTAACGTATATATAGCGTGAAATTCTCACTACACCAGGCATCGGATATACATTCCTATTTCGATCGGACAAAGCTGCGTATATTTATATATCCGATAAGCCAAACGAACGCACCCATTTAGCAAGGGTATATATATATATATATATATATATACTGTGGGACGGGAGAGGTCCAAAGATGTCAGTATTTCTATACCCAAGTGAATCATTTGGTTTTGAATAAAAGGAGATCAAGGTATACATGAATGCGACAGCAACCCAAAAGACACAGACAAATCAAAATATTTAGAGTCAACATTCAGTCTGATGCGTATACAGAATAATAAGCTCACAACCGCCCCATGAATAAATAATAGTTAAACGAAGTTTATTCAATAATATTTACCGTCTAATATCATATATCCAAAAAGGCACATTTGATTTGATATTATTTACCGTCAAAGATATCCCAACAATCACAAGTGTTTGGTTGAAAAATTTCACCTGCCCTATTTTAATTTTGATCGGTGAATATTTAAGAAGTTGTAATATAAACTAGTAGAAGAAAAACACTTCACTGTATAATATAACGGTAAAATAAATGATGATAATGGATGACGACCACCGGCAAATAAAAGAAATAATCAGGACGATAACATGTAAATATAATATGAATATCAACCCCGCTTTTTACTAGTCTGACACACTGAGTCGTTTTTTTTAACGTGTAAGTTCACAAGATATTGTTCGCAGGAAGAAAAGTCACCCGACCCGGGCATATTTCCGACTCTGAGGTGATACCACGTGGTTAGCATTGAAATAGTAAATGCCAATTTTTACGTCTTTGTTTGAGTTGTTCGGGATTCGAACAAATGATCTCCCGTTCTCGAGGCGAACACCCTCACAAGAGACCAACCTGGAGAGCGGTAGTACAGAATATCATATCAAAAACTCAAGTACAATAAACTATACAGTTTCACAGAATCCTAACAGTTACTAAAGAGGGGCGAACGATACCAGAGGGACATTCAAACTTATAGATCGAAAATAAACTTGACAACGCCATGGCTAAAAAAGAAAAAGACAAACAGACAAATAATACCTAAACACGTTTTGATATGGCCAGTGAAGCCTAGTTTAATACGATTTTATTCATTACTAAAGCGAGCTAAAAGTATCTAACCTAAATTAGATGCGTGAAATGATATTGTAAACTACACGTAAACATCGATGATCGACTTCAGAGTAGATTTCATGGATCAACGCTTTCGGCAAATTAAATACTCTTGCACCTATGTTTTGAGTGGTCCGAATGTGGCAAGATGTTGCAAGTCTAATTTTTTTTCCTTATTCAATATACCCTCATTTTCCAGTGGTATTTTTAAAGTTTCACGTCCAACCTCACTGTCGACCTCCTATTGCATGACCTAACTATTGTGTTTAAAATGTTATAGTCATGAACATGCATGAAATATTTGCCACTGGACGTAAAGCAAACAAAAATCAATCAACTTCATGAATTGTTCCATGCACTTCTACTTAGCACACAAAGACAAGATCTTGTAAAATGCCATAATGTACAATTTCCATTTAATTTTTGGGTTTTTTTTTTTTTTTTTATTCAATTTATTACATAACTGAATGCTTATAAAAAAGTTTTAAATATGTTTTTTTCTATAGCTCTTATCTACTGTTAAATACAATTTATAACATATGATTTTTTTGTCAGACAAGGATAAAACCAAGAACGGTAAAAGTTTGTTCAGGTGTTTTTGCTTCATTTAGACATGAAAAGGGAATAACGGACGACTAAAATAAAAGAGTTTTGTTTTCATATAATACATAGAATTTGCGAAATATCTCACCTAAACACGTTGTTCGGGCCAGTGAAACCTAGTTTAATACGATTTTATTCATTGAAGTTTGCATGTATAGTTTTTATTAAAAAAAAAAACAAACAAACAAAGCAAGATTTATTAATTAATGAGACTGAACAGACAACTCTAATTACTAGTATTTTGCATTAGCATGTAACGTAGTGTAGGAAAATTACCGAATTAAAAACAAAATGAACATTTTCCGGATGAGTATTGTGAAAGACCTTATGCATCTAGGTCTGTTCGATTAGAAGTTCTGAAATAAGCTGTTTAAAAAGCTTATTGTTGGAATAGTTTACTTACTGTATTCTAAGGTCTGGTCTTTACGAATCTATTTCATGATTACTGACAGATTATAAACATCAAATATATATAACAAGAAGTTGTTGTGCAGAATATTCATTTGTCAGTTATAAATGAGGTCTATATAGGGTTATGGTTGCCTCATTTATTAAATAAGAAATCGTTATTTTGAAAAGTTGGATTCAAAAATATAAAGTTACCCCCTAATTTTGTAAAACTATCATTTGGTGTTATTTTAATGCTAAAACAATTATAATAAATAAATAATTTAATGGTGTACTGCCATTTAAACGGTCCGTTTCCATTGCAATTTGGTAACTGTTAATTGTATACATCAGTCTGAGTACTGCTTAAATATCATTTAAGTTGAACATATTTAGACTCGTCCAATTCAGGGGTTTTGGTTTCTGCAAGTGCTTTTTGTGTACTTTTCGTATGTTTTTGACGGTTTTTAAGTCAGTAAAAGTTCAATGATTAAGTTAATATTGACATTAAAAGACCTCCTCACAAAAAGGGCTCTTCAAATCTGAACATCCCTTTTTGTTCGGAGGTCTTTTAATATCAATATTAACTTATCATTGAACTTTTACTATTACTAATTTTTTTTATTATTCCAAATATTAGATGTGATAGAATCATATTGGTTCTTAATAGCTACTTTAGTTTGTAGTTCAGTCCAAGAATTATAAACCTCCTGCCAAAATGGATTTCTTACACGTGTTCTTGGACCTACATAGAGCAATTTATTTAATTAATTTTGTCTGAATTAGTATGTAACTTACAATAATTATTAATCTGTTTAATGATTCTACTTATCCAAGTTAATTTTAATCCTTTTATATATTGTTTTAGGTTTAATATGTTAAGTCCACCCAATTCATATATTTGAGAAATTGTTTTTCTTTTTTAATTTTGTCAGGTTTACCGTCCCAAATAAAAGAAAATAAATTATTAGTAAATTGGATAAGTAACCCATTGTTAGGATTTGGCAATTTAAAAATAAGTGATTGAGCTTTGAGATTATAAGACTTTTGATTATATTAATTTTTCCTATGGGGGATAAGTATTTGTTTGACCAACTTTTCATAGTTCTCTCTATCTCTTTAACTTTGGGTCCATAATTTAGTGTTTCCATTTCTTGTAAGTCAACCGAATATTTAATACCCAGTAGAGTAAATCTGTTGGAACTCCACTCCAATCCCCACTTTACACACATTGTATCTTGGCTATATTTCTTTTTCCCAATCCATACTACATTTGTTTTTTCTCTCAATTCATCTTGACACCAGACCATTCTGCATATAGTTCTAAAACACAAAGAGATGCATCTAAGGATTCTTGTGAACCATCTAAAATAAGTGTGGTGTCATCAGCATATTGTGATATCACAAATTCTGAGTCTTCAATAGTAATCTTAGAGAAAAATGAAACTTACTAGTATTTCTGATGACTATACGGTATGGATTTTTCTCATGTTGAAGGCCGAACGGCTGCCTATAATTTCTTACATTCACTTCATTTGAACTTTGGTTGACAGTTGAAAAAATTAGTTTTAAATTTAGAAATTGAGAGGAAAATGAAGCTTTCTATCATCTTAGCGGTCTGTTTGGTTGTATCAATTTCTTGAACTTTTTTTTTTAAATTTCAAGTTTCATATGACTTTAATATAATTACTTCTAATTATCTATTAACATGTGTATTTTAATGGCGAACAATTCTTTTATTAAAGCATTATAATTACCACCGTTGTATATCGTTTACATAACATCCTATGTCGTATTAACCACTTACATTTATTTTTTTTTTCTTGACTACTGTCCAAATTTGTCTACCGTAAATTAATGAAAAAGTTAACATAATAAAAGTTATCAATAAGATTTTGCTATAACTTTGTTTTATTTTAGATAGAGCCTTATTTTATGACATCTTGTCTGAAATGGTTGTGAGAAAAAGTGAAAAAAGTCACTCATTTTTCACATAAGGCGAGTCTGACGTACAAAATTTCAAGCCTTGTAGTTATGCTGAGTTTGTTTCTTGTATAGGTTTTCAAGTATAATAAAGCTATAAGTCACTCCGAACACTTGCCAATTATAAACTTCCTTTGCTGTTTATTTTTTTCTTTTCCTTATACGTAACAAAATATAATAAAAGTATGTAACCATTTTACCGATCATTTCTTCTTATTGTACAACATGTACAACCTACAAAACAATCATTGTGCTCAAGTATCGGAAATCTGCCCATGACGGACATAAACTATTTATATAAATCCAAACACATCCCTTTGACTTACTTATATCCTTGTTTGTATGTCCTCACCAAGACTATAAAGCATCTGTACTCCTCTCTCAAGGTAGAAATTTGCAGAAAATGAAGCTTTCTATCATCTTAGCCGTCTGTCTGGTTGTATCAGTTTCTGGGACTTGGAATAGGCTTACGTATATGATATATTAGTTAAAATTATGTGGTTAACATTATTTCAAAAGTCTTTAATTTTTAAAATTTGATTACACTGCGAAGTATTTATTTAACATTATTCCATGTGCAGATCTGGTTGATGGCAATTCGATTTAAATTTAGAAACTGATTAAAGTAATATATAACCATCAATAGTTTACTCTTAATGCAAATTATTTTATTTTTATTTTTATTTATCTGCCAGTTAAACGGACCTGTTCAGAATTTTGCTGAACTTTCTTTTATATTTATAATCTAAAATATTAAAAGTATAAGATAAATCAATTTAATTTCAATTCATGGAAAATGAGGAGTATGATTACATTTCGGTGATGGTGAGGCATAAAGACGTTTGAATGTAACATTAACTATGTTACTATAACTATGCCAACAACGTCAAATATAGCTTTTTGAACATATTTTGTTGCCTATAAAACATTAGTGTTTAAAAAAATATAGGACTTATGGGAAGTTGAAATAGGAAAATGAAATTGTCATGTTTGGCATAGTTACAGTTTGAATTTATTTATCTGTGTTAATTTTAAGATATATTTCAAGATATGAAGTATACCTTCTAGTATAAGAAGTATCTTTAATGTCAATTTAACTGGAATATATTTGCTGAAAGGACTCGCTGCAATGTAGGTTTTTGAGGGACAGGGCACCATTTACATAACTGAACAGGAATTTAAAAACTCTTTGAAGGATTCTTTCGCTTTTGTCTTTGCGAATGGTTTGTTTCAATGTTGTTTCATATGAATATACAAACAAGCAGGGTACAAAATTAGTACCCATTTGAATTACAACTGATTGTTGCAATACTAATTCGCTTAATTAAACACACATGTTGTCCATAACAAAGTCCAGTATCTTAATTACGTGTGTTTATTGACAAAATCAGTGTGGTTATTCATAACGTACTATTTCTCACATAAATCAGAACAGTTGTAACTATGATTCCACTTTTGTAGAAAATGCTCTGTTTAGGGGAAGATGTAGTCTATCTTTCAATAGACCAGAATAAATGCAATGTAGAGTTTAGTCATTTGCTATGACCTTATAGCTTGGTTATCATAGTTTAAGATGTTTGTGAAAAGTCACATCTAATTCAAATCGCTGGTTGGATATACATCTTCATTATATTTGTAGGCCATCGATTACCATAAGCAAAATGGTAGTCAGAATTTTAAGAAAACTTACGATGTTTTATAAGACGTCTGCATTACTATATCATAGCTTTTTGTGTGTTTTTTGCTGTGCATGTACTGATTTTGTGTCATCAATGGATACTCCATATCCTTTGTTTATATATTAAACATTACTGGGAAGAGTTGCCTATTTCGGTACGTGAAACCATTTATGTGTCCCTCGTTTACGATTCTCATCAACATTTAGGCATTTTTATTTGTAAATATTCGAAATTAAATATCGTTGACTGCTGAACATCAATTACATATATTACCAATGCCCAAAAAGAAGCCTTTGTTTATAACGATGAGTTCTACTAAGCACTTGGGTTCATTTAAACAGTCGACGTACATTCCATATTATCTTCCTTCGCTTTCGATCCCTTCCTTCGATCTCTTTCTCTCTTTTCTTCTCTTTAGACCAGTATGAATGTAAAGGTTGTATGCTCAAATGTTAAACTGTTATAATACATACAGGAGAAGACTTCATAAGAAGAACGAATTTGTGTCTATTCTATTTTGTTTCATTCAACAAATAAATCATGTAAAAACTTAGTTCCTGAAAATTTTGTATTTCTAAAATATATTACAATAGAAATGATCGTTATAATGTATCTTGTTCGTCTACATCATAGAAGGATTTTAAATATCTTAAATATACACATTTATTGAATGAGTATCTAAGATGAGTTAAACTATGCTAAACCATAATTTTGATATATCATAAGATGTGGTTTATAAACTATTGAATGCATCTACTTCATAGGTATATTAAGTACATATCTACACACTCATTATCTATGTTGTATGTGTATAAAAACATTTACATCTGATTATATAGTCTGCGTGTAAATTCCAAAGATCTGAAACAGTCTATACTCGGCCTTAATATCACTAGCATATTTATTGTATTAATAAATTATGTTCGTGGAATCGATTGCTTTTCGCTCATTACTATAGATTTTTTCAGGACCAAAACCAAAACCTAAACCACAACCTGATTGGAACGGCAGAACTGGACATGGTGGAAATGGTGGTGTTTAGAATGGTGGGAATGGCGGAGTAGGTGGGAATGGCGGAGGCGGTGGAAATGGTGGAAAATGGGAAGGTGGGAATGGAGGAGACGGTTGGAATAGAGGATATGGTGGAAATGGTGGTCGGCGGGCTGGTGGCAATGAAGGAAACGGTGGGAGTGGTGGTCATGGTGGAAATGGTGAAAATGGGGGTGAATGGAAAGGTTGGAATGGAGGAAGAGGCAGAAAACGTTAATATATACCTGAACAGGTTGCGAAATAAGGAAAAATGAACATGTGACGGAACTATTCTAATTTTTCGTATGAATTTTTATTTTCTATGTCACAAAAATTTAAAATAAAACTATGTTCTCATTCGTTTTCATTATTTGATGCTGTAACATGTCTTATTGAATGTATTAGAGAATGGGATATACACCAATACGACACAAACCTGACAACACAAATAAACAAAAAGACATCTTTTGGTCAACATACAGTCTTCAATAAATAAATGTATATAACGTCAATACATCAAGCTGTAATCATTCTGTGTTGGTAAAATATTGTCCAAAATTTCTCAGAAACAAAAACATAAAATTGACCTATAAAAACTCACAGAAATGACACATGAAATAGTTGAGGTTAAGGTTAATTTTCGAAATCTCAAATGTGTCGTTCTTATCATTTGTTACATTTTCGTTTGGTCTACTGGTCTTTCCATCAATGTTTACACAAAAGTGTGGTAAATACTTCAACGAGACGGCAACCTAACGGCAAAAAATATGAGGTCTGTTTATCATGTTCTGTCTGGTATATTCAAATATTGTTGATGAAACATGATGCTTGATATTTCGAAAGGTCAATAAAGAGGGAGCGCAAATTGCAAAGAACCCTGATTTCCATCATCTCGCAAGGTAGAATCCAGAGGTTATTTAATCTTTGAGGAACTGGTATACCAATGAGTCTAAAACAAACATTAAACTGAGTTTGAAATATTTTCACCTATCCATACAATCGAATTTTACTCAGCGTTTTAATTTGTTATTAAAGATGTTTTTGACACAACACTGCATATTATACATGTTTCTGTAAACGTTTGCATTCAGGGCAATTGTATCCATTAATTAAGTTCCAGCTGAAAAACAAAACACAGCTTGAGTTTCAATAAAATTTGGTTCAATATTAGGAAATACATCAAATTATTGTGGGAACCTGAAATTGCACACAATTGAATTAAACTTTTATTTATGGAAATGGCTATGGTGTGCAATACAATTCAGGGGAATTAAGCCATACGCGTTATTTAACAATGTTTAAATTTGATTTTTAAAGATACATAGTAATGTAGGAAGCTGACAAAAAAGCAAATGACTGATTTTAATATTAAAAGTTTTATTTCGCTTGAAATTGGCTAATCTTGGGGAATGTAGATTGAATACTTAGGTATACAATAACATTAGCACTTGCAATTATATTGCAACAGTAGCGCATTTCGATAGGTGTCATATGTTGAGCATGATCTTCCTACCTTTCCGGATCACCTGAGATTACCCCCAGTTTTTGGTGGGGTTCGTTTATTTTTTGTCGAGCCTGCGACTTTTGTTGCAGAAAGCTCGACATAGGGATAGTGATCTGGCGGCGGCGGCGGCTACGGCGGCGGCGACGTAAGCTTACTTCTTAAAAGCTTTATATTTTAGAAGGTGGAAGACCTGGATGCTTCATACTTTGTATATGGATGCCTCATGTTACGAAGTTTCCGTCAGTCACATGTCCAATGTCCTTGACCTCATTTTCATGGTTCAGTGACTACTTGAAAAAAAAGTTAACATTTTTTGTAATGTTAAATTCTCTCTTATTATAAGTAGTAGGATGACTATATTTGGTATGTGCGTACCTTGCAAGGTTCTCATGCCTGTCAGACAGTTTTCACTTGACCTCGACCTCATTTCATGGATCAGTGAACAAGGTTAAGTTTTGGTGGTCAAGTCCATATCTCAGATACAATAAGCAATAGGTCAAGTATATTCGGTGTATGGAAGGACTGTAAGGCGTACATGTCCAACTGGCAGGTGTCATCTGACCTTGACCTCATTTTCATGGTTCAGTGGTTATAGTTAAAATTTTGTGTTTTGGTCTGTTTTTCTTAATACTGTATGCAATAGGTCTACTATATTTTGTCGAGCCTGCGACTTTTGTTGCAGAAAGCTCGACATAGGGATAGTGATCTGGCGGCGGCGGCGGCTACGGCGGCGGCGACGTAAGCTTACTTCTTAAAAGCTTTATATTTTAGAAGGTGCAAGACCTGGATGCTTCATACTTTGTATATGGATGCCTCATGTTACGAAGTTTCCGTCAGTCACATGTCCAATGTCCTTGACCTCATTTTCATGGTTCAGTGACTACTTGAAAAAAAAGTTAACATTTTTTGTAATGTTAAATTCTCTCTTATTATAAGTAGTAGGATGACTATATTTGGTATGTGCGTACCTTGCAAGGTCCTCATGCCTGTCAGACAGTTTTCACTTGACCTCGACCTCATTTCATGGATCAGTGAACAAGGTTAAGTTTTGGTGGTCAAGTCCATATCTCAGATACAATAAGCAATAGGTCAAGTATATTCGGTGTATGGAAGGACTGTAAGGCGTACATGTCCAACTGGCAGGTGTCATCTGACCTTGACCTCATTTTCATGGTTCAGTGGTTATAGTTAAAATTTTGTGTTTTGGTCTGTTTTTCTTAATACTGTATGCAATAGGTCTACTATATTTGGTGTATGGAATGATTGTAAGGTATACATGTCTAGCTGGCAGGTGTCATTTGACCTCGACCTCATTTTTATGGTTCAGTGGTCAAATTTAAGATTTTGAGTTTTGGTCTTTTTTTCTAATACTATATGCAATAGGTCAACTATATTTGGTGTATGGAAATATTTTATGATCTATATGTCAGTCGCGGAGGTTTTATTTGACCTTGACCTCATTTTCACAGTTCATTGCTCAGTGTTAAGTTTTTGTGTTTTGGTCTGTTTTTCTTAAACTATAAGCAATAGGTCAACTATATTTGTTGTATGGAAGAATTGTTAGCTGTACATGCCTGCCTGGCATGGTTCATCTGACCTTGACCTCATTTTCATGGTTCATTGGTCAATGTTTAGTTTTCATGGTTAATGTTAAGTTTATGTGACAGTTGTAATAAAGCTTTATATTTAGGACTATCAACATAATATCAATGATTAGTAAAGAAGGCGAGACATTTCAGCGTGTGCACTCTTGTTCTTTTGTTTTCTTTGTTGTAATTTGTATACTGTTGTTTGTCTTTTGATCTTTTTTGTTTTATTTTTTACCTGGCATTGTCAGTTTGTTTTCGACTTATGAGTTTGATTATCCCATTTGTATCAATGATGCTCATGTTTTATAGACTGATTAGATTTATGCGTAATGTCATGCAGATCCAACAGTATGCATACACTTGTTATTTTCTTATACAATGTTGATGTAATGTTATAGTTAATAGATATAAGAAGATGTGGTATGAGTGCCAATGAGACAACTCTCCATCCAAGTCAAAATTTATAAAAGTAAACCATTATAGGTCAAAGTACGGTCTTCAACACGGAGCATTGGCTCACACCGAACAGTAAGCTATTAAGGGCCCCAAAAAATTACTAGTGTAAAACCATTCAAACGGGAAAACCAACGGTCAAATCTATATAAAAAACAAGAAACAAAAACACTTATGAACCACATCAACAAACGACAACTACTGAACATCAGATTCCTGACAGGTGCAAACAAATGCAGCGGGTTTAAACGTTTTAATGGTACCAAACCTTCACCCTTTATCTGAAATAATAGTGTTACATCATAACATAGAAAGACACACTATAAAATATCAACTGAGATAGTTTAACTCAATCAAAGGACATATTAACACCAGTGAACATACACTGAACAAATAAATTTGACCTATGATACAATGCAAACACAAAATAAATAAACTAAGGGAAGAATAATAAAAGTAACATGTTATATCGGTATGGAAAGTTAAACAATTTAAGAAAAATAATATGCTCGAACAAAAATATCAGCCATTTGCAATAACTTTAAACACAGGTAAATGAAAATAATTTTGTTGTTAGGTATACGTGTACAGTTCCAATAGAGAAAGGAAATATTTTTACAAAATAAATAATTTTGAGTTAAGTATACAATAGATTATCAGTAAATATGACGTCACGTTAGTCATCGCGATGTGAGACTACCTGAACTCAAGTTATGTGTAACGTTTGTGGTATTTTTGTGTTCCTTGCTACACGTCCTTTCATTCATCTGTCTATCAATATTTTGCTTTTTTTAACATACATGTACATTGATAAATAAGAAGGGTTAAGCTGTTTCCATTTGCAATAATGTTGTATAATGAATTTTAAAAACCAATTGTTCAAAGAATTCACTTAAGATAGAAAATTTGGATAAAGAATAGTTATTCTGGTGTAAGAATATAGCTTATCTCGCATTGAGTCGCAAAATACAATGTTTAAGGATTTTTTTTCAAAGTTAAGGGAGATAATACAGTAGAATATTCAATAAAAAAAATCAATATAAAAATCAATATACTAATGAATCCAAAATCGTTCAATCTTTTTTCTACTTCCCGCATTTGCGCAGAAATTATTTTCTCTCCCGGTATCGTTTGTCACGGGACTTTGCGTAAATATAAGAAAGGGACATCAAATGATTTCCAGCAAACTCTTACATCTGATTAACACACGAATATTGGCAGTTAATCATTGAAAATAAATTCCGTATTATTCTAAAATAAGTGTAGTGCTTATTCAACATGTTTAACATACGATTTTATATCAAACAAAATGAGTGCTCTTTCGGAAACTCACCTGATAAATCAGGCAGTTATTTTTGTATCTGATACACCAAGATCAATAATAAGCCGACGTATTTGTATCTTAAATCGTCATTTTGACATGTTTAAGGTATAAATTTTTAACTGATGATAGCGTGTCTTTGTCTACATTGAAAATGACGTCATAACTAAAATCCCGAACAACAGGATCAACATTTAACGATTCTGTATTGATGTTACTATTTTAATTGAAAATGTGGTATTTGTTTCTTTACACCTTGTGGAAGCCAAAAGTATATCAAAAGTTACGGATTGCTTTTAAATGATATTGAGTTTGTTTTGGATTATTTAAATGTCAAAATGTGTTAAATGTAAAAATTATTGATGACTTTTATTAGAAATTTTACTGTAATTCAAATATTCAAAAATCAGTATTTAATTATAATTTAGACCTAAACTTCGACCTCTTTCACAGGAAACGCCTCTCACATATTAAGCCATTTCAGGTCATATCAAAGTCACTTCCGATGTCAAATCAGAGTTTACTTTACGCTGATTCCAAAAATGTATGGTTTCTATATAGCTTTGCTTGAAATAAGCGAGATAAGTTGCTACTTCCGCTTTACTAGTATCTGATAGGTTATTTCACTCTGGTTTCAAAATAAATGGTCCTAAGTACTTTTAAATGAAGTCAGTGCATTAACCTGGAATCCTGATGAAATATTTTCGACTTTGCAAGCTTCAATTCAAATATAACACCAGGTCACCAGCACTTCCATTTAAACTTTGATTGGTTAACTTTAAGTCGCCATTTTTTTTCGTAACTCCTCGCGCCTTTCCCTGAAATTCACCTTGACAGAAAATGGAGGTCGTTGAAGTGATTCAACGCAGTAATATCTTAAAGATAGCTCTGTTGTCTATTGATTTAAAAAGGAACACGTCATATCAGGCACTTAAACCACAACAATATTAATGTCGAACAATATTGGCCTCCATAGAAAATGACGTTCTGTTCATTTTAACAGCTGGTTATGGCAAAAGTTTGATTTTCGAGTGTTTACCTAGAGTCGTCTCACTTTCAAGAAATTTACCATCAGCAATAATTTTAGTTTCCCCTTTGAATTCTATTATTATGGAGCAGGTCTCCAGATATAATGATCTTGCAATCGAGGTCAATGGACAAGTTCTTAATGCATTGAAAATACACCAGTCTATATGCAACACTACTGGTAGTAGTAGTAATTGTTCATGTCAAGGTGTGGAAAAACAATTTTCCACTGGGACCTTTATGTTCCTCATTGGCCACCCAGAGCAAATGATAAACAAAACCTTATTTAAGGAAATGAGACAAGAAAGGTACCAGTCTTTGCTGACGCATCTAGTCATAGATGAAGCTCACTGTGTAGAGAAGTGGGGCACAGATTTCCGAAAAGGCTTCGCAAAGTTGAGAGAGTTGAGGTACTACTTTAGACCTTTTTCATATCAGCACCTTGAATAGGCTTTTGCTAAGATAACGTTTGTCAAACAAACCGCAAAATTAGTTTTTCTACATGTAAGAAACAGGTTGGGGACAACCCGCCAAATGGAGAACTATTCCCCCAATGTGTAACAATCCCTCATTTGAGTTATCATTTGTTAGTGCTAAAAAACAAAATTTTCCTAACTGAGTCTTTTTTCCTTCGGGTGGCACATATTCATGAAAAATACAGCAAATTTTCCAAAAGATGAATAGACCTATCTTGATATACTGAGAAGTTACAAGCCTATGGAAACTTTGAAAAACTGACAATTTTCAAGGCCTCTAACTTTTCAAAAACCTATAATAAAGATATTGATCTTTGAAAGAAGTTGTTCCATTTTTTATACATTTGTGACATTTTAAGTAAAAAGACCCATGTTGAGAAAATTTTGTTTTTTAGCACTATCAAAGATTAATCAAATGAGGGATTGTTACTTATTTGGGGAATTGTTCCCCATTTGGCGTGTTGTCCCCAACCTGAGAAAAGGGATGGGGTAGAAACTTCTATTGTATGGAAAAGTCATGCTGTGAATGGACACTCAACCTAATTTTTCATTGTTTACCTAAATTTAAGTTAAAAGCATGGCATTAGGAAAGGATATATGTAAAATTTAAAGCCACACTCAAAATTGATACTGTATGAACATTTTGTAAAATCCTTTCATTGCATGTCCAGCTGCAATTAACAAAATTAAATTATATGGGCAAGTAATTGTAACAATGAGTATTGCATTTAAGCATGACTAGCAATATATACTTTTATTGTAAAATCTACAGTATATCTTGTTCTTGGCTTAAATTTTAAAGTGAAACATAGACTACATTAAATATCCAGGCCAAACTGAATTATTTTAGTGCTTTAGTTATTTTTTATACATTGTTATAAAGCACCCATTCATTATAATATTTTTTTTTTAAAATTGAATATTAAATAACAGAATCCTTCTCACTAGTATAAGTAAAGAGCTCACACACTGTCTGTTCATCATCTTTTATGTATGAGATACTTTGAAAATGAAACGGTTTATATTAACAATATTATTTTGCAAGTTTATTAATGCTGAAACCTTCTCTCTGACATGTCTGAGCAAAATGAGGGTTATTACAAAAATTGTATTCTATTGTAAAATTATGGAATTATGAGGTATTCATCCTGTGAATTGGATAGGTTAAAAATAGCCAATTTACTTTGATAATATTTTACTGGAAATACATGCCAAAATGTGCTTTTTATTTATTCTACACAAAACAATTACCACACATATTTTGTACACCTATACTAAAAGTACACGTATCTTTAAAACAGGTCTATTCTACCTAAAGCAAAAGTACTGGCTCTGACCGGAACAGCTAGTACAGAAACCCAGAAAAGTATAAAAGTAACTATGCTTATGAAAGATGCTGTAACTTTTCAAAGTTGTATTGCCCGAACAAACATAAAATTATTTGTAAAGAGAAGACCAAATTACAAGGACGGAAGTGAAGAAAGGTTTTTTGGTATATATCACAGCATCAATTTACCAGTAGTATTGCACATACATTGTACATTTGGTTATCTTTACATGTAAAAAAAGATGTTCACTCCTACCCAAAGCATTTATTGCAAAAATACAGCAGTAATGATAACTACTGGTAAATACATTGTCACACACAGCACTAAAAATAACTGCACTGCTGCAGTAATAATAACTACTAAACCAATGGTAAATACAATGTCACACACAGTACTAAAACAACTGCACTGTTGAAATAATAATAACTACTAAACTAATGGTAAATACAATGTCACACACAGTACTAAAAACTACAGCACTGCTGCAGTAATAATAACTTCTAAACTAATGGTAAATACAATGTCACACACAGTACTTAAACTACAGCACTGCTGCAGTAATAATAACTACTAAACTAATGGTAAATACAATGCGACACACATGTACTTAAACTACAGCACTGTTGCAGAAATAATAACTACCAAACTAATGGCAAATACAATGTCACACACAGAACTAAAAACTACAGCACTGCTGCAGTAATAATAACTACTAAACTAATGGTAAATACAATGTGACACACAGTACTAAAAACTACAGCACTGCTGCAGTAATAATAGCTACTAAACTAACGGTAAATACAATGTGACACACAGTACTAAAAACTACAGCACTGCTGCAGTAATAATAACTACTAAACTAATGATAAATACAATGTCACACACAGTACTAAAAACTACAGCACTGCTGCAGTAATAATAACTACTAAACTAATGATAAATACAATGTCACACACAGTACTAAAAACTACAGCACTGCTGTAGTAATAATAACTACTAAACTAATGGTAAATACAATGTCATACACAATACTAAAAACTACAGCACTGCTGCAGTAATAATAACTACTAAACTAATGGTAAATACAATGTCATACACAATACTAAAAACTACAGCACTGCTGCAGTAATAATAACTACTAAACTAATGGTAAATACAATGTCACACACAGTACTAAAAACTACAGCACTGCTGCAGTAATAATAACTACTAAACTAATGGTAAATACAATGTCACACACAGTACTAAACACTACATAATAAAGCACAATTAATCTTTCTGTTTGATGCAAACAGTTGTAAACTATGAACACAATTGTACATTTATTTAATATTTCTTCTTTGCATCTATACAATTTTCCTGAAACTTTTATAGCATTGAAAAAGTTTTAATTTCAAGGGAAAAAAGGGCAAGATCATGAAGATGACTTTAATTTCTTTTCATCAAAAACCTGAAAAGTAATATTTGTAAATGAAAAATTAAGCAATTATTAGGTTTTTAATCTGATTAAATGTACAAAACTAATATTATAGGCGACAATTAAGCCATTTGTTGAGGAGTTAAAAGAAAAAAAAAAGATTCTTTTCCAAAAACAGTTATTTACTGCAACTTCAAATGGTGTCGGGCAGGGTATGAATAATGTCAGAGACACTTGACAATAGATGATACGAAGCAGCTATTAGCCCAGTATCATGCTCCTTGTACAAATCAGGTTAACATTCGAAAAAAGTTTGTGTATATATTAAATATTACCTTCTTATTTATTCAGATTTGAAATTTTGTTGCATGTTGTACTGATTATGTTTGTGTTTATTGTGAAAAAAGAAGACAAAATTTAAGCATTTTCACTGGTTTAAACATTGTGTCAGATTTTTATGTTTTATTTTTTTGCACTATGTTTATTCCATTGTTATGCTACGATATCTCCAAGCTCATGGACACACAAATCATGGGAGATGACTAAACGGTACATAATTAAAATAACAGTTTTATTTCAAACTTAAATTAACAGTTTTATTTCAAACTTAAATAAACTCATTTTCTAAAACTTCTTTTTTGTCACATTCTATCTTTTTTTTTTTTTTTTTTTTTTTTTTTTTTAATTTTGTAATTCTATTTCTTTTGCAGCAGTTATTGAGCATCTGGAAAAGACAATGTCTTATCGAAAATTGATTAATAATAAAAACGGAAATTGTGTTAACAGCTGAATTACTGAAAGCATAAAACGAATAAAAGGTCAACAGGTAAAAATATTTGTTGAACTTATGTTAAATGAAAACAATATTCCATATAATGTATGTATATATATTAAAATAATCTATCTCACTACTATTCTTCTGTAATTAGGAGAGCAATTTCCAATTACTGTACCATAAATATTTCAACAAAATCATTTAGTTATGTTTCATTGTGTTTTTGCAGATGAAAGACTAAGTGGCTCGTTCGATGGGAGAATTTGGGAAAACCAGGCTTTTATTTGCCACTGAGGCTTATAATATGGGTACAGATACCCCAAACATAAGAAGGATAATTCATTTTGGTGTTCCAAAGTCTGTTGAATGTAAGTTTCTTTTAAGTAATAGCCTATCTTAGAATTAAGGAGTGCTTATATATGCTAACAACAACGCATAATTTAAAACAGTACCGAACTTAAAATACCATTGTTGTTTCTTCACCCCTATACACTACAAACCAGTAAAAGTCTGAAATGGGCTATATCTGTACTCGACTGTACTGATTTTTACTCGACCAGTCTGAATTGGTTAGAATTTTACTTAATATTACTCGACTGTAGTCTGAACCATACTTAACAGTCTGAAATTGTACTCGACCTTTACTCGACCAGTACTTAACCATTTTATACGATTCTGAACCATACTCGACATAGTCTTAACCATTCTCGACCAGGTCTGAACCATGCTCGACCTAGTCTGAACCATACTCGACCAAGTCTTAACCAACCTAGACCTATTTTTTGTATCTATCTATTGTTTTTCATCAATTTAGGAACTGTTATATATATATATATAAAAGTAACACCCGGCCACCGAAAGCTTTATTATCGTGAAGCCTAGGTGGTCGAGTGGTCTAGCGTGTCGGATACAGTGCAGGCGATTTGGTGTCACGATATCTCAGTAGCATGAGTTCGAATCCCGGCGAGGGAAGAACAAAAAAATTGCGAAAGCAAATTTACAGATCTAACATTGTTGGGCTGATGTTTAGACGAGTTGTATATGCAGAATGTACACAGCCATGTATCACCATCACTGCTGGTGATCCGATGGATCAATCTGTTGTAGAGTTGTCACTGGTTCAGACGTACTTATAAATATAATTATTTCTGTGACTGTATCTTGCATTAATTTGTAGGATCCTTTACAATAGATATTTCAGCTGATCTGTAACAATTCCATCTTCATGCCTTATATATCATGTACTGTATTACGACGCTAGATTAAAACTGACGAGGAAAGGTAACACCCGGCCACCGAAAGCTTTATTATCATGAAGCCTAGGTGGTCGAGTGGTCTAGCGTGTCGGATACAGTGCAGGCGATTTGGTGTCACGATATCTCAGTAGCATGAGTTCCAATCCCGGCGAGGGAAGAACAAAAAAATTGCGAAAGCAAATTTACAGATCTAACATTGTTGGGCTGATGTTTAGACGAGTTGTATATATATATATATATATATATATATATATATATATATATATATAATGTCTAAAAATAGCAACAATCAACATTCAATCTATTTAGGCGTGGATCAGTTTGTGAAAATAAACTGATACAGTTACTGAATTAAAATTATATAAATGTCTAAGAATATAACTTAAACACGCTAATTAATACATTAAAAAGTTCTATTAGATTTTAAATAGAAATACGCAATATTTCGCTAAACAAATTAGCTTCATCAGGCGTGTGCATCTCTCAAAGTGAAATCGGATGCATGACAAAAAAATATTTTTGTAGCTCAAACTACACAGACGAACAAAGATTTAAAAACAAATCTAAATAACAATCTTGAAATCATACAAATTAATTTACAGAAATTCATACAATTTATCGAACATCAATAAATATGTTAAACTTTACTCCAACTTTATGTAGTTGTAGCTACAAACATATATTTTTTATAGAACATCAATAAATATGTTAAACTTTTACTAAAATTCTGTGTAGTTTGAGCTACAAAATATTTTTTGTCATGCATCCGATTTCACTTTGAGAGATGCACACGCCTGATGAAGCTAATTTGTTTAGCGAAATATTGCGTATTTCTATTTAAAATCTAATAGAACTTTTAATATATTAATTAGCGTGTTTAAGTTATATTCTTAGACATTCATATATATATATATATATATATATTATTTATATATATATATCACATTTAAAATTAAAATAAAACAAGGTAATCAAATTCCTGGTTGGATTATATCATAATAAATAGTTTTTGTTAAATGAATTTTATATATGATATCATGTTCACATTGCTTTATGTACATATACTAGAACTTTCAACCATTATTCAAACATCTTAAATTTTATTTATCAAATATATATATATATATTTATATACAATGTATATCACATTTAAAATTAAAATAAAACAAGGTAATCAAATTCCTGGTTGGATTAAAAGAATATCATGTAATAAATGAAGTTTTGTTAAATGAATTTTTATATACATGATATCATGTTCACATTGCTTTATGTACATCAAAAATACTAGAACTTTCAACCATTATTCAAACATCTTAAATTTTTATTTATCAAAATATATATATATATATTTATATACAATGTATATCACATTTAAAATTAAAATAAAACAAGGTAATCAAATTCCTGGTTGGATTAAAAGAATATCATGTAATAAATTAAGTTTTTGTTAAATGAATTTTATATACATGATATCATGTTCACATTGCTTTATGTACATCAAAAATACTAGAACTTTCAACCATTATTCAAATATCTTAAATTTCTATTTATCAAAATATATATAAAACAGTAATAAATGTTAAAATTGACACCTTTGTTTTGTAAAACCAAGAATTTAATATAATGATAATAATAAAACTTTCCTAGCAATCCTTGATAACCTTGTAAAAAAGGAAATGCATTCCAAAGTTGCAGTAGAAATTTATTTTAATTAAATTCAAATACGTTTTGTCAAAATTAAAGACATGACATACAAGAAGCCTTTAATAAGGTTTAATTACCTTAGTACAGGTGTGTTTTACAGGTAAAAAGAAAATCCCATTTTTTTAAAATTCGTGTATTACTTATCTAGTGAATTCAAAAGGCCTTGTTATTTAAGTTTTACAGGATGTTGTAATTTTCAATGGATGTTATTTAAAATTTATTACTCTTTGATCAGGTGTGATCTTTTTAATCAGTGTGCCCCAAGCATGATGAATTACTTTATAGGTTACTCCTAATCATTTCTTTAATTTTTTATCCCTTTTTAAAATAAATATATCCCAAATTATAAATAGGAATAGATATATTTCTGATATAATGTTAAACAATAACAGTGATTTTGTTGGCTGTTGTTACCTCATTATTGTATGTCACCATGAAACCTAAGTAGTTTTTATTTAGGAATTTAGGAAAATCAAGTTTTGTTTAAAAACAAACAACACATGCCAAACAAAAAGAACCTTAATAAGGTTTTATTACCCTCAGTATAGGTGTGGTTTTCAGGTAAAAGAAAGTCTTTTTATTTGACAAGACTCAGACTTTAAAATTAGATAATTTAGCTATCTCGATTTGATAAATCTAAGAGAATCATGTAAGAATGTAAAATCTGTTTTATATGTATCTTTATTTTATTGTGGCTGTTGTCATGTCATTTAAAAAAGTTGTTTTAATAATCAAAATTATAAAATGTAGAGGTTATTTGGTCAAGTATGGTTCAGACTGGTCGAGTATTGTTCAGACCTTTGGTCGAGTAATATTCAGACTGAAAAAATAGGTCAAGAGCTGGTCAAGTATTGGTCGTGTACAGGTCGAGAATGGGTTACGACTGTTTCAGACTGGTCGAGTAATAGTTAAGACTATTTTCAATAGCAAAGATAAGGGTCAAATACAAATCAGTACAGTCGAGTATGGTTAAGACTGGGTCGAGTAATATTAAGTAAAATTCAGACCAATTCAGACTGGTCGAGTAAAAATCAGTACAGTCGAGTACAGATATAGGCCATTTAAGACTTTTACTGGTTTGTAGTGCCTATAGTTAATCACAACATCTTACATTTAATTTCCTGTAAATCCTTTAGGTTATTCATACACACCTAAAAAAAGAGACGGAAGGAAGGAGTTATCTCCATTTTATTCCTAACCATAAAGTCTTTATGATAATTAAACTGTTACCATTTGTTCATTTTAGAAATTAACAAATGGTAACAGTTTAATTATTTCTAAAATGGTAAGAGGTACATTAAGTGTGTTAAGACATTACTGATTGATATTTTAATTTGGATTGAAATAAAAACCTTCAAAATAAAATAATTGATCTCAAATATAATTCAATAGCAGATTAATTCTCCATGAAATTGTGAATTATTGGAAAATTTAATTTTATGATTCAATTTCCTACATGCATATTAGTTCTGCACTACAGGTTGTTTCCACTTGACATGTTATTGTCTATGTTTGTCAGGATATCTTGTAAATTTAATTACTTTTAGCATACATGCAAGAGTTAGGCAGAGATGGAACCTATGCAGAAGCTATCATGTATTACAACAACAATGATGTAACAAAGAATGTAGTTGGCCTTGACATCAAAATGGCAGATTTTTGCAGAACAGAGGAGTGCAGGTGGAATTTCTTGTGTTACCATTTTGAATGTCCCCAAGAAAGGTCATTGAGAGATTACATGTGTTGTGATAACTGTGTTCAAAAGTGTTCCTGTCCAGAATGTTCCGGTAAGGGCAGATATGTTAAAAACAAAATACTGTTAGATCTGAAAGTACTTTTAAAACTATGACGTCCTGTATATAACAACGTTACAGTTATTAGAAAAACAACAGCTTTAAGTAAAGCAAAATGTTTTTTTTTTTTATTTTGACGGTCTATGAAAAAGTTGTAAGGCCAAAACTTAGAACTTGAGCATTGTCTTTAATTATTCTATGTAAATTCAATCCATTGTCCTTTAATTTATGGATTTTTATTGATCTGCATGAAAGGGTGACATTCAAAAAAATGTCTCCTGATGAACCATTGGAAAGAGTAATTTTCTCCGTCGTATTAGCTAATCAAAATCTTGCATTTTAACGTTAAGTATAATAATATTAAATGTACTGCTCACTTAGCAGATGACAGACCGATTGTTAGCTTGGATAGTGAAATGTCATTGGAAGTATCAGCTACAACACGGATGTGTATAAAGCAGTCTTTACTACAATACTTTGAGGCTGAAAACAGGATATTAACTCTTCAAAATCCTATACTGCACACTGGACTATCTATTGAACTGGCAGAAATAGTTGCCAAATGTGTCCAACAAAGGAGTGATTTACAAAATGAATTAACCTATTTCAATTCCAATTATATTGGAAACATCATAGCTATTGTACAGGCTTATTCTACTTAAATTGACAATTAATTTTGAGTGTCAGCACAGCATGAAGGTATACTAGAAACATTTTTTGATAATTAAGTGTTTAATCACATATCCTAAATAATATGACTAAATGTCTCAGACCTGAAAATGGGGTTCATTTAACAGAGTTTTTTTCCAAATGGCCTTATATCTAAACATCAGTAAAAGGCATATACTGTAGATGGGTGTCTTTTATGCACATCCCTTCTAGGCATGTTGCAAACATACTTTTTGGTTTAAAAATACATGTATTTAATCAAGTGGCATTTACTTATTCACAATACATCTACAAATTGAAATCTAAATCTGAAACTGTCCAAAAATTAAGTGTCTTAAAGTTTGTTTTTTGGGGGGTTAAAATCAAGGGCAGATAATTATATTGATATTGATAGGACAATTCGTGTTTTGTTAATACTTAAAAAAAAATAAGGCTCTGGCCCTCCAATTTTAATTGATATTTTAGAGGTATTTATGAAAAGCAATTTCACTAATTAAGTTTCCCCTACATAACTCATATAAATTAACTGTGACTTTGTTAACTTAAATGTATTTAAACCAAACAAGAGGCTCATGAGAGCCTGATATCGCTCACCTGCAATTTCAGTTTCGGGCATTTGACTTATTTGTAGATCTTACTTTGCTGAACAATTTTGTCATTTACACTTTGTCTCTTTCTTTATTGATATTAAAGATAATACATAACCCAAAACTGTAAAGTTTCCTAAAAATGAACTATTTCTGGACAGCAACCCAACAATAAGTTGTCCTATTGGTCTGAAGATTACTTGACAGGTAGATATAAACCTGTTTAACACTTTCACCTGTGTCAGTTTTGCTCTTACTGCTTTAGTTTTTGAGATGAAAGCCAAAAATTTCATTTGACCCCTGTTCTATTTTTAGAAACTGCCGCCATGTTTTTGAATTGATCAAAGCCCCGAATACAATATATAAACTAACTACCCTAAGGAACATTCATGGTTTGTCGATCATGTTTGAACATTTCATAACAGACAGATCATGACCCATTTATCACTTTAACTCCCTTTCACTTTTGCTCTAACTGCTGTAGTTTTTGAGATATAACCCAAAAACTGCTTTTGTCCCTTATGTTCTATTTTTAGCCATGAGGGCCATGTTTGTTGATGGATCAAAACTTTGGATACAACTAACAAACTAAATATCCTATGAAACATTCAGTTAAAGTTTGGAAGTATTTGGCCCAGTAGTTTCAGAGAAGAAGATTTTTGAAAAAGTAATAGATTTGCACGAAAAAAGGTAAAAAAATAAACGTTTCAAGGGCAATAACTCCTTAAAAAGTCGATTGACTATTTTGATCATTTGACTTATTTGTAGATCTTACTTAGCTGAACATTTTTGCTTTTTACACTTTCTCTCTATCTATTATAATATCAAAGATAATAACCAAAAACAGTAAAATTTCATAAAAATAAACTATTTCAGGCACTAACCCTACAAAGGGTGGTCCAATTGATCTGCAAATTTCATAGCAGATAGATTTTGACTTATTCATTACTTTAACTCCATGTCACTTCAGCTCTAACTGCTTTATTTTTTTAGATAAAAGCCAAAAACTGCATTTGACCCCTATGTTCTATTTTTAGCCATGGCGGCCATGTTTGTTAATGGATCAAAACTACGGATACAATTTATGAACCAGTTACCCTAAGGAACATTCAGTTAAAGTTTACAAGTATTAGGCCCAGTAGTTTCAGAGGAGAAGACTTTTAAATGTTAGCAAACATAATAATAACATTGTGTAAAATTGTCTTTAAAGGGCAATAACTTCTTTAGGGGGTTAATTGACAATTATGGTCATCTTAACTTTTTTGTAGGTCTTACTTTGCTGAACATTTTTGCTGTTACAGTTTATCTTTATTTTCAATAATATTCGAGATAGTAACCAAAAAATGCAAAATTTCCTTAAAATTACCAATGGGTTGTACGGTTCATCTGAAAATTTCAGGGCTGATAGATCTTGACCTATTGAACATATCTACCGCGTGTCAGATTTGCTCTAAATGCTTTAGTTTTTGAGATATAAGCCAAAAACTGCATTTGACCCCTATGTTCTATTTTTAGCCATGGGGGCCATGTTTGTTGATGGATCAAAACTTCGGATAAAATTTATAAACTAGATACCCTAAGGAACATCCAGATAAAGTTTTATGGTATTTGGCCTAGTAGTTTCAGGGGAGAATATTCTTGAAATAGTTTACGACGACGTTGGACGACAACGACGTATGACGACAACGACGGACGACGACGACGACAGACGACGACGAACGCCAAGTGATGGCAAAAGCTCACATGGGGCCCTTCGGACCCCCATGAGCTAAAAAAAGGTCCATGATCTACAGTTTTTCTGTGAAAGGATACAGTTTATTGCCACAGACGTCTTTTACAGAAGTTGATGAAAAATCTATCATCCAACATTTAGACACCCCAGCTACCTAAAAAACAGATTTCAAATATAGTACACATTGTTGGGAATAGGTGTCAATTTACAGACATAAGAAAAACGCCTATATGCCAAGGTCAGTTCCATCCAGACCAATCCTTCTTTGAATCCACTCATGAAATGTGCTGCATCCAGATATACACTTGCATCCATTTTGATATTCTAAAAAAGACGGATGCACACGACCCAGACATTTCTTAAATGGCCTTACAGATCTTAAATCATCAATCATCATAAGTTCATCGTCATGATATGATGCATGTGAATGGTTTTTACACCGAACTTTCACATCTGCAATTTGATCAAAATGATCACAAACGGATTCAATGCTTGACAGAGCTCTTGTTTTCTTTGAAATATTCTGACTTGATTTATTTGAGAACATATGCTTAAAATGCTTTTCTGTTATTTAACTATGTATTCCATCTGGAAATCAGCTGGGATATGTGAATCTATTTTCCCTTGAGTGTTTACAAACATTGAATACACTGTCATAGTAGCACTTTTTTCACTAAGCAAAACTGTTTGCTGCACTAAAAAACGCAAAACTTCTAAAGCATATTTGCTTAAATTGCTTTTAGCCTTGAAAACAATTAAACACTTCATCAAGCGAATTAAACGTTTTCTGTCTGGAAGCTTACAAACACTCAGCAATTCCTTGTACAACAAACCTAAATTCAACACAAGGGTAGCATAATTAAGTATCCCGTCTGTTTTTTCAACATTTTTGCTTTTCTTTGCATACTTTTGTATTTGGATCTCTACAGTTTTTCCATCTGATAACGTGATAGTGATAACAGAAGCTTCCTCTGCAAAAAGGCATTTAAAGCAATCAATTTTTATCTGGGGACACTTTAATGATATGTTTCAATATTTTTTCTTATACATTGTATTCTAGTACAAATTTTTTTGCTTTTGCTAAACATTTACGTCACTGTAGTGTATTTCTAAATAATAAAGAAGTTTAATGATAAATTTTCTATTTAGCGGTAATAATAGGGAATTTACAAAAAAAATTTATCAAAAGTCCGAGAAAAACCCATTGCAAATTGGTCATTACTTTTAGTAAAAAAAAAATTGAATAAGATCCTAATCAATTTTGGTGAATAAAATGAAAATGATCAGATAGAATTTTGAAATTTTTGAAAAATTAAGATATGTTTTATGATAATCATTAAGAAAATGAAAAAAAAAAAAAAAAAAAAAAAAAACGGTGTCACCAAACTTGTTTATTTTCTATATAAAAACTGAATGAAAATTTCATTTAAATTCCTTTTTAATTTTTTGTTAAACAGTCTAAATACTTTTTAACCCATTGTCAAGTAAACCCAGTTTTTTTTTTCTTCATCTGTAATAAACTCAGGAGGGATGTGTCTTGTTTGATTTGAGTGTATTGTTTCCATTCCAAAATATTTCAAAACCATTTCTATGATATGTGCATCGATAAAGCTCACAATGAAATCCCTGTCTGCATCAATTGCAGAGTTGACATCTTCTTTATATTTTGTCAGCTTTTTTCTGCTTATTTCACACATCATAGTTCCAACTTCCTTAATAATTAAATTGCACAATAAAGTTTAAAGGCAACTCATATAGTTTGTAAAAATTTTGATACAGCAAGTGTCATTTTTGTAAATCGACTTTTTTCCTAATAGGTTATATATAAATTTTTTATATCAAACTATAGTTTTAGTACATTTTGATTTTCATTCTACTCCTTAACAAAATTGTGTATCTGTTTAATATATGCTTATGAGCACCAATGATGAAAACATTACTTTTTTTGAAATATGTATATGTAATTAGATTTGGTATCTTGTATTCTTTATTTCTATGTAGAAAGAGTGAAGATAATGTTCTAGTAGTTTAATGTCTTCTGATGCATCTAAAACCCCCTCTCTTAATATCTAGTAGCGTTAAATAAACAGATAACAACAAAATTACTTAAATGATATATATATGAAATTAGTCATTTTTCACGTTAACTTATCTGATCCTGAACATGCATGAAATATTTTCGACTAGATGTTAAGCAATCAAACATCAGTCAATACTGTATCCACTAATACATGTAAGGTATCGGAAGAAACAACATAATAGAAAAATAAATATATATTTTGTATCTTTTTGACAATCGTATTGTTACTAAATACTACCTGGATCCTGCTTTTATCAAACAAGAAAAAGTTGAATACTTTCAGGAAATTCATGAGAAGATGGAAACATTTAAAGGTTATTATTGGATGAAGATGTCCAAACTTGTCTTGTATGTTGTCTGTCCCAGCTCTTAATCTCTTGCCTCCAGAAAACCACTTTCTTGTCAACTGATCACCACCTATTTATGAGGTACATAAAGAAACCTGACATCTTTTTAAACTTTAAACAAATGCTCTACAACAGATATGAAACAAATGCTCTACAACAGATAAAGCTAAGTTGGCAAGGCAATATAAAAAACACCTAGTCAAGTAGCTGAGTCTATTGACAGAACTGAATAAATCACTATAGGTTTACATTACGTTGTGGTATAAATCCATCCTCCAAATCCCATTATTGGCTATTCCTTCCCAATTACACAAACCATAAATCTGGAAAACATAAATATTGCAGAGTTGAAATTATCTTTTAAGTTAGCCATAATTTAATCCCAAAGACAAATATGTGCACCATTTTTTCTTGGAAAATATCTATATAACTTCTAAAAAAATCAGCATAACATGGACACTCTGACACTCTGCAAAAAAAAAAAAATTAGGAAGAAACTTATTCATACTTTCTCAATAATGACCGATGAGTTATGAATACTGGAGAAACATACCAATATGGAAAGAATCTTCATCTTTATTTAAGATCAACATTGGCCTTCTGATGAAGTTCATCAATCACATTTTCATAATGCTCTAAAATTTTCACAACATCATCATACTTATGTTCATTCAAGTGGTATAACTGTTGTCTGCTCTAAAATTTGACACAAATTAAAGATGATTACATGTATAATATACCGCAAAGTTTGAAAATACTTACCATGACTTATTGTTATGATTATTTACAATAGTATGAACAGCTGCAATTAGTTGTTATCTGTAAAACATAATGCAAATTAGAAAAAAATACTTAATATTGAGGCTTAATTAAAGTAAATATAACTGATATGAAAACAAAATTGCAAATGTAAACATATCCTAACTTGTATCTTACTATATTGTCAAACGTGTATCTAATTGGCACAGGCTAACACATATCTAATTTTGTCTAAAGCTATGAAGTCTTGATCTGTAAGAAAATGCAAATCAATCAAAATTTTAACATTTATTGCTTTGTTTTTCAGCTATATTTCAAGTTTCAAAGTGATTTAGATCATGTTGGATATGTCAATTTTTGACTTATACAATAAATAAAGCATAATCTTAACTTTTAATGGTTGTATCACAATTTCCAAAGGTGTAAACATGTAAATATATTGTATTTTGTTAAATAATTATGCATTTCTCATATTAAATCATTTACTAGTATTTGTAAAATGGATATATTACAAAATGTAACTTTCAGTTATTCTATTAAAAACATCTGCATTATTCTTGTTATTGCATGTAAACCTTATATGTATTTATAAGTACATTCTGCATAGTTCACCTGTCAATAATTTGGAATGATCTTCTTTCATTATCTGGGGAACGACTTCTCCCATAAAGCTAAGACTGGGTATAAATCTACTAATTACTTTACATATCATTTGAATATATGGTAACTTCATTTCATCTTGCTCTTTACTAGTTGTCATGAAGTCAACTGGACTGGCATCTTGCCATGCTTTCTGAGGGGCATAATTGTCTAATCCCTCCAGGAATTTGAGGTTGTTAATCTGAAAATTGATACAAGGTAAAAATGGTAAAAAGGAATAAAAGCATGTGTATGACTCTATAAAGTACAGTAACTTGTTATGCAGTATTGGTTTGGCTCATTGTTGAACGCCGTACATTGACCTATAGTTATCTTTAAATTAAATGAACAGGAAAGTGTAGATTTTCATTAAGTTGCTACTTCCGCTTTACTAGTATCTGATAGGTTATTTCACTCTGGTTTCAAAATAAATGGTCCTAAGTACTTTTAAATGAAGTCAGTGCATTAACCTGGAATCCTGATGAAATATTTTCGACTTTGCAAGCTTCAATTCAAATATAACACCAGGTCACCAGCACTTCCATTTAAACTTTGATTGGTTAACTTTAAGTCGCCATTTTTTCGTAACTCCTCGCGCCTTTCCTGAAATTCACCTTGACAGAAAATGGAGGTCGTTGAAGTGATTCAACGCAGTAATATCTTAAAGATAGCTCTGTTGTCTATTGATTTAAAAAGGAACACGTCATATCAGGCACTTAAACCACAACAATATTAATGTCGAACAATATTGGCCTCCATAGAAAATGACGTTCTGTTCATTTTAACAGCTGGTTATGGCAAAAGTTTGATTTTCGAGTGTTTACCTAGAGTCGTCTCACTTTCAAGAAATTTACCATCAGCAATAATTTTAGTTTCCCTTTGAATTCTATTATGGAGCAGGTCTCCAGATATAATGATCTTGCAATCGAGGTCAATGGACAAGTTCTTAATGCATTGAAAATACACCAGTCTATATGCAACACTACTGGTAGTAGTAGTAATTGTTCATGTCAAGGTGTGGAAAAACAATTTTCCACTGGGACCTTTATGTTCCTCATTGGCCACCCAGAGCAAATGATAAACAAAACCTTATTTAAGGAAATGAGACAAGAAAGGTACCAGTCTTTGCTGACGCATCTAGTCATAGATGAAGCTCACTGTGTAGAGAAGTGGGGCACAGATTTCCGAAAAGGCTTCGCAAAGTTGAGAGAGTTGAGGTACTACTTTAGACCTTTTTCATATCAGCACCTTGAATAGGCTTTTGCTAAGATAACGTTTGTCAAACAAACCGCAAAATTAGTTTTCTACATGTAAAACAGGTTGGGGACAACCCGCCAAATGGAGAACTATTCCCCAATGTAACAATCCCTCATTTGAGTTATCATTTGTTAGTGCTAAAAACAAAATTTTCCTAACTGAGTCTTTTTCCTTCGGTGGCACATATTCATGAAAAATACAGCAAATTTTCCAAAAGATGAATAGACCTATCTTGATATACTGAGAAGTTACAAGCCTATGGAAACTTTGAAAACTGACAATTTTCAAGGCCTCTAACTTTTCAAAACCTATAATAAAGATATTGATCTTTGAAAGAAGTTCCATTTTTATACATTTGTGACATTTTAAGTAAAAGACCCATGTTGAGAAAATTTTGTTTTTAGCACTATCAAATTAATCAAATGAGGATTGTTACTATTTGAAATTGTTCCCCAACGTGTTGTCTAACCTGAAAAAAGGGATGGGTAGAAACTTCTGTATGGAAAAGTCATGCTGTGAATGGACACTCAACCTAATTTTTCATTGTTTACCTAAATTTAAGTTAAAAGCATGGCATTAGGAAAGGATATATGTAAATTTAAAGCCACACTCAAAATTGATACTGTATGAACATTTTGTAAAATCCTTTCATTGCATGTCCAGCTGCAATTAACAAAATTAAATTATATGGGCAAGTAATTGTAACAATGAGTATTGCATTTAAGCATGACTAGCAATATATACTTTTATTGTAAAATCTACAGTATATCTTGTTCTTGGCTTAAATTTTAAAGTGAAACATAGACTACATTAAATATCCAGGCCAAACTGAATTATTTTAGTGCTTTAGTTATTTTTTATACATTGTTATAAAGCACCCATTCATTATAATATTTTTTTTTTAAAATTGAATATTAAATAACAGAATCCTTCTCACTAGTATAAGTAAAGAGCTCACACACTGTCTGTTCATCATCTTTTATGTATGAGATACTTTGAAAATGAAACGGTTTATATTAACAATATTATTTTGCAAGTTTATTAATGCTGAAACCTTCTCTCTGACATGTCTGAGCAAAATGAGGGTTATTACAAAAATTGTATTCTATTGTAAAATTATGGAATTATGAGGTATTCATCCTGTGAATTGGATAGGTTAAAATAGCCAATTTACTTTGATAATATTTACTGAAATACATGCCAAAATGTGCTTTTTATTTATTCTACACAAAACAATTACCACACATATTTTGTACACCTATACTAAAAGTACACGTATCTTTAAAACAGGTCTATTCTACCTAAAGCAAAGTACTGGCTCTGACCGGAACAGCTAGTACAGAAACCCAGAAAAGTATAAAAGTAACTATGCTTATGAAAGATGCTGTAACTTTTCAAAGTTGTATTGCCCGAACAAACATAAAATTATTTAAAGAGAAGACCAAATTACAAGGACGGAAGTGAAGAAAGGTTTTGGTATATATCACAGCATCAATTTACCAGTAGTATTGCACATACATTGTACATTTGGTTATCTTTACATGTCAAAAAAGATGTTCACTCCTACCCAAAGCATTTATTGCAAAAATACAGCAGTAATGATAACTACTGGTAAATACATTGTCACACACAGCACTAAAAATAACTGCACTGCTGCAGTAATAATAACTACTAAACCAATGGTAAATACAATGTCACACAGTACTAAAACAACTGCACTGTTGAAATAATAATAACTACTAAACTAATGGTAAATACAATGTCACACACAGTACTAAAAACTACAGCACTGCTGCAGTAATAATAACTTCTAAACTAATGGTAAATACAATGTCACACACAGTACTTAAACTACAGCACTGCTGCAGTAATAACTACTAAACTAATGGTAAATACAATGCGACACACATTACTTAAACTACAGCACTGTTGCATAATAACTACCAAACTAATGGCAAATACAATGTCACACACAGACTAAAAACTACAGCACTGCTGCAGTAATAATAACTACTAAACTAATGGTAAATACAATGTGACACACAGTACTAAAAACTACAGCACTGCTGCAGTAATAATAGCTACTAAACTAACGGTAAATACAATGTGACACACAGTACTAAAACTACAGCACTGCTGCAGTAATAACTACTAAACTAATGGTAAATACAATGTGACACACAGTACTAAAACTAGCACTGCTGCAGTAATAATAGCTACTAAACTAACGGTAAATACAATGTGACACACAGTACTAAAACTACCACTGCTGCAGTAATAATAACTACTAAACTAATGTAAATACAATGTCACACACAGTACTAAAAACTACAGCACTGCTGCAGTAATAATAACTACTAAACTAATGGTAAATACAATGTCATACACAATACTAAAAACTACAGCACTGCTGCAGTAATAATAACTACTAAACTAATGGTAAATACAATGTCATACACAATACTAAAAACTACAGCACTGCTGCAGTAATAATAACTACTAAACTAATGGTAAATACAATGTCACACACAGTACTAAAAACTACAGCACTGCTGCAGTAATAATAACTACTAAACTAATGGTAAATACAATGTCACACACAGTACTAAACACTACATAATAAAGCACAATTAATCTTTCTGTTTGATGCAAACAGTTGTAAACTATGAACACAATTGTACATTTATTTAATATTTCTTCTTTGCATCTATACAATTTTCCTGAAACTTTTATAGCATTGGAAAAGTTTTAATTTCAAGGGAAAAAAAGGCAAGATCATGAAAGTGACTTTAATTTCTTTTCATCAAAAACCTGAAAAGTAATATTTGTAAATGAAAAATTAAGCAATTATTAGGTTTTTAATCTGATTAAATGTACAAAACTAATATTATAGGCGACAATTAAGCCATTTGTTGAGGAGTTAAAAGAAAAAAAAAGATTCTTTTCCAAAAACAGTTATTTACTGCAACTTCAAATGGTGTCGGGCAGGGTATGAATAATGTCAGAGACACTTGACAATAGATGATACGAAGCATCTATTAGCCCAGTATCATGCTCCTTGTACAAATCAGGTTAACATTTGAAAAAAGTTTGTGTATATATTAAATATTACGTTCTTATTTATTCAGATTTGAAATTTTGTTGCATGTTGTACTGATTATGTTTGTGTTTATTGTGAAAAAGAAGACAAAATTTAAGCATTTCACTGGTTTAAACATTGTGTCAGATCTTTATGTTTTATTTTTTTGCACTATGTTTGATCCATTGTTATGCAACGATATCTCCAAGCTCATGGACACACAAATCATGGGAGATGACTAAACGGTACATAATTAAAATAACAGTTTTATTTCAAACTTAAATTAACAGTTTTATTTCAAACTTAAATAAACTCATTTTCTAAAACTTCTTTTGTCACATTCTATCTTTTTTTTTTTTTTTTTTTTTTTTTTTTAATTTTGTAATTCTATTTCTTTTGCAGCAGTTATTGAGCATCTGGAAAAGACAATGTCTTATCGAAAATTGATTAATAATAAAACGGAAATTGTGTTAACAGCTGAATTACTGAAAGCATAAAACGAATAAAAGGTCAACAGGTAAAATATTTGTTGAACTTATGTTAAATGAAAACAATATTCCATATAATGTATGTATATATATTAAAATAATCTATCTCACTACTATTCTTCTGTAATTAGGAGAGCAATTTCAATTACTGTACCATAAATATTTCAACAAAATCATTTAGTTATGTTTCATTGTGTTTTGCAGATGAAAGACTAAGTGGCTCGTTCGATGGGAGAATTTGGGAAAACCAGGCTTTTGCCACTGAGGCTTATAATATGGGTACAGATACCCCAAACATAAGAAGGATAATTCATTTTGGTGTTCCAAAGTCTGTTGAATGTAAGTTTCTTTTAAGTAATAGCCTATCTTAGAATTAAGGAGTGCTTATATATGCTAACAACAACGCATAATTTAAAACAGTACCGAACTTAAAATACCATTGTTGTTTCTTCACCCCTATACACTACAAACCAGTAAAAGTCTGAAATGGGCTATATCTGTACTCGACTGTACTGATTTTACTCGACCAGTCTGAATTGGTTAGAATTTTACTTAATATTACTCGACTGTAGTCTGAACCATACTTAACAGTCTGAAATTGTACTCGACCTTTACTCGACCAGTACTAACCATTTTATACGATTCTGAACCATACTCGACATAGTCTTAACCATTCTCGACCAGGTCTGAACCATGCTCGACCTAGTCTGAACCATACTCGACCAAGTCTTAACCAACCTAGACCTATTTTTGTATCTATCTATTGTTTTCATCAATTTAGACTGTTATATATATATATATATATATATATATATATATATATATATATATATATATATATGTAACACCGACAGCTTTATTATCGTGAAGCCTAGGTGGTCAGTGGTCTAGCGTGTCGGATACAGTGCAGGCGATTTGGTGTCACGATATCTCAGTAGCATGAGTTC
Organism: Mytilus coruscus; assembly: GCA_017311375.1. Lineage (NCBI taxonomy): Eukaryota > Metazoa > Mollusca > Bivalvia > Mytilida > Mytilidae > Mytilus > Mytilus coruscus. The sequence goes on along the minus strand of CM029605.1, from coordinate 25,436,670 downwards.
GAATCCCCGAGGAAAACAAAAAATTGCGAAAGCAAATTTACAGATCTAACATTGTTGGGCTGATGTTTAGACGAGTTGTATATGCAGAATGTACAGCCATGTATCACCATCACTGCTGGTGATCCGATGGATTTTTGTAGCTCAAACTACACAGAATTTTAGTAAAACTTTAACATATTTATTGATGTTCTATAAAAAAATATATGTTTGTAGCTACAACTACATAAAGTTGGAGTAAAAGTTTAACATATTTATTGATGTTCGATAAATTGTATGAATTTCTGTAAATTAATTTGTATGATTTCAAGATTGTTATTTAGATTTGTTTTTAAATCTTTGTTCGTCTGTGTAGTTTGAGCTACAAAATATTTTTTTGTCATGCATCCGATTTCACTTTGAGAGATGCACACGCCTGATGAAGCTAATTTGTTTAGCGAAATATTAACTTTTAATGTATTAATTAGCGTGTTTAAGTTATATTCTTAGACATATATATATATATATATATATATATATATATACAATGTATATCATATTTAAAATTAAAATAAAACAAGGTAATCAAATTCCTGGTTGGATTAAAAGAATATCATGTAATAAATGAAGTTTTGTTAAATGAATTTTATATACATGATATCATGTTCACATTGCTTTATGTACATCAAAAATACTAGAACTTTCAACCATTATTCAAATATCTTAAATTTTTATTTATCAAAATATATATATATATTTATATACAATGTATATCACATTTAAAATTAAAATAAAACAAGGTAATCAAATTCCTGGTTGGATTAAAAGAATATCATGTAATAAATTAAGTTTTTGTTAAATGAATTTTTATATACATGATATCATGTTCACATTGCTTTATGTACATCAAAATACTAGAACTTTCAACCATTATTCAAATATCTTAAACTTCTATTTATCAAAATATATATAAAACAGTAATAAATGTTAAAATTGACACCTTTGTTTTGTAAAACCAAGAATTTAATATAATGATAATAATAAAACTTTCCTAGCAATCCTTGATAACCTTGTAAAAAGGAAATGCATTCCAAAGTTGCAGTAGAAATTTATTTTAATTAAATTCAAATACGTTTTGTCAAAATTAAAGACATGACATACAAGAAGCCTTTAATAAGGTTTAGTTACCTTAGTACAGGTGTGTTTTACAGGTAAAAGAAAATCCCATTTTTTAAAATTCGTATTACTTATCTAGTGAATTCAAAAGGCCTTGTTATTTAAGTTTTACAGGATGTTGTAATTTTCAATGGATGTTATTTAAAATTTATTACTCTTTGATCAGGTGTGATCTTTTTAATCAGTGTGCCCCAAGCATGATGAATTACTTTATAGGTTACTCCTAATCATTTCTTTAATTTTTTATCCCTTTTTAAAATAAATATATCCCAAATTATAAATAGGAATAGATATATTTCTGATATAATGTTAAACAATAACAGTGATTTTGTTGGCTGTTGTTACCTCATTATTGTATGTCACCATGAAACCTAAGTAGTTTTTATTTAGGAATTTAGGAAAATCAAGTTTTGTTTAAAAACAAACAACACATGCCAAACAAAAAGAACCTTAATAAGGTTTTATTACCCTCAGTATAGGTGTGGTTTTCAGGTAAAAGAAAGTCTTTTTATTTGACAAGACTCAGACTTTAAAATTAGATAATTTAGCTATCTCGATTTGATAAATCTAAGAGAATCATGTAAGAATGTAAAAATCTGTTTTTATATGTATCTTTATTTTATTGTGGCTGTTGTCATGTCATTTAAAAAAGTTGTTTTAATAATCAAAATTATAAAATGTAGAGGTTATTTGGTCAAGTATGGTTCAGACTGGTCGAGTATTGTTCAGACCTTTGGTCGAGTAATATTCAGACTGAAAAAATAGGTCAAGAGCTGGTCAAGTATTGGTCGTGTACAGGTCGAGAATGGGTTACGACTGTTTCAGACTGGTCGAGTAATAGTTAAGACTATTTTCAATAGCAAAGATAAGGGTCAAATACAAATCAGTACAGTCGAGTTTGGTTAAGACTGGGTCGAGTAAAATTAAGTAAAATTCAGACCAATTCAGACTGGTCGAGTAAAATCAGTACAGTCGAGTACAGATATAGGCCATTTAAGACTTTTACTGGTTTGTAGTGCCTATAGTTAATCACAACATCTTATATTTAATTTCCTGTAAATCCTTTAGGTTATTCATACACACCAAAAAGAGACGGAAGGAAGGAGTTATTCCATTTTATTCCTAACCATAAAGTTTTATGATAATTAAACTGTTACCATTTGTTCATTTAGAAATTAACAAATGGTAACAGTTTAATTATTTCTAAATGGTAAGAGGTACATTAAGTGTGTTAAGACATTACTGATTGATATTTTAATTTGGATTGAAATAAAAACCTTCAAAATAAAATAATTGATCTCAAATATAATTCAATAGCAGATTAATTCTCCATGAAATTGTGAATTATTGGAAAATTTAATTTTATGATTCAATTTCCTACATGCATATTAGTTCTGCACTACAGGTTGTTTCCACTTGACATGTTATTGTCTATGTTTGTCAGGATATCTTGTAAATTCAATTACTTTTAGCATACATGCAAGAGTTAGGCAGAGATGGAACCTATGCAGAAGCTATCATGTATTACAACAACAATGATGTAACAAAGAATGTAGTTGGCCTTGACATCAAAATGGCAGATTTTTGCAGAACAGAGGAGTGCAGGTGGAATTTCTTGTGTTACCATTTTGAATGTCCCCAAGAAAGGTCATTGAGAGATCACATGTGTTGTGATAACTGTGTTCAAAAGTGTTCCTGTCCAGAATGTTCCGGTAAGGGCAGATATGTTAAAAACAAAATACTGTTAGATCTGAAAGTACTTTTAAAACTATGACGTCCTGTATATAACAACGTTACAGCTATTAGAAAACAGCAGCTTTAAGTAAAGCAAAATGTTTTTTTTTTTTATTTTGACGGTCTATGAAAAGTTGTAAGGCCAAAACTTAGAACTTGAGCATTAATTATTCTATGTAAATTCAATCCATTGTCCTTTAATTTATGGATTTTTGATTGGTCTGCATGAAAGGGTGACATTCAAAAAAATGTCTCCTGGTGAACCATTGGAAAGAGTAATTTTCTCCGTCGTATTAGCTAATCAAAATCTTGCATTTTAACGTTAAGTATAATAATATTAAATGTACTGCTCACTTAGCAGATGACAGACCGATTGTTAGCTTGGATAGTGAAATGTCATTGGAAGTATCAGCTACAACACGGATGTGTATAAAGCAGTCTTTACTACAATACTTTGAGGCTGAAAACAGGATATTAACTCTTCAAAATCCTATACTGCACACTGGACTATCTATTGAACTGGCAGAAAAAGTTGCCAAATGTGTCCAACAAAGGAGTGATTTACAAAATGAATTAACCTATTTCAATTCCAATTATATTGGAAACATCATAGCTATTGTACAGGCTTATTCTACTTAAATTGACAATTAATTTTGAGTGTCAGCACAGCATGAAGGTATACTAGAAACATTTTTTGATAATTAAGTGTTTAATCACATATCCTAAATAATATGACTAAATGTCTCAGACCTGAAAATGGGGTTCATTTAACAGAGTTTTTTTTCCAAATGGCCTTATATCTAAACATCAGTAAAAAGGCATATACTGTAGATGGGGTGTCTTTTTATGCACATCCCTTCTAGGCATGTTGCAAACATACTTTTTGGTTTAAAAATACATGTATTTAACCAAGTGGCATTTACTTATTCACAATACATCTACAAATTAAAATCTTAATCTGAAACTGTCCAAAAATTAAGTGTCTTAAAGTTTGTTTTTTTGGGGGGTTAAAATCAAGGGCAGATAATTATATTGATATTGATAGGACAATTCGTGTTTTGTTAATACTTAAAAAAAATAAGGCTCTGGCCCTCCAATTTTAATTGATATTTTAGAGGTATTTATGAAAAGCAATTTCACTAATTAAGTTTCCCCTACATAACTCATATAAATTAACTGTGACTTTGTTAACTTAAATGTATTTAAACCAAACAAGAGGCTCATGAGAGCCTGATATCGCTCACCTGCAATTTCAGTTTCGGGCATTTGACCTATTTGTAGATCTTACTTTGCTGAACAATTTTGTCATTTACACTTTGTCTCTTTCTTTAATGATATTAAAGATAATACATAACCCAAAACTGTAAAGTTTCCTAAAAATTAACTATTTCTGGACAGCAACCCAACAATAAGTTGTCCTATTGGTCTGAAGATTACTTGACAGGTAGATATAAACCTGTTTAACACTTTCACCTGTGTCAGTTTTGCTCTTACTGCTTTAGTTTTTGAGATGAAAGCCAAAAATTTCATTTGACCCCTATGTTCTATTTTTAGAAACTGCCGCCATGTTTTTGAATTGATCAAAGCCCCGAATACAATCTATAAACTAACTACCCTAAGGAACATTCATGGTTTGTCGATTATGTCTGAACATTTCATAACAGACAGATCATGACCCATTTATCACTTTAACTCCCTTTCACTTTTGCTCTAACTGCTGTAGTTTTTGAGATATAATCCAAAACTGCTTTTGTCCTTATGTTCTTTTTAGCCATGAGGGCCATGTTTGTTGATGGATCAAAACTTTGGATACAACTAACAAACTAAATATCCTATGAAACATTCAGTTAAAGTTTGGAAGTATTTGGCCCAGTAGTTTCAGAGAAGAAGATTTTTGAAAAAGTAATAGATTTGCACGAAAAAAGGTAAAAAAATAAACGTTTCAAGGGCAATAACTCCTTAAGAAGTCAATTGACTATTTTGATCATTTGACTTATTTGTAGATCTTACTTAGCTGAACATTTTTGCTTTTTACACTTTCTCTCTATCTATTATAATATCAAAGATAATAACCAAAACCAGTAAAATTTCATAAAAATAAACTATTTCAGGCACTAACCCTACAAAGGGTGGTCCAATTGGTCTGCAAATTTCATAGCAGATAGATTTTGACTTATTCATTACTTTAACTCCATGTCACTTCAGCTCTAACTGCTTTATTTTTTTAGATAAAAGCCAAAAACTGCATTTGACCCCTATGTTCTATTTTTAGCCATGGCGGCCATGTTTGTTAATGGATCAAAACTACGGATACAATTTATGAACCAGTTACCCTAAGGAACATTCAGTTAAAGTTTACAAGTATTAGGCCCAGTAGTTTCAGAGCAGAAGATTTATAAATGTTAGCAAACATAATAATAACATTGTGTAAAATTGTCTTTAAAGGGTAATAACTTCTTTAGGGGGTTAATTGACAATTATGGTCATCTTAACTTTTTTGTAGGTCTTACTTTGCTGTACATTTTTGCTGTTACAGTTTATCTTTATTTTCAATAATATTCGAGATAATAACCAAAAAATGCAAAATTTCCTTAAAATTACCAATAGGTTGTACGGTTCATCTGAAAATTTCAGGGCTGATAGATCTTGACCTATTGAACATATCTACCGCGTGTCAGATTTGCTCTAAATGCTTTAGTTTTTGAGATATAAGCCAAAAACTGCATTTGACCCCTATGTTCTATTTTTAGCCATGGGGGCCATGTTTGTTGATGGATCAAAACTTCGGATAAAATTTATAAACTAGATACCCTAAGGAACATTCAGATAAAGTTTTATCGTATTTGGCCTAGTAGTTTCAGAGGAGAAGATTCTTGAAATAGTTTACGACGACGTTGGACGACGACGACGTATGACGACAACGACGGACGACGACGACGACAGACGACGACGAACGCCAAGTGATGGCAAAAGCTCACATGGGGCCCTTCGGACCCCCATGAGCTAAAAAAAAGGTCCATGATCTACAGTTTTTCTGTGAAAGGATACAGTTTATTGCCACACACGTCTTTTACAGAAGTTGATGAAAAATCTATCATCCAACATTTAGACACCCCAGCTACCTAAAAAACAGATTTCAAATATAGTACACATTGTTGGGAAAAGGTGTCAATTTACAGACATAAGAAAAACGCCTATATGCCAAGGTCAGTTCCATCCAGACCAATCCTTCTTTGAATCCACTCATGAAATATGCTGCATCCAGATATACACTTACATCCATTTTGATATTCTAAAAAAGACGGATGCACACGACCCAGACATTTCTTAAATGGCCTTACAGATCTTAAATCATCAATCATCATAAGTTCATCGTCATGATATGATGCATGTGAATGGTTTTTACACCGAACTTTCACATCTGCAATTTGATCAAAATGATCACAAACGGATTCAATGCTTGACAGAGCTCTTGTTTTCTCTGAAATATTCTGACTTGATTTATTTGAGAACATATGCTTAAAATGTTTTTCTGTTATTTAACTATGTATTCCATCTGGAAATCAGCTGGGATATGTGAATCTATTTTCCCTTGAGTGTTTACAAACATTGAATACACTGTCATAGTAGCACTTTTTTCACTAAGCAAAACTGTTTGCTGCACTAAAAAACGCAAAACTTCTAAAGCATATTTGCTTAAATTGCTTTTAGCCTTGAAAACAATTAAACACTGCTTCATCAAGCGAATTAAACGTTTTCTGTCTGGAAGCTTACAAACACTCAGCAATTCCTTGTACAACAAACCTAAATTCAACACAAGGGTAGCATAATTAAGTATCCCGTCTGTTTTTTCAACATTTTTGCTTTCTTTGCATACTTTTGTATTTGGATCTCTACAGTTTTTCCATCTGATAACGTGATAGTGATAACAGAAGCTTCCTCTGCAAAAAGGCATTTAAAGCAATCAATTTTTATCTGGGGACACTTTAATGATATGTTTCAATATTTTTTCTTATACATTGTATTCTAGTACAATTTTTTTTGCTTTTGCTAAACATTTACGTCACTGTAGTGTATTTCTAAATAATAAGAAGTTTAATGATAAATTTTCTATTTAGCGGTAATAATAGGGAATTTACAAAAAAAATTTATCAAAAGTCTGAGAAAAACCCATTGCAAATTGGTCATTACTTTTAGTAAAAAAAAATTGAATAAGATCCTAATCAATTTTGTGAATAAAATGAAAATGATCAGATAGAATTTTGAAATTTTGAAAAATTAAGATATGTTTTATGATAATCATTAAGAAAATGAAAAAAAAAAAAAAAAAAAAAAAACGGTGTCACCAAACTTGTTTATTTTCTATATAAAAACTGAATGCAAATTTCATTTAAATTCCTTTTAATTTTTGTTAAACAGTCTAAATATTTTTAACCCATTGTCAAGTAAACCCAGTTTTTTTTTCTTCATCTGTAATAAACTCAGGAGGGATGTGTCTTGTTTGATTTGAGTGTATTGTTTCCATTCCAAAATATTTCAAAACCATTTCTATGATATGTGCATCGATAAAGCTCACAATGAAATCCCTGTCTGCATCAATTGCAGAGTTGACATCTTCTTTATAGTTTGTCAGCTTTTTCTGCTTATTTCACATCATCATTGTTCCAACTTCCTTAATAATTAAATTGCGCAATAAAGTTTAAAGGCAACTCATATAGTTTGTAAAAATTTTGATACAGCAAGTGTCATTTTGTAAATCGACTTTTTCCTAATAGGTTATATATATATTTTTTATATCAAACTATAGTTTTAGTACATTTTGATTTTCATTCCACTCCTTAACAAAATTGTGTATCTGTTTAATATATGCTTATGAGCACCAATGATGAAAACATTACTTTTTTGAAATATGTATATGTAATTAGATTTGGTATCTTGTATTCTTTATTTCTATGTAGAAAGAGTGAAGATAATGTTCTAGTAGTTTAATGTCTTCTGATGCATCTAAAACCCTCTCTCTTAATATCTAGTAGCGTTAAATAAACAGATAACAACAAAATTACTTAAATGATATATATATGAAATTAGTCATTTTTCACGTTAACTTATCTGATCCTGAACATGCATGAAATATTTTCGACTAGATGTTAAGCAATCAAACATCAGTCAATACTGTATCCACTAATACATGTAATGTATCGGAAGAAACAACATAATAGAAAAATAAATATATATTTTGTATCTTTTTGACAATCGTATTGTTACTAAATACTACCTGGATGCTGCTTTTATCAAACAAGAAAAAGTTGAATACTTTCAGGAAATTCATGAGAAGATGGAAACATTTAAAGGTTATTGGATGAAGATGTCCAAACTTGTCTTGTATGTTGTCTGTCCCAGCTCTTAATCTCTTGCCTCCAGAAAACCACTTTCTTGTCAACTGATCACCACCTATTTATGAGGTACATAAAGAAACCTGACATCTTTTTAAACTTGAAACAAATGCTCTACAACAGATATGAAACAAATGTTCTACAACAGATAAAGCTAAGTTGGCAAGGCAATATAAAAAACACCTAGTCAAGTAGCTGAGTCTATTGACAGAACTGAATAAATCACTATAGGTTTACATCACGTTGTGGTATAAATCCATCCTCCAAATCCCATTATTGGCTATTCCTTCCCAATTACACAAACCAAAAATCTGGAAAACATAAATATTGCAGAGTTGAAATTATCTTTTAAGTTAGCCATAATTTAATCCCAAAGACAAATATGTGCACAATTTTTTCTTGGAAAATATCTATATAACTTCTAAAAAAATCAGCATAACATGGACACTCTGACACTCTGCAAAAAAAAAAAAAAAATAGGAAGAAACTTATTCATACTTTCTCAATAATGACCGATGAGTTATGAATACTGGAGAAACATACCAATATGGAAAGAATCTTCATCTTTATTTAAGATCAACATTGGCCTTCTGATGAAGTTCATCAATCACATTTTCATAATGCTCTAAAATTTTCACAACATCATCATACTTATGTTCATTCAAGTGGTATAACTGTTGTCTGCTCTAAAATTTGACACAAATTAAAGATGATTACATGTATAATATACCGCAAAGTTTGAAAATACTTACCATGACTTATTGTTATGATTATTTACAATAGTATGAACAGCTGCAATTAGTTGTTATCTGTAAAACATAATGCAAATTAGAAAAAATACTATATATTAAGGCTTAATTAAAGTAAATATAACTGATATGAAAACAAAATTGCAAATGTAAACATATCCTAACTTGTATCTTACTATATTGTCAAACGTGTATCTAAGTGTAGTGATGTCATAGATTTTAACGAACGTAATCAATGCATCACTAGTAAATTATTAAGTCAGGGATTTCGTTACCATAAATTACGTAAAACTTTTGCTAAGTTCTTTTATAGATACAAAGATTTGATTAGTAAATTTGGCTGTACCTGTAGAAAACTGATTAAAACGGTATTTCACATCCTAAATTTTACGGTAATATTGTACTTAAAGCGCGGAAATCACTATATGATCCGTGTAAACTCATCGAACCTTTAAATAAACTTATTAGTTCAGGTTATCTTACCAATGTTGTAATTAGATCTTTAAATATAGTTTACATTGGCACTAATATCGATTTTGTCATCAGCAAATTAAAACATAACTAAATTTGTATTCTTTTCAAACGGGATGTTTAAAGACACACCCACGTTCATTTTGATCTATAAAGAGGTTAAACTCCTAACTATCCTACTGTCTGTCGATACATTTATTTTGGCATTGCACTAGTCATGTCTTCTTTGACTGTCCATGACGTTAAAATACTAAATCCCTGGGATGTGTTTTAGTTGATTTTAGTCTCTGATGCATGATTTTTATTATTAATTGTTTTGGCTTTTAACTAGCTGTCAGTAACTGCGAGTACTCTCAAATCATACTTTCTTGTTTATTTGACCTGTTGATACTAATTGTAATGCTTTTTTGTTATTTAATGTTATTCAGGGTTATATCTGTTCTATATACCAGCTTTGATAAGTGTTTGGTACTAATATAAATTTCCACTTCGTACTATGAACATCAAAATTATTTATTTTGTTAAAATATTTCCTTTCTCTATTGTAACTGTATACGTATACCTAACAACAAAATTATTTTATTTACCTGTGTTTAAAGTTATTGCAAATGGCTGATATTTTGTTCGAGCATATTGTTTTTCTTAAATTGTTTAACATTTCATACCGATATAACATGTTACTTTTATTATTCTTCCTTAGTTTATTTATTTTGAATTTACATTGTATCATAGGTCAAATTTATTTGTTCAGTGTATGTTCAATGGTGTTACTATGTCCTTTGATTGAGTTAAGCTATTTCAGTTGATATTTTATAGTGTGTCTTTCTATGTTGTGATGTTACACTATTGTTTCAGAAAAAGGGTGGGTTTGGTACCATTAAAACGTTTAAACCCGCTGCATTTGTTTGCACCTGTCCTAAGTCAGGAATCTGATGTTCAGTAGTTGTCGTTTGTTGATGTGGTTCATAAGTGTTTCTCGTTTCTCGTTTTTATATAGATTAGACCATTGGTTTTCCCGTTTGAATGGTTTTACACTAGTAATTTTTGGGGCCCTTTATAGCTTACTGTTCGGTGTGAGCCTAGGCTCCGTGTTGAAGACCGTACTTTGACCTATAATGGTTTACATTTATAAATTTTGACTTGAATGGAGAGTTGTCTCATTGGCACTCATACCACATCTTCTTATATCTACTTAGGCCCCTTTCATTCATTAAAGGGAATTGGAAACGCATCTATTTGCCCTGAAAAATCTCTTAGATACATTTCTGTATGTCAGTTTCTTTTTTGAACAGTATGCTGTCCATTATCACTGAACTAGTACACAATTTTGTTTATGGGCCAGCTGAAGCACACCTCCAGGTGTGGGCTTTTCTCGCTGTGTTGAAGACCAATTGGTGGCCTTCAGCTGTTTTCTGCTCTTTGGTCGGGTTGTTGTCTCTTTGATGCATTCCCCATTTCCATTCTCAATTTTAAGTCTATGCTAGAAATTCTGGGTTTTTTCTTTTTGCAACTTGGTAAAGAGTAATTTATTGATCAAGCCCTCTGCCATCAAGCCTAAGATGATTTAATATATTTCGTTAGTATAAAATCCAAACAATGGGATTGTTACTAAATACAAGCACAAATAAACAAACATATGACAAATATTTAACATTTACAAAAAATATTAAAATGTTCATCATGCCTCCTGTTTAAATTAGCATTAAATGATTATATTTAGAATAAATACTGCAAATTCTGTTTTTATTCATTCATGTTACATATGATGTTGGCCATGCAGCCACTTCCAACTGTACATGTTTGCTGATTGTTTTAAATTTAACTATACTCATTCTGCCAGAAAAAATTTCAGCAAAATTTTCTTGTCTTTATTAAGCATGTTAAGGAAAATAGTTTAATATTTGGTCTGCTGCTTGATAAGTGTGAGTCGTAGTGAGCAAACAATTGATTTTTACAGCAGACATGATTCATTCCTGTTTGCCTATAGTTTAAAATTTTACAATTCTCATTGTACATGGAAAATTTTCGTCAAACTGTTCTTGTCTCCTTACATGTATGACCAGTTACACATCAGTATATATCGTGTATATATGTTACCTCAATCAATTGCATGCAGCATGTCCAGACCTGGTTTTGTTCTTGTTGATATTTTACTGATATAAAAGTGTGTGAACTTATAAATTTAAAAGTAGTAGTAGTAACAGTAAAGAAATTATATTTTAACTTTTAAGGTTTTTGTTTTGTATTGTTCTGTACAATTTTTTTTTCTTTTCAGAAACAGGATGAAGTTTATCAAATGAATCAACAATCAAAAGTTGCCTGCAAATTCACTGGGTTGAGCAATGTGACAGACAGTTTAATTAAATCTTCTGCACTTTTCTCATTCCATTGGTATGCATTTTACAACAAGATGGTAGATGAACTGAAGTTATAAAGCTATGTGCCAGTAAAGATCTTTATGAAGAAGAACTTTGTAACCCAAAGAGTAAATTGAAAACACATGAAACAGTGTTCCAGTATTCAGAAACATATGTATACATTTGTATATGTTTTTATGCCCCTGCCATAGTGGAGGGGGCATTAAGTTTTACCCTTGTCTGTCTGTCCATCAGTACGTCTAAAAGTTGGTTTCCGTTCTCTAACTTTAGTTTGCCTCAACTAAATGATATGACACTTATACACAATGCTTATTACCACAAAACACAGATCAGGTTTGAATTTTGGTGGTCTCACTTTAACCGTTCCAGAGTTATGCCCCTTTACAAATAGAAAAATTGCTGATTTTTTTGTTTCCTTCTCTTACTTTAGTTTCCTCAACCAAATGCTATGAAACTTATACACAATGCTTATTACCACAAAATACAGATCAAGTTTGAATTTTGGTGTTGTCACTTTTACCGTTCTAGAGTTATGCCCCTTTACAAATAGAAAATTGCTGAATTTTTTCGTTTCAATTCTCTAACTAAGTTAGCTATCACAAAACTCAGATCAAGTACAAATTTGGGTAGCATCAATTTTACCTTTCTTCAGTTATGTCCCTTTATAACTTTATATGATATGCAAGCGGGGGTATCGTCTGTGTCCCATTGACACATTCCCCATTTATTTATATATTGTGTTTGTTTTACTACTGTGGTTGTCTTATATTTGTAGAGGCAATGTGAGTTGACATAGCAATCAGGCATTCTGTTAACTGCATTATCAACAATTTATGCTCAGTCTGTTGTGTCAAACCTCTCTGAAACATCAGTGTTATAAAGAGATAGCATTTTGAAATATAATTTTATAGCTCACATGGCCTGAAAGGCCAAGTTAGCTTTTCTCATCACTTGGCGTCCGTCGTCCCCGTCCATTAACTTAAACTAAAATCTTCTCCTCTGAAACTACTGGGCCAAATTTAACCAAACTTGGCCACAATCATCATTGGGGTATGACCAGGCCCGCCAACCAAGATGGCCACCATGACTTAAAATAGAACATGGGGCTAAAATGTAGATTTTGGCTTATATTTCAGAAACCAAAGCATATACATGTAGAGCAATCTGACAGGGGTAAAATTGTTCATCAGGTCAAGATCTATCTGTTCTGAAATTTTCAGACAAATCAGACAACGTGTTGTTAGGTTGCTGCCCCTGAATTGGTAATTTTAAGGAAATTTTGCAGTTTTTGGTTATTATCTTGAATATTATTATAGATAGAGATAAACTGTAAACAGCAATAATGTTCAGCAAAGTAAGATCTACAAATACATCAACATGACCAAAATGGTCAATTGACCCCTTAAGGAGTTATTGCCCTTTATAGTCAATTTTTAGCAATTTTTTGTAAATTTTTGTAATCTTTTACAAATATCTTCTTTTCTAAAACTACTGAGACAAATTTAACCAAACTTGGCCACAATCATCATTAGGGTATGTAGTTTAAAAAACATGTCCGATGAACTCATTTTCCAACCATCATGGCGACATGGCTGAAAATAGAACATAGGGGTAAAATGCTTATTTTGGCTTATATCTCTGAAACTAAAGCATTAAGAGGAAATACAACAGGGGGTAAACATGTTTACAGGTTTAGGTCTATCTGCCCAGAAATTTCCAGACAAATCAGACAAACTGTTGTTGGGTTGCTGTCCCTGGATTAGTAATTTTAAGGAAATTTTGCAGTTTTTGGTTATTATCTTGAATAATATTATAGATAAAGATAAACTGTAAACAGCAATATTGTTCTGCAAAGTAAATTCTACAAATAAGTCAAACATGACCAAAATGGTCAATTGACCCCCTTAAGGATTTTAACATAGTGTATTGCACAACAGCAAGAAATCTTTAATTGAATATAAATTCAATTCATATAACCAATTTCAAGTTCTTTGACTACATTTATTCAGAAACCTATAATATGTCAAATATTTACTTACAATCCAAATTCAGACTTGTATCAAGCTTGAATATTGTGTCCATTTTTGCCCCAACTGTTCAGGGTTGGACCTCTGCGGGCGTATCCAGCTGCACTCAGCGAAGCAGTTTATTCTAGTTTCCAGACAATAACTTGTGTTTAAGTGTATGGATCTCTCTAAAATTGTACTACAAAGGAAAGGCTGTGATTGAGTTTGGGGTGTAGTTGCTCCAAAGGGGGATTCAAAAAGTTTGTGGGGATTTTTTTACAATTTTCATATTTTTTTTTTCAAAATTTTTCAAATATCAAATTTTTGAAAAGGTTCAAGAAGAAATCTTCAATTGCACAGTATTGCGCAATAGATTTGTAAGATCTTTGACCACATTTATTTTGTGTCAGAAACCTATATTATGTCAAAAATTTGATCACAATCCAAATTCAGACAGTATCAAGCTTGAATATTGTGTGCAAATTTGCCCCAACTGTTCAGGGTTCGGCCTCTGCGGTCATATCAGGCTGCGCTCAGCGAAGCATTTTATTATTTTAAGAATTTTAGGTACCAGTCTTGCATTCCAGTTTCAGTTCTGTGTGCATATCAATACATGGATTGAAATAAAATATTTCATTTAATTAGATTATTTTGCTAGATAAATGTTTTCTGGTTGATTAAAAGTTTATGAATCAAAACATCTATCTAGATGTAAACCAACTGTTGCATCTTAGTGGAATATCAAACCATGAGAGTGGAAGGATATCAAAGTAGTTTTGACTTCAAGGTTTCATAGATTTTTACCCCCTGCATAATGCATTGCAGGGGACATAGAAATACTGGGCGTCCGTCCTTGTGTCTGTCGGTCTGTTTGTCTGGTCTTGTTAGCGCACGTTATGAAACTTATGCAGAATGCTTATTACCACAAAACACATATCAAGTTCGAATTTTGGTGGCGTCACTTTTACTGTTCTAGAGTTATGCCCCTTTACAAATGAAAAAAAAATTTGCCTCAATGAAATGTTATGAAACGTATACACAATGCTTATTACCACAAAACTCAGATGAAGTTCAAATTTGCGTAGCCTCACTTATACAGTTATTGAGTTATGTCCCATTTTAACGTTATATGCCAGCGGGAGCATCATCTGTGTCTCATGGCCACATTGGGGTCAGACCTATAATCCGACAGTCCCATAATCCGACAGTCCTGTAGTCCGACAGTCCTATAATCCGACAGCCCGATAGTCCGACAGCTCGATAGTCCGACGCGCGGTCACTTGTCTCTGAAATATATGCCTATATAGACATGGAATTTGTAAGTTGATATATTTTTTCACACAGAAAATTATCAAATCAGTCAGCATGACGTCTTGTACAGGGCCGCACTGATCCCATACGAACCGGATGAACTTTCACACCCTACACGTTCGCACCAAAAAGTCCGTTCGCACCCTACGCGTTTGGTTTTGTTTCTTTATGAAACAATGAAAAGAATAAATATTTATAGCAATACACTAACCAAAACTCGATTTTTTTCATTGTTTCATAATAAATTGACATTCTGAAAACGTTTTTTGTGTTGAGTAAATCTTAAATCATGCTTTGGTTAGAGAATTGCTATTTTATATATTTTTTCCATTGGAAGTACAGCGATTTATATTGCCATGCAAAAGCAGTGATAAGATATTATTTTGATGACAGAAAAATCGACGCAATTTATTAAGATTTCATTTCAAATCATGAAATATGAAACATCTTCTGAAAGTGTTATTACATCTTGAAAATTTGAGATAATGACACTATTCCTATTTTATCAAAACTTATGCTCTTTTAAGAACAAGAGAAAAGATAAAAAAAAAATATTTATTGCTTCTATGTAATTCAATCCGATGTAGTCGTTTCATATCTTCGGGGAAGAATACATCTAATACATGCGACATATCACATTCAATCACATTATACGTTATACCTGCACGTGCATGCGCATGTACAAAATGTATGTAAACAGACATTCTCATTATCAACACCCACATGAGGAATATATTAAGGTACCATTTGATTTTATGGAGGTTAGGGCTTGGATGAAAAATTTTGTCCCGTATCTTTTCTAGTTGTAATATCTGTCCTGCCTTTTTATTTTTCACTCTATCCGGTCCTGCCTTTTTTATTAGTTTATCCTGACTTTTTTGTACATAAATTGATTTTAGATAAATTGTCATTCTGCCTTTTTTTATTGCCAAGTTGCTTATCCTGACTTTTTTTTAACTCAAAACTCCTTTTCTTTTTTCAAATGTCATCGTACCCCCCTCCAAAAAAATCAAACGGTAGCTCTAACTTTTCAAATAGTATAGGATTTAATTTTATACCATTTTAACGCATTCCCTGTTTTTAATTTTAAACACTGCTGGCGTTCCGGCAGTGTGCTAATAGCTTATATGAAGACGAGATCCATACCCTTCGCAGCAACACGGTTTCGTATCGGATTAACGGACTGTCGGATTATCGGACTGTCGGACTATCGGTCTGTCGGAATTTCGGGGTGTCGGATTATAGCTACGCTCCCGGCCACATTCCCCATTTATTTTCAAAAGTTATGCTCCGGCTTGGAACTATTGAATTTTATGGAAAATGGAGGAGCTCTCACAAGTACAATTCTTACCAGATTTTTATAAAACTCATACTGTAGGTTAATATCAACAATATCTCGGACAAATTATATACTAGTGGCCAATCGACTTTTTTAAAGAGTTATGTATGCCTCTTGGAAATATAAAATACGTGCAACGTGGGGGACATTGGAATTTTTGTTCTTTTATTCTTTATTCTTTATTCTTTATTCTTTATTCTTTTTTTTCTTTATTCTTTGTGGCATCACACTTTTTTTTTACATAATCAGTATGTAATCTTCCTAGATTTTTATAAAACTTAGACAGAAGCTAATCCTCAACATGTTTAAGATCAAGAAATAAAATTTAAAGAGTATTTAATATTCATTTTGTATTTTACTGACAAATGGACTTGCTTTTAAACAACCAACATAACACTTTTACACTGAAACAATCACAGATGCATGATTTTTTTATACATTTGACATTTAAATACATTCTGAGGCTATTGTTTTTTTAAGACCATAACTACTTTGTGAATCTTTCATGCATTCTCTTCTTGTCTACAATGTTGGAGAGGGTTCATTGTTGATTATTCGCATATACATAGGTGAGCAGCAAATATTCTTTTCTTTAGAGCCTCTAGTATATAATTCAATAGACGATGTACATTTTTTCGTTATTAGTATAGAAATATAAGGAGATGTTATATGATTGCCAATGAGACAAATATTGACCAGAATTCAAACGACGAAGATAAAAGCAATCATAGGTACCGTACGTCACTCAACAATGAGAAAAACACACATTACGGGGGTCGCCCTGATATACAGACACCCACTAGTCCGACGTCCCATTGGTCCGACAGCCCAATAGTCCCACAAATGAAGGTCCATTACTGCCGTAATAGAAACTTTATTTCATAGAATCGTTCAAGTTGTTTGCGTGGTATTTAAACTACCCTTTTTTATTAGTATGTCTAATAAACAGAAACAGATAATACTATACCACCACTTAAGTATCTAAGAAATACTATGACCATATGCACATAAAGCAATCCAGAACCTTGCAAGTTTTGGTTAATTCGTACACGGTGTGTTCTGTGGGAAAATATACTAGGCAGCCTAAAAAGAAAATGTATAGAACAGTCCCCAGTAGTGCAGTCTCTCATCGTTAACGTAGTTTAGTATCAGAAACTGTCACTAAAAGTTGTCGAGTTGAAAATATGATTGAAAATTAGTGAATTTAAAAGTTTGTTCGAAGCTTCGTTAGTGAGATTAATCAATCAATGATAATTGGTTCTTTTTATGCAGACTTATTGGTGTTGAAACTTCGATTAAACGGAAGAAATTTGCCGTAAGCATGAACTTGTATTAAAATTACATAAAACATTTGCCACTGGACATTAAGAAAATTAACCAATCTGGATTGTGTACGAATAGCCATTGGAATGAAATTTTAATACCAGCGATAACATTTGTAAAATTTGCATATTAATATAACACCAAACTATTTTCTGAACATTGTTATTGCCATTCTTGTTTATTTCTCTGTTTTATGAAACTATATTTACTGTAGGTGTCTTTTTTTCTCGTTTTACAAATAATCCATCACTGATCGAAATTTTAACCGATTGCACAGCACAAGCAAACACGTTGCTGGCATTCCACAACAGTTCTTTGACATTGACACAGTAATGCAATGAGAGTTATAACGCAAGAGCGCCTCGGAAATAACAAATGTTAACGAAAAGAAGACTTTATACATGGTGGATTTCAAATGTAAGGTTTTGAGTGTTCATGATGGAGGCAAATCCATAAATCATTTGCATTTATAAAGTGTTGTAATACTCTCTCTCTCTCTCTCTCAGCTCAAATTTATATACAAACGAGGGTGTAGATGGAGGTTTACATAATAGAGAATAATGGACAAAAAATGTAAAGAATAGAGAGAATGGATAAAGGAAAAAAGAATAGAGAATAATGAGGTGCGAAAGTATAAAGAATATATAATTACGGACAATAGTATGAGAATAGAGAAAAATGTCATAAAAATAAAGAATACAGAAACGAAGGACCCACCTTGTTTAACCCCGCCACATCTTGTAATTGCCTGTTTGTAGTCCACAGCCTTTTATTTTAAGTTGTCTTTGCATGGTTTCTGTCTGTTATATCTGTTTTTCGTTTATTGTGTTGCCATAAACCAGGCAGTTTTTTTTTTTTTTTTTGTTTTTGTTTTTTGTGTGTTTTTATTTTTCATTTGAATTAGTTCACAGTTTTCGTTCCGGGACCTTTTATATATATCGTTAGAGGCAGTTTAGTTAAATGTAGTTGCTTAAACCAAAGTAATTTGAACTCTGCCTATAGTAACTAATGTCTCATTGACAAACATGCCATATCTTCATATTTTATATTAAAACCAAAGACTGACCAAAAACCGAGTTAGATCTTGCTCTTCAACGCACTTTGAATGTATCGCAGGGTCAAAATAGATCTAGCTTCAACATTTCTAAGTATAATCATTTAGCCCTATCTTATCACATATTGAAGTAGACGTTCAAAGACCTTATGTCGCTCACCTGGAATTTTAACACAAAATTATATGATATTTCGAATGATTTTTAACAAAAAGGCAAAACTTGGTAAAATCAGAGCACAAATAAAATAACTACTATAAGAAGTTGATCGATGACTTTGTTTACGTATGACTTGTTTGCAAATCATATTTTGCCAATCCTTTTTTTCTCTTATTTACTTTTATTTTGTATACTATAGTTTTGACTTAGTAATTATAAGGAATCGACTGAAGATTCTCGACATGCTGACTTATTTGTAGATCTTGTCCTGCTGATCAGTTTTGCTTCTTGTAAATTCTCTCGATCATCTATTGCTAACTATTATGACAAAATCACATTTCGTTGGTAAAGCCTTGGGAATCGATAATGAAGAAATTTGCTATTCGTTATCAATTTCTAGATATAAAAATTCGTAAGGGTTCCGCGGAACCCAGTGTCTCGCCTACTTTTGCTGTTAATCGCAGGCTCAACAAAAGTCAGGAAAAAAATCAATAAAAATATTCCTTTATATCTATATATCTTTTGATTGTAAGAAGCTTCTGTTAAAGTTTGGTATAAATCCCGGTTAGTTTATGAATCTAATAAATGTTTTAAAAACTTTAACTACAACTTTTTTTTCTTATTATGGCACCCTCAACGGAGTTGGGGTGACATATTGTTATTCTACGTTTCTTTTTTTTTTCTTTTTTTTATTATTATTTTTCTTCCACTATTTTTGTCCGGAGCAGTTCTCGGAATAGAATGGACCAAAGATGATGGAACTATGGTATAATGTTGACCACCATGCAAAGTTGTCCCTCTGACTTTGGAATGGTCAAGATGGCCACCGTTACCATGTAAACAGCAAAAATGCGAAAAAATTCAAAGTGTTCCAAACTGGAAGAAACTCCACAGGAATGGTAACTGGCATGTGCTGATTTGCAGTTTGACTTTGGAATTTTCAAAATGGCTGCCGTTACCATGGAAACAGCTAAAATATCAAAAATTCTAACTCTTTCGTTATAAGACGCAACTGGATGAAACTTTATGAAAATGTTACGCAGTCTGCTAAGATGTCAAGACAATATTTGGAATTTCCAAAATGGCCGCCGTTGTCATGTAAACTGGGGCCAAATTTTACATTTACCCTAAGGGAAAATGCATAAAATCAGCATTTTCTCAAAGAATATTTCACCAAAGTCAATGAAACTGTAATGATATATAACATGACATGTGGCAATGAGATGTCTGCTTTTAGAATTTTTGAATTATCCACTGTAAATAGATATAAGAAGATGTGGTATGAGTGCCAATGAGACAATGAGTAACCATGGAAACAGCAATAATGTCCAAAATTTCAAAAATAATCAAATTGCTGCAAACTGGATGAAACTTTACAGAAATGGTTACTGGCATGGGCAGAGTTGCATTTTGAAGTTGGAATTTTCAAAATGGCCGCCGTAACCATGGAAACAGCAAAAATGTCAAAAATTTCAAAATGCTCCAAACTTAATGAAACTTTACAAAAATGATAATTTGCATGTGTAGATGCGCTCTTTGACTTTGGAATTTTCAAAATGGCTGCCGCTCGCCTGGCAATGGGGGAAGGGTGCCATCCGTTATTGCTAGCAATTACAAATCTAGTTTTTCTTATTTTTCTTCCACACATTTTGTCCGCGCGAGTTCTTGGAATCCAATGGACCAATGTTGATGGAACTCAATTATAATGAGGACCCCCATGTGAAGTTGTGCACCTTGCTATGGAATGGTAAAAAATGGCCGCCGTTTCCATGGAAACAGCAAATATTCGAAAAAAATCAAAGTGTTCCAAACTGGAAGAAACTCCACAGGAATGGTAACTGGCATGTGCTGATTTGCAGTTTGACAGCAAAAATGTTCAAAATTTCAAAAAAAATCAAAATGCTGCAAACTGGAAGAAACTTTACAGAAATGGTAACTGGCATGGGCAGAGTTGCATTTTGAAGTTGGAATTTTCAAAATGGCCGCCGTAACCATGGAAACAGCAAAAAAGTTCAAAATTTCAAAATGCTCCAAACTTTATGAAACTTTACAAAAATGATAATTTGCATGTGTTCAAAATGCTCCAAACTTTATGAAACTTTACAAAAATGATAATTTGCATGTGTAGATGCACTCTTTGACTTTGGAATTTGCTAAATGGCTGCCGCTCACCTGGAAATGGGGGAAGGGTGCCATCCGCTATTGCTTGCAATGGCAAATCTAGTTATGTCACCCGATCGACAATGTCGGGTGACATATTGCTTTTCTTCTGTTTCTTTGTTTTTATTATTATTCTTCCACCTTTTTTTGTCCGGCAGATTTTTTGGAGCCAATGGAACCAATCTAAATGATAGTTCACTATAATGAGGAACACAAAATTTCGGGTTGCAGTAGGTCTTAAGAACATAAAAAATGGCTGCCGTTACCATGGAAACGGAACAAATGTGAAAAAATCCAATTTTTGGTTTTGGTGAACTATTTGGATATGCTTAAACTTAGAATCATTATATTTTGATACAATGTAGGTGCCGGCCATATACTGGTTTTGGATGATTTTGGCAATCATTGGAACTACTATGTTGCCATGGAAACTACACCAAAAATTTCAAAAATATCAAAATGCTCCAAACTTAATGAAACTTCACAGTAACAATGAGCAACATTGGAAGATGTGGCATTTGGAGTTAGAATTTCCAAAATGGCTGCTGTTACCATGGAAACAATGCAAAAAGGTCAAAATGCTCCAAAAACTTCAGGGTTTGGTGAATAATTTTGGTATGCTTTACCTTAGAATCATCAAATTTTTATACAATATACTTGTCCACTATATACAGGTTTTGAATGATTTTGACAATCATTGGAACTACTATGTTACCATGGATACAGGAGCAAAAATTTCAAAAATTTCAGAATGCTTCAAACTTAATGAAAATTCACAATAATGTTGACTGTCATGTGTGGAAGCGTCAATTGGCGTTGGAATTTCAAAAATGGCTGCCGTTACCATGGAAACAAGGCAAAAAAGGAAAAATTATGCGTAAAAATTGTAAATCCGCTAAATGTTCTAAAAAATAACAGAAAGATGAATAGCCATCAGTATATATGTGCATTCACTGTTTAAAATTTTAAAACTGGCTGCAATCTAGTGGCAATGGGGGAAGGGTGACATCCGCTATTGCTTGCAATGGCAAATCTAGTTAAGTCGCCAAAACGGAGTTTTGGAGACTTTATGTTTTGTCCCGTTTCTATTATTATTATTATTATTATTAAGTCGCCAAAACGGAGTTTTGGAGACTTTATGTTTTTGTCCTGTTTCTTATTATTATGTCACCCGATCGACAATGTCGGGTGACATATTGCTTTTCCTCTGTTTCTTTTTTTATTATGGCACCCTCAACGGAGTTGGGTGACATATTGTTATTGTTCGTTTCTTTTTCTTATTATTATTATTATTATTATTATATTTATTCTTCCACACTTTTTGTCCATGCTATTTCTCAGAATTGGCTTGAACAATATTGATGGAACTATACCATAATGTAGACCACTATATGAAATTGTGCAGTGGAGTATGGCATCATCAAGATGGCTGCCGTTACCATGGAAACTAATAAAATGTGAAAAATCAAGTTTTTGGTTTTGGTGAACTGTTTGGATCTGCTTAATCTCAGAATCATTATATTTTAATACAATGTAGGTGCCAAGTATATTCTGAGTTGGATGATTTTGGCAATCATTGGAACTACTATGTTGCCATGGAAACTACACCAAAAATTTCAAAAATATCAAAAGCTCCAAACTTAATGAGACTTCACAGTAACGATGAGCAACATTGGCAGATGTGAAATTTGGCGTTGAATTCCCAAAATGTCTGCCGTTACCATGGAAACAATGCAAAAGGTCAAAATGCTCCAAAACTTAAGGGTTTTGGGAATAATTTTGGTATGCTTTAACTTAAAATCATCAGTTTTTATACCATATAGTTGTCTACTATATACAGGTTTTGGATGATTTTGACAGGCATTGGAACTTAAATGTAATCATGGATACAGAAGCAAAATGTCCAAAAATCTCAAAATGCTCAAAACCTAATGAAACTCATTATAAATGGTAAATGGTAAGTAAAGATAAGACTTTGGACTTTGGAATTTCCAAAATGACTGCCGTTGCCATGGAAACTGCAAAATGTGAAAAATCGAAAATGCTCAAAACTTTCTAAAAATTGACAAACAAATATGTTCTAATGTATTTATGTGTAAATACTGTTTCAAATTTTCAAAATGGCTGCAGTTTAGTGGCAATGTGGGAAGGGTGCCATCCGCTATTGCTTGCAATGGCAAATCTAGTTTTATTATTTTCTTATACGCATTTTGTCCGCGCGAGTTCTTGGAATCCAATTGACCAATGTTGATGGAACTCTACTATAATGAGGAACCCCATGTGAAGTTGTGCACCTTGCTATGGAATGGTAAAAAATGGCCGCCGTTTCCATGGAAACAGCAAAAATGCGAAAAAAATCAAAGTGTTCCAAACTGGAAGAAACTCCAGAGGAATGGTAACTGGCATGTGCTGATTTGCAGTTTGACTTTGGAATTTTCAAAATGGCTGCCGTTACCATGGAAACAGCTAAAATATCAAAAATTCTAACTCTTTCGTTATAAGACCCAACTGGATGAAACTTTATGAAAATGTTACCCAGTCTGCTAAGATGTCAAGACAATATTTGGATATTCCAAAATGGCCGCCGTTGTCATGGAAACTGGGGGCAAATTTTACATTTACCCTATGGGAAAATGCATAAAATCAGCATTTTCTCAAAGAGTATTTCACCAAAGTCAATGAAACTGTAATGATATATAACATGACATGTGGCAATGAGATGTCTGCTTTTAGAATTTTTGAATTATCTACTGTAACCATGGAAACAGCAAATGTCCAAAATTTCAAAAATAAGCAAATTGCTGCAAACTGGATGAAACTTTACAGAAATGGTAACTGGCATAGTCAGAGTTGCATTTGAAGTTGGAATTTTAAAATGGCCGCCGTAACCATGGAAACAGCAAAATGTCAAAATTTCAAAATGCTCCAAACTTAATGAAACTTTACAAAAGGATAATTTGCATGTGTAGATGCGCTCTTTGACTTTGGAATTTTCAAAATGGCTGCCGCTCGCCTGTCAATGGGGGAAGGGTGCCATCCGTTATTGCTAGCAATTACAAATCTAGTTAAGTCGCCAAAACGGAGTTTTGGAGACTTATTGTTTTTGTCCCGTTTCTTATTATTATTATTATTAAGTCGCCAAAACGGAGTTTTGGAGACTTATTGTTTTTGTCCCGTTTCTTATTAAGTCGCCAAAACGGAGTTTTGGAGACTTATTGTTTTGTCCCGTTTATTATTATTATTATTATTATTATTATTCTTATTCTTCTTTTCTAAACCCTTAAACTGTCCTACCATTTTCTTGGAAGCTATAGAGGATGGAAACTTTATATTTTTCTGGGTATGGGTCTGCATCATGGGGTTGCAGAACCCAATGTTCATGATACCAGGGTGTCATCTTGGCATAATTAGGGGGGCTCAAAGATGGGTGGGGTCAAATTTATTTTACATTTCTTAAATTTGCTACTGTATGTAGAGTAGATGGAATTATGATTACTTTTATGAATATTAAGAGACACATGTCTGCTTCAACATGGAACTTTTTATTTCAGTAGGGGTCTCCTTGGCATAATTTGAGGGGGTGAATTTTCATGGAACATTCTAGAACAATAGTCATGTGATTAGTCATGTGATAGTGTTGAATTATTCCTATGTACTTTTTATGTTATATAATGATAGATTATTACAGGTAGCACCATATGTAGCTGTAATTCGACTTTGGAATTTTAAAATGGCCGCCGTTACCATGGAAACTGCAAAATGTGAAAATTTTAAAATGCTTCAAATTTAATGAAATTTTACAGATATGTTAACGAGTGTATGTAGATTTGAATTTGACTTTGGAATTTCCAAAATGGCCGCCGTTGCCATGGAAACAACAAAATGCGAAAATCTAGATTTGGTCCAATCTTTATGAAAGTTGACAGTAATGTTACCTGTCATGTGTAGATGTGCCATCCGACTTTGGAATTTTCAAAATGGCTGCCGTTACCATGGAAACTGCAAAATGTCCAAAATTCAAAATGCTTCAAACTTAATGAAACTTTACACAAATGTTGACTGTCTTATGTAGATGTGGCATTTGACCTTGGAATTTCCAAAATGGCCACCGTAACCATGGAAACACGAATGCCTAAATTTGAAAATTGGTCCAATTTTTATGAAACTTGTAAGTAATGTGACCTGTCATGTGTAGATGTGCTATCCGACTATGAAA
Source organism: Mytilus coruscus (assembly GCA_017311375.1). Classification (NCBI taxonomy): domain Eukaryota; kingdom Metazoa; phylum Mollusca; class Bivalvia; order Mytilida; family Mytilidae; genus Mytilus; species Mytilus coruscus. The sequence goes on along the minus strand of CM029605.1, from coordinate 25,411,227 downwards.
TTTCAAAATGGCTGCCGTTACCATGGAAACAGCAGAACAATGGTTGGGGGCCGTTTTGGCGACTTTTGTGTTAGCATCCTAACACAGGATTACTTGTTATTATTATTCTTATTCTTCTTTTTCTAAACCCTTAAACTGTCCTACCATTTTCTTGGAAGCTATAGAGGATGGAAACTTTATATTTTTTCTGGGTATGGGTCTGCATCATGGGGTTGCAGAACCCAATGTTCATGATACCAGGGTGTCATCTTGGCATAATTAGGGGGGCTCAAAGATGGGTGGGGTCAAATTTATTTTACATTTCTTAAATTTGCTACTGTATGTAGAGTAGATGGAATTATGATTACTTTTATGAATATTAAGAGACACATGTCTGCTTCAACATGGAACTTTTTATTTCAGTAGGGGTCTCCTTGGCATAATTTGAGGGGTGAATTTTCATGGAACATTCCAGAACATCAATGTTAAATTTATTCTTGAGACATTTGATGCTATATGATGGTATATAATTATGGAGAGAACAAATTGCAGCAATACTTTGACTTTGGAATTTCAAAATGGCCGCCGTTACCATGGAAACAGCAAAATATGAAAAACTTTAAAATGCTTTAAATTTAATAAAACTTATAACAAATGTTGCCTAGCTTATGTAGACTTGACTTTTGAGTTTGGAATTTCTAAAATGGCCGCCGTTGCCATGGAAACTGCTAAAATTTCAAACATTTCAAAATGCTTCAAAATTGATGAAACTTAAAACAAATGTTGCCTTGCATATCTGCACTTGACTTTTGAATTTGGAATTTCAAAAATGGCCGCCGTTACCATGGAAATGGCTCAAATGTAAAAACAATCAAAATTCTTTAAATTTAATAAAACTTTACACATACGTTATCTGGCATCATGGATACCACAGAACAACGATTTGGGGTCCGTTTGGCGACTTTTGTGTTAGCATCCTAACACAGGATTACTAGTTAAGTCGCCAAAACGGAGTTTTGGGGACTTTATGTTTTTGTCCCGTTTCTTATTATTATTATTATTATTATTATTATTATTATTATTATTCTTCTTAACCCTAATTTGTCCGACCATTTTCTTCCAAGCCTTAAATGATGGAAACTTTATATTTGGTATGATGTTGGGGTAGTATCCCTAGGGGTGCATTCGCTATTTTTATTTCAAATGGGGTCAACTTGGCACTTTTGGGGCCGGAACATGGGTGGGGTCATTTTTCGACTATTGATTCGCTACTGGTAGAACCTTTAAGTTTTGTGTAATACAAGAGACCGATGTCCAGGTGTCCATTCCACATTTTTATTTCAGCCGGGGTCATCTTGGCATTATTTTAGGGGTCAATTTTCATGGAACATTCTAGAACAATAGTCATGTGATTAGTCATGTGATAGTGTTGAATTATTCCTATGTACTTTTATGTTATATAATGATAGATTATTACAGGTAGCACCATATGTAGCTGTAATTCGACTTTGGAATTTTAAAATGGCCGCCGTTACCATGGAAACTGCAAAATGTGAAATTTTTTAAAATGCTTTAAATTTAATGAAATTTTACAGAGATGTTAACGAGTGTATGTAGATTTGAATTTGACTTTGGAATTTCCAAAATGGCCGCCGTTGCCATGGAAACAACAAAATGCAAAAATCTAGATTTGGTCCAATCTTTATGAAACTTGACAGTAATGTGACCTGTCATGTATACATGTGCCATCCGACTTTGGAATTTTCAAAATGGCTGCCGTTACCATGGAAACTGCAAAATGTCAAAAATTCAAAATTCTTCAAACTTAATGAAACTTTACACAAATGTTAACTGTTTTATGTAGATGTGGCATTTGACTTTGAAATTTCAAAATGGCCACCGTAACCATGGAAACACGAATGCCTAAATTTGAAAATTGGTCCAATTTTATGAAACTTGTAAGTAATGTGACCTGTCATGTGTAGATATGCTATCCGACTATGAAATTTCAAAATGGCTGCCGTTACCATGGAAACAGCAGAACAATGGTTGGGGTCCGTTTTGGCGACTTTTGTGTTAGCATCCTAACACAGGATTACTTGTTAAGTCGCCAAAACGGAGTTTTGAGACTTATTGTTTTGTCCCGTTTATTATTATTATTATTATTATTATTCTTATTCTTCTTTTCTAAACCCTTAAACTGTCCTACCATTTTCTTGGAAGCTATAGAGGATGGAAACTTTATATTTTTCTGGGTATGGGTCTGCATCATGGGGTTGCAGAACCCAATGTTCATGATACCAGGGTGTCATCTTGGCATAATTAGGGGCTCAAAGATGGGTGGGGTCAAATTTATTTTACATTTCTTAAATTTGCTACTGTATGTAGAGTAGATGGAATTATGATTACTTTTATGAATATTAAGAGACACATGTCTGCTTCAACATGAAACTTTTTATTTCAGTAGGGGTCTCCTTGGCATAATTTGAGGGGTGAATTTTCATGGAACATTCTAGAACATCAGTGTTGCATTAATTCTAGAGACATAAAATGTTATATGATGGTATATTATAATGGGTAGCACCATATGCAACAGCAGTTTGACTTTGCAATTTCCAAAATGGCTGCCGTTACCATGGAAACAATGCAAAAAAGGTCAAAATGCTTCAAAAACCTTAAAGTAGCCTTTACTCTCTTAAAATGGTAGGTCAAATCCATTGAAACTTTGATGGTATGTTCCCTCCCATGTACCAATATGGCATCTGTCATTACATTTTGGGAATGGTCTTTGTAACCATGGAAACCAGCCAAAATTTCAAAAATTTCAGAAATTTCAAAATGCCCCAAACTTGATAAAACTTCACTGAAATGTCAACTGAGATGTGCAGAGTTGCTATTTGTCTTTTGAATTTTCAAAATGGCCGCCGTTGCCATGGAAACAACAAAAAATACAAACATAAACTGACTATGCAGTATGGGCTTTGCTCATTGTTGAAGGCCGTACATTGACCTATAGTTGTTAATTTCTGTGTCATTTGGTCTCTTGCGGAGAGTTGTCTCATTGGCAATCATACCACATCTTCTTTTTAATATATAAAACACCTCGTAAATTTGAGGCAAAATTCCGTTATCAAGAGTATGTGCATACGATCAAATACAAATCTGTACTGCAAAACATCTTCTAGAATATGCTAGAAGAAAAAAATATATAATTTAACGTGCTTCTATTCTATACAAAAATCGTACTGTGAAGAAAATCGCCACCGACAGAGAGAGAAACACTAAGAGTACATATTAGTGACATTTCTGTACTTGCATTACAGTACACATCCGTGAATTACACACCTGCTAAAATATGTATACACATTAGCTGAAATCAATCGATGAACGTGTAATTTAATTGTACAAAATAAGATACAAGTATCGTGTGATACGCGAGCTATTAAAGAACAAAATGAACAGTTAGTATGGCGCTCCGTCAATATATACACATGTTGTCTGTCCAAGGTCCCTCTAAAAGGAATATAAATATGCTAAGTCCACGATAATATACTTGCGTATCATGTGACGCCACGTTCTTCCTCGCGCGAGCTATTGAAGAACAGAATGAACAGTTAGTATGCCGCTCCGTCAATATATACACATGTTGTCTGTCCAAGGTCCCCTCTAAAAAGAATATAAATATGCTAAGTCCACGATAATATACTTGCGTATCATGTGACGCCACGTTCTTCCTCGCGCGTGGGTCTAATTTTAGATTCTAAAGAATTCCCAAACTATGTATAGAACTCAAACTTATTCTACGGGAAGAAAAAAAAGGGGGGGGTGATCAAAGACATGCCAATTCCAGCATGTATAATAGATGTGCCATTTGACTCTGGTACACTCAAAATGGTTGCTGCTACTGTGACAATGTCCAGTACAGGGTGACATCCTCCGCTATTGCTTGCAATAGCAAATCTAGTTAAGTCGCCAAAACGGAGTTTTGGAGACTTTATGTTTTTGTCCCGTTTCTTCTTCTTCTTATTAAGTCGCCAAAACGGAGTTTTGGAGACTTTATGTTTTTGTCCCGTTTCTTCTTATTATTATTATTATTATTATTATTATTATTATTATTATTATTATTATTCTTAACCCTAATTTGTCCGACCATTTTCTTCCAAGCCTTAAATGATGGAAACTTTATATTTGATATGATGTTGGGGTAGTATCCTAGGGTGCATTCGCTATTTTTATTTCAAATGGGGTCAACTTGGCACTTTTGGGGGCCGGAACATGGGTGTGGTCATTTTCAACTATTGATTCGTTACTGGTAGAACCTTTAAGTTTTGTGTAGTACAAGAGACCGATATCCAGGTGTCCATTCCACATTTTTATTTCAACCTGGGGTCATCTTGGCATTATTTTAGGGGTCAATTTTCATGGAATATTCTAGAACAATAGTCATGTGATTAGTCATGTGATAGTGTTGAATTATTCCTATGTACTTTTATGTTATATAATGATAGATTATTACAGGTAGCACCATATGTAGCTGTAATTCGACTTTGGAATTTTAAAATGGCCGCCGTTACCATGGAAACTGCAAAATGTGAAAATTTTTAAAATGCTTCAAATTTAATGAAATTTTACAGAGATGTTAACGAGTGTATGTAGATTTGGAATTTGACTTTGAATTTCCAAAATGGCCGCCGTTGCCATGGAAACTGCAAAATGTCAAAAATTCAAAATGCTTCAAACTTAATGAAACTTTACACAAATGTTGACTGTCTTATGTAGATGTGGCATTTGACTTTGGAATTTCCAAAATGGCCACCGTAACCATGGAAACACGAATGCCTAGATTTGAAAATTGGTCCAATTTGTATGAAACTTGTAAGTTATGTCACCTGTCATGTGTAGATGTGTATCCGACTATGAAATATCAAAATGGCTGCCGTTACCATGGAAACAGCAGAACAATGGTTGGGGCCGTTTGGCGACTTTTGTGTTAGCATCCTAACACAGGATTACTTGTTATTATTATTCTTATTCTTCTTTTCTAAACCCTTAAACTGTCCTACCATTTTCTTGGAAGCTATAGAGGATGGAAACTTTATATTTTTCTGGGTATGGGTCTGCATCATGGGGTTGCAGAACCCAATGTTCATGATACCAGGGTGTCATCTTGGCATAATTAGGGGGGCTCAAAGATGGGTGGGGTCAAATTTATTTTACATTTCTTAAATTTGCTACTGTATGTAGAGTAGATGGAATTATGATTACTTTTATGAATATTAAGAGACACATGTCTGCTTCAACATGGAACTTTTTTATTTCAGTAGGGGTCTCCTTGGCATAATTTGAGGGGGTGAATTTTCGTGGAACATTCTAGAACAATAGTCATGTGATTAGTCATGTGATAGTGTTGAATTATTCCTATGTACTTTTTATGTTATATAATGATAGATTATTACAGGTAGCACCATATGTAGCTGTAGTTCGACTTTGGAATTTTTAAAATGGCCGCCGTTACCATGGAAACTGCAAAAATGTGAAAATTTTTTAAAATGCTTCAAATTTAATGAAATTTTACAGATATGTTAACGAGTGTATGTAGATTTGGAATTTGACTTTGGAATTTCCAAAATGGCCGCCGTTGCCATGGAAACAACAAAAATGCGAAAAATCTAGATTTGGTCCAATCTTTATGAAAGTTGACAGTAATGTTACCTGTCGTGTGTAGATGTGCCATCCGACTTTGGAATTTTCAAAATGGCTGCCGTTACCATGGAAACTGCAAAATGTCAAAAATTCAAAATGCTTCAAACTTAATGAAACTTTATACAAATGTTGACTGTATTATGTAGATGTGGCATTTGACTTTGGAATTTCAAAATGGCCACCGTAACCATAGAAACACGAATGCCTAAATTTGAAAATTGGTCCAATTTTTATGAAACTTGTAAGTAATGTGACCTGTCATGTGTAGATGTGCTATCCGACTATAAAATTTCAAAATGACTGCCGTTACCATGGAAACAGCAGAACAATGGTTGGGGCCGTTTTGGCGACTTTGTGTTAGCATCCTAACACAGGATTACTTGTTATTAAGTCGCCAAAACGGAGTTTTGGAGACTTTATGTTTTTGTCCCGTTTCTTATTATTATTATTATTATTATTATTATTATTATTATTATTCTTCTTAACCCTAATTTGTCCGACCATTTTCTTCCAAGCCTTAAATGATGGAAACTTTATATTTGGTATGATGTTGGGGTAGTATCCCTAGGGTGCATTCGCTATTTTTATTTCAAATGGGGGTCAACTTGGCACTTTTTGGGGGCCGGAACATGGGTGGGGTCATTTTTCGACTATTGATTCGCTACTGGTAGAACCTTAAAGTTTTGTGTAATACAAGAGACCGATGTCCAGGTGTCCATTCCACATTTTTTATTTCAGCCCGGGGTCATCTTGGCATTATTTTAGGGGGTCAATTTTCATGGAACATTCTAGAACAATAGTCATGTGATTAGTCATGTGATAGTGTTGAATTATTCCTATGTACTTTTTATGTTATATAATGATAGATTATTACAGGTAGCACCATATGTAGCTGTAGTTCGACTTTGGAATTTTTAAAATGGCCGCCGTTACCATGGAAACTGCAAAAATGTGAAATTTTTTTAAAATGCTTCAAATTTAATGAAATTTTACAGAGATGTTAACGAGTGTATGTAGATTTGGAATTTGACTTTGGAATTTCCAAAATGGCCGCCGTTGCCATGGAAACAACAAAAATGCGAAAAATCTAGATTTGGTCCAATCTTTATGAAACTTGACAGTAATGTGACCTGTCATGTGTAGATGTGCCATCCGACTTTGGAATTTTCAAAATGGCTGCCGTTACCATGAAAACTGCAAAAATGTCAAAAAATTCAAAATTCTTCAAACTTAATGAAACTTTACACAAATGTTAACTGTCTTATGTAGATGTGCCATTTGACTTTGGAATTTCCAAAATGGCCACCGTAACCATGGAAACACGAATACCTAAATTTGAAAATTGGTCCAATTTTTATGAAACTTGTAAGTAATGTGACCTGTCATGTGTAGATGTGCTATCCGACTATGAAATTTCAAAATTGCTGCCGTTACCATGGAAACAGCAGAACAATGGTTTGGGCCGTTTGGCGACTTTTGTGTTAGCATCCTAACACAGGATTACTTGTTATTATTATTCTTCTTAACCCTAATTTGTCCGACCGTTTTCTTCCGAGCCTTAAATGATGGAAACTCTATATTTGGTATGATGTTGGGGTAGTATCCCTAGGGGTGCATTCACTATTTTTATTTCAAATGGGGTCAACTTGGCACTATTTGGGGCCGGAACATGGGTGGGGTTATTTTTCGACTATTGATTCGCTACTGGTAGAACCTTTAAGTTTTGTGTAATACAAGAGACCGATGTCTAGGTGTCCATTCCACATTTTTATTTCAGCCGGGGTCATCTTGGCATTATTTTAGGGGTCAATTTTCATAGAACATTCTAGAACAATAGTCATGTGATTAGTCATGTGATAGTGTTGAATTATTCCTATGTACTTTTATGTTATATAATGATAGATTATTACAGGTAGCACCATATGTAGCTGTAATTCTACTTTAGAAATTTTAAAATGGCCGCCGTTACCATGGAAACTGCAAAAATGTGAAAATTTTTGAAAATGCTTCAAATTTAATGAAATTTTACAGAGATGTTAACGAATGTATGTAGATTTGAATTTGACTTTGGAATTTCCAAAATGGCCGCCGTTGCCATGGAAACAACAAAAATGCGAAAAATCGAGATTTGGTCCAATCTTTAAGAAACTTGACAGTAATGTGACCTGTCATGTGTAGATGTGCCATCCGACTTTGGAATTTTCAAAATGGCTGCCGTTACCATGGAAACTGCAAAATGTCAAAAATTCAAAATGCTTCAAACTTAATGAAACTTTAAACAAATGTTGACTGTCTTATGTAGATGTGGCATTTGACTTTGGAATTTCAAAATGGCCACTGTAACCATGGAAACACGAATGCCTAAATTTGAAAATTGGTCCAATTTTATGAAACTTGTAAGTTATGTGACCTGTCATGTGTAGATGTGCTATCCGACTATGGAATTTCAAAATGGCTGCCGCTACCATGGAAACAGCAGAACAATGGTTGGGGGCCGTTTTGGCGACTTTTGTGTTAGCATCCTAACACAGGATTACTTGTTAAGTCGCCAAAACGGAGTTTTGGAGACTTATTGTTTTTGTCCCGTTTCTTATTATTATTATTCTTATTCTTCTTTTTCTAAACCCTTAAACTGTCCTACCATTTTCTTGGAAGCTATAGAGGATGGAAACTTTATATTTTTTCTGGGTATGGGTCTGCATCATGGGGGTTGCAGAACCCAATGTCCATGATACCAGGGTGTCATCTTGGCATAATTAGGGGGGCTCAAAGATGGGTGGGGTCAAATTTTTTTTACATTTCTTAAATTTGCTACTGTATGTAGAGTAGATGGAATTATGATTACTATTATGAATATTTAGAGACACATGTCTGCTTCAATATGGAACTTATTTTATTTCAGTAGGGGGTCTCCTTGGCATAATTTGAGGGGGGTGAATTTTCATGGAACATTCCAGAACATCAATGTTAAATTTATTCTAGCGACATTAAATGATATATGATGGTATATTATTATAGAGAACAATTTGCATCAACAATTCGACTTTAGAATTTTTAAAATGGCGGCCGTTACCATGGAAACAGCAAAATTATGAAAAATTTCAAAATGCTTCAAATTTAATGAAACTTATAACAAATGTTGCCTAGATTATGTAGACCTGACTTTTGAGTTTAGAATTTCCAAAATGGCGGCCGTTGCCATGGAAACTGCTAAAATGTGAAAAATTTCAAAATGATTCAAAATTGATGAAACTTAAAACAAACATTGCCTAGCATGTGTAAACATGACTTTTGACACTAAAATTTCCAAAATGGATGCCGTAACCATGGAAACAGCAAAAATGTGAAAAAGTAAAAATACTTTAAATATAATGACACATTTCACAAATGTTAAGTAGCACTATGGATACCGCAGAACAATGAATTTGGGTCCGTTTTGGCGACTTTTGTGTTAGCATCCTAACACAGGATTACTAGTTATTATTATTTTTATTATTTTTCTTCCACACATTTTGTCCGCGCGAGTTTTTGGAATCCAATGGACCAATGTTGATGGAACTCTACTATAATGAGGACCCACATGTAAAGTTGTGCACCATGCTATGGAATGGTAAAAATGGCCGCCGTTTCCATGGAAACAGCAAAATGCGAAAAAATCAAAGTGTTCCAAACTGGAAGAAACTCCACAGGAATGGCAACTGGCATGTGCTGATTTGCAGTTTGACTTTGGAATTTTCAAAATGGCTGCCGTTATTATGGAAACAGCTAAAATATCAAAATTCTAACCCTTTCGTTATAACATCCAACTGAATGAAACTTTATGAAAATGTTATCCAGTATGCCAAGATGTCAAGACAATATTTGGATAGTTCAAAATGGCCGCCGTTGTCATGTCATGGAAACTGGGGCAAGTTTTGCATTGACCCTATGGAAAATGCATAAAATCAGCATTTTCTCAAAGAGTATTTCACCAAAACAATGAAACTGTAATGATATATAACATGACATGTGGCAATGAGATGTCTGCTCTTAGAATTTTTGAATTATCCACTGTAACCATGGAAACAGCAAAACTGTCCAAAATTTCAAAAAAAATCAAAATGCTGCAAACTGTATGAAACTTTACAGAAATGGTAACTGGCATGGGTAGAGTTGCATTTTGAAGTTGGAATTTTCAAAATGGCCGCCGTCACCATGGAAACAGCAAAAATGTCAAAAATTACAAAATGCTCCAAACTTAATGAAACTTCACAAAAATGATAATTTGCATGTGTAGATACGCTCTTTGACTTTGGAAATTTCAAAATGGCTGCCGTTATCCTGGCAATGGGAGGACGAGGGTGCCATCCGTTATTGCTAGCAATTACAAATCTAGTTATTATTATTATTATTATTATTATTATTCCACCTAATTTTGTCCTGCAGTTTTCTCAGCGCCTAATGCACCAATCTTAATGGTTGTTCACTATAACAAGGAACCCTGACTTACGAGTTGCAGTGCAACTTTGGCACTAAAAATGGATGTCATCACCATGGAAACCAAAGAAAGGTGAAAAATAAAATTTTAGAGTCTGGTGGATTATTTGGATACGCATAAACTTAGAATCATGATATTTTAATACAATGTAGGTGCCCACTATATACTGGTTTTGGATGATTTTGCCAATCATTGAACTACTATGTTGCCATGGAAACTACACCAAAAATTTCAAAAATATCAAAATGATCCAAACCTTATGAAACTTCACAGTAATGATGAGCAACATTTAATTTAGTAGATGTGATATTTGGCTTTGGAATTTCCAAAATGGCTGTTGTTACCATGGAAACAATGCAAAAAGGTTAAAATGCTTCAAAACCTTAAAGTAGCCTTTACTCTCTTAAAATGGTAGGTCAAATCCATTGAAACCTGGATGGTATGGGCTTCGCTCATTGTTGAAGGCCGTACAGTGACCTATAGTTGTTAATTTCTGTGTCATTTTGTCTCTTGTGGATAGTTGTCTCATTGGCAATCATACCACATCTTCTTTTTTATTTATAAAACAGCTCGTAAATTTGAGGCAAAATTCTGTAGTCAAGAGTATGTGCATACGATCAAATACAAATCTGTACTGCAGAACATCTTCTAGAATATTGTAGAAGAGAAAAAATATATAATTTAACGTGCTTCTATTGTATACAAAAATCGTGCTTTGAAGAGAAAATTGCCACCGAGAGAGAGAAACACTAAGAGTACATATTAGTGACATTTCTGTACTTGCATTAAAGTACACATCCGTGAATCACACACCTGCTCAAATATACACATTAGCTGAAATCAATCGATGAACGTGTAATTTAATTGTACAAGATAAGATACATGTATCGTGTGATACGCGAGCTATTAAAGAACAAAATGAACAGTTAGTATGCCACTCCGTCAATATATACACATGTTGTCTGTCCAAGGTCCCCTCTAAAAAGAATATAAATGTGCTAAGTCCACGATAATATACTTGCGCATCACGTGACGCCACGTTCTTCCTCGCGCGTGGGTCTATTTTTAGATTATAAAGAATTCCCAGACTATGTATAGAACTCAAACTTATTCTACGAGAAGAGAAAGGGGGTCAAAGACATGCCAATTCCAGCATGTATAATAGATGTGCCATTTGACTTTAGTACACTCAAAATAGTTGCTGCTACTGTGACAATGTCCAGTACAGGGTGACATCCTCCGCTATTGCTTGCAATAGCAAATCTAGTTATTATTATTAAGTCGCCAAAACGGAGTTTTGGAGACTTTATGTTTTGTCCTGTTTCTTATTATGTCACCCGATCGACAATGTCGGGTGACATATTGCTTTTCCTCCGTTTCTTTATTATTATTATTATTATTATTATTATTATTATTATTATTATTCCACCTAATTTTGTCCTGCAGTTTTCTCAGAGCCTAATGCACCAATCTTAATGGTTGTTTACTATAACAAGGAACCCTGACTTACGAGTTGCAGTGCAACTTTGGCACTAAAAATGGATGCCATCACCATGGAAACCAAAGAAAGGTGAAAAATAAAATTTTAGAGTTTGGTGGATTATTTGGATATGCATTAACTTAGAATCATTATATTTTAATACAATGTAGGTGCCCACTATGCCCGCTATTGCTTGCAATGGCAAATCTAGTTATTATTATTATTATTATTATTATTCTTAACCCTATTTTGTCCGACCATTTTCTTCCAAGCCTTAAATGATGGGAACTTTATATTTGGTATTATGATGGGGTAGTATCCTAGGGTGCATTCACTATTTTTATTTAAAATGGGGTCAACTTGGCACTATTTAGGGGCCGGAACATGGGTGGGGTCATTTTCGACTATTGATTCGCTACTGGTAGAACCTTTAAGTTTTGTGTAATACAAGAGACCGATGTCCAGGTGTCCATTCCACATTTTTATTTCAGCCCGGGGTCATCTTGGCATTATTTTAGGGGTCAATTTTCATGGAACATTCTAGAACAATAGTCATGTGATTAGTCATGTGATAGTGTTGAATTATTCCTATGTACTTTTATGTTATATAATGATAGATTATTACAGGTAGCACCATATGTAGCTGTAATTCGACTTTGGAATTTTTAAAATGGCCGCCGTTACCATGGAAACTGCAAAAATGTGAAATTTTTTAAAAATGCTTCAAATTTAATGAAATTTTACAGAGATGTTAACGAGTGTATGTAGATTTGGAATTTGACTTTGGAATTTCCAAAATGGCCGCCGTTGCCATGGAAACAACAAAAATGCGAAAAATCTAGATTTGGTCCAATCTTTATAAAACTTGACAGTAATGTGACCTGTCATGTGTAGATGTGCCATCCGACCTTGGAATTTTCAAAATGGCTGCCGTTACCATGGAAACTGCAAAATGTCAAAAAATCAAAATGCTTCAAACTTAATGAAACTGTACACAAATGTTGACTGTCTTATGCAGATGTGGCATTTGACTTTGGAATTTCAAAATGGCCACCGTAACCATGGAAACACGAATGCTTAAATTTTATGAAACTTGTAAGTAATGTGACCTGTCACCTGTAGATGTGATATCCGACTTTGAAATTTCAAAATGGCTGCCGTTACCATGGAAACAGCAGAACAATGGTTGGGGGCCGTTTTGGCGACTTTTGTGTTAGCATCCTAACACAGGATTACTTGTTATTATTATTATGTCACCCGATCGACAATGTCGGGTGACATATTGCTTTTCCTCTGTTTCTTTGTTATTATGTCACCCGATCGACAATGTCGGGTGACATCTTGCTTTTCTGTTTCTTTGTTATTATTATTATTCTTTCACCTTTTTGTCCGTCAGATTTTTTGGAGCCAATGGAACCAATCTTAATGATAGTTCACTATAATGAGGAACAAAAATTTCGGGTTGCAGTAGGTCTTAAGAACATAAAATGGCTGCCGTTACCATGGAAACGGAACAAATGTGAACAAATCCAGTTTTGGTTTTGGTGAACTATTTGGATATGCTTAAACTTAGAATCATTATATTTTAATACAATGTAAATGCCCACTATATACTGGTGCTGGATGATTTTGGCAATCATTGGAACTACTGTGTTGCCATGGAAACTACACCAAAATTTCAAAAATATCAAAATGCTCCAAACTTAATGAAACTTCACAGTAACGATGAGCAACATTGGAAGATGTGGCATTTGGAGTTAGAATTTCCAAAATGGCTGCTGTTACCATGGAAACAATGCAAAAACGTCAAAATGCTCCAAAAACTTCAGGGTTTGGTGAATAATTTTGTATGCTTTAACTTAAAATCATCAAATTTTTATACAATATAGTTGTCCATTATTTACAGGTTTTGAATGATTTTGACAATCATTGGAACTACTATGTTACCATGGATACAGGAGCAAAATTTCAAAATTTCAGAATGCTTCAAACTTAATGAAACTTCACAATAATGTTGACTGTCATGTGTGGAAGTGGCAATTGGCGTTGGAATTTCCAAAATGGCTGCCGTTACCATGGAAACAAGGCAAAAAGGAGAAATTATGCGTAAAATTGTAAATCCACTAAATGTTCTAAAAATAACAGAATGGTGAATAGCCATCAGTATATATATGCATTCACTGTTTAAAATTTTAAAACTGGCTGCAATCTAGTGGCAATGGGGAAGGGTGACATCCGCTATTGCTTGCAATGGCAAATCTAGTTATTATTATTATTCTTCCAATGATTTTTGTCCGGCAGCTTTTTTGGAGACAATGTAACCAATCTTAATGATAGTTAACTATAATGAGGAACACAAAATTTCGGGTTGCAGTAGGTCTTAAGACCATTAAAAATGGCTGCCGTTACCATGGAAACGGAACAAATGTGAAAAAATCCAGTTTTTGGTTTTGGTAAATTATTTAGAGATGTTTTAACTTAGAATCATTATATTTTGATACAATGTAGGTGCCCACTATTTACTGGTTTTGGATGATTTTTGGCAATCATTGGAACTACTATGTTGCCATGGAAACTACACCAAAATTTTCCAAAATATCAAAATGCTCCAAATTTAATGAAACTTCACAGTAACGATGAGCAACATTGGTAGATGTGCAATTTGGCGTTGGAATTTCGAAAATGTCTGCTGTTACCATGGAAACAATGCAAAAATGGTCAAAATGCTTCAAAAACCTTAAAGTGGCATTTACTTTCTTGAAATGGTAGGTCAAATCCATTGAAACTTTGATGGTATGTTCCCTCCCATGTACCAATGTGGCATCTGTCATTAAAATTTTGGAATGGTCTCTGTTACCATAGAAACCAGCCAAAATGTCAAAAATTTCAAAAATTTCAAAATGCTCCAAAATTGATGAAACTTTATATGATTGTTGACTGACAAGTCTGGATGAGACTTTTGACGTTGGAATTTCAAAAATGGCCACCGTTGCCATGGAAACTGCAAAAAAGTCAAAAATTTTCAAAATGCTTTGAACTTAATAAAACTTGACAGTATTGTTAACTGGCATGTATAGATGAGACTTTAGACTTTGAAAAATTCAAAATGGCTGTCGTTGCCATGGAAACGGTAAAAATGTGAATTTTTTTTAAAATGCTCTCAATGTACCGAAAATTTACAGAAAGATGTATGGCCATGCATATATGTGCATTCACTGTTAATTTTTTTTTAAATGGCTGCCATTTTGTGGCAATAGGGGAAAGGTGACATCCGCTATTGCTTGCAATGGCAAATCTAGTTAAGTCGCCAAAACGGAGTTTTGGAGACTTTATGTTTTTGTCCCGTTTCTTATTATTAAGTCGCCAAAACGGAGTTTTGGAGACTTATTGTTTTTGTCCCGTTTCTTCTTATTATTATTCTTATTCTTCTTTTCTAAACCCTTAAACTGTCCTACCATTTTCTTGGAAGCTATAGAGGATGGAAACTTTATATTTTTCTGGGTATGGGTCTGTATCATGGGGTTGCAGAACCCAATGTTCATGATACCAGGGTGTCATCTTGGCATAATTAGGGGCTCAAAGATGGGTGGGGTCAAATTTATTTTACATTTCTTAAATTTGCTACTGTATGTAGAGTAGATGGAATTATGATTACTTTTATGAATATTAAGAGACACATGTCTGCTTCAACATGTAAATTTTTTATTTCAGTAGGGGTCTCCTTGGCATAATTTGAGGGGGTGAATTTTCATGGAACATTCTAGAACAATAGTCATGTGATTAGTCATGTGATAGTGTTGAATTATTCCTATGAACTTTTATGTTATATAATGATAGATTATTACAGGTAGCACCATATGTAGCTGTAATTCGACTTTGGAATTTTAAAATGGCCACCGTTACCATGGAAACTGCAAAATGTGAAAATTTTAAAAATGCTTCAAATTTAATGAAATTTTACAGATATGTTAAGGAGTGTATGTAGATTTGAATTTGACTTTGAATTTCCAAAATGGCCGCCGTTGCCATGGAAACAAGAAAAATGCGAAAAATCTAGATTTGGTCCAATCTTTATGAAAGTTGACAGTAACGTTACCTGTCATGTGTAGATGTGCCATCCGACTTTGGAATTTTCAAAATGGCTGCCGTTACCATGGAAACTGCAAAATGTCAAAAATTCAAAATGCTTCAAACTTAATGAAACTTTACACAAATGTTGACTGTCTTATGTAGATGTGGCATTTGACTTTGGAATTTCCAAAATGGCCACCGTAACCATGGAAACACGAATGCCTAAATTTGAAAATTGGTCCAATTTTTATGAAACTTGTAAGTAATGTGACCTGTCATGTGTAGATGTGCTATCCGACTATGAAATTTCAAAATGGCTGCCGTTACCATGGAAACAGCAGAACAATGGTTGGGGCCGTTTTGGCGACTTTTGTGTTAGCATCCTAACACAGGATTACTTGTTATTATTATTATTATTATTATTATTATTATTATTCTTAACCCTAATTTGTCCGACCATTTTCTTCCAAGCCTTAAATGATGGAAACTTTATATTTGGTATGATGTTGGGGTAGTATCCCTAGGGGTGCATTCGCTATTTTTTATTTCAAATGGGGTCAACTTGGCACTTTTGGGGGCCGGAACATGGGTGGGGTCATTTTTCGACTATTGATTCGCTACTGGTAGAACCTTTAAGTTTTGTGTAATACAAGAGACCGATGTCCAGGTGTCCATTCCACATTTTTTATTTCAGCCCGGGGTCATCTTGGCATTATTTTAGGGGGTCAATTTTCATGGAACATTCTAGAACAATAGTCATGTGATTAGTCATGTGATAGTGTTGAATTATTCCTATGTACTTTTTATGTTATATAATGATAGATTATTACAGGTAGCACCATATGTAGCTGTAATTCGACTTTGGAATTTTAAAATGGCCGCCGTTACCATGGAAACTGCAAAATGTGAATTTTTTTAAATGCTTCAAATTTAATGAGATGTTAACGAGTGTATGTAGATTTGGAATTTGACTTTGGAATTTCCAAAATGGCCGCCGTTGCCATGGAAACAGCGGGGGGGCATAAACTGACTATGCAGTATGGGCTTTGCTCATTGTTGAAGGCCGTACGGTGACCTATAGTTGTTAATTTCTGTGTCATTTGGTCTCTTGTGGAGAGTTGTCTCATTGCCAATCATACCACATCTTCTTTTCTATATATAAAACCCTCGTAAATTTGAGGCAAAATTCCGTAATCAAGAGTATGTGCATACGATCAATACATTTGTACAAATCTGTACTGCAAAACATCTTCTAGAATATGCTAGAAGAAAAAATATATAATTTAACGTGCTTCTATTCTTTACAAAATCGTACTTTGAAGAGAAAATCGCCACCGAGAGAGAGAGAAACACTAAGAGTACATATTAGTGACATTTCTGTACTTGCATAACAGTACACATCCGTGAATCACACACCTGCTAAATATATACATTAGCTGAAATCAATCGATGAACGTGTAATTTAATTGTACAAAATAAGATACATGTATCGTGAGATACGCGAGCTATTGAAGAACAAAATGAACAGTTAGTATGGCGCTCCGTCAATATATACACATGTTGTCTGTCCAAGGTCCCTCTAAAAGAATATAAATATGCTAAGTCCACGATAATATACTTGCACATCACGTGACGCCACGTTCTTCCTCGCGCGTGGGTCTAATTTTAGATTCTAAAGAATTCCCAAACTATGTATAGAACTCAAACCTATTCTACAGGATGAGCAAAAAAGGGGGTGGGTGGGAATCAAAGACATGCCAATTCCAGCATGTATAATAGATGTGCCATTTGACTTTGGTACACTTTAAGTGGTTGCTGCTACTGTGACAATGTCCAGTACAGGGTGAAATCTAGTTAAGTCGCCAAAACGGAGTTTTGGAGACTTTATATTTTGTCCAGTTTCTTATTATTATTATTATTATTATGTCACCCGATCGACAATGTCGGGTGACATATTGCTTTCCTCCGTTTCTTTTTTATTATTATTATTATTATTATTATTATTCTTCCACCTAATTTTGTCCTGCAGTTTTCTCAGAGCCTAATGCACCAATCTTAATGGTTGTTTACAATAACAAGGAACCCTGACTTACGAGTTGCAGTGCAACTTTGGCACTAAAAAATGGATGCCATCACCATGGAAACCAAAGAAAGGTGAAAAAATAAAATTTTAGAGTTTGGTGGATTATTTGGATATGCATTAACTTAGAATCATTATATTTTAATACAATGTAGGTGCCCACTATGTACTGGTGTTGGATGATTTTGGCAATCATTGGAACTACTATGTTGCCATGGAAACTACACCAAAATTTCAAAAATATCAAAATGCTCCAAACTTAATGAAACTTCACAGTAACGATGAGCAACATTGGAAGATGTGGCATTTGGAGTTAGAATTTCCAAAATGGCTGCTGTTACCATGAAAACAATGCAAAAACGTCAAAATGCTCCAAAAACTTCAGGGTTTGGTGAATAATTTTGGTATGCTTTAACTTAAAATCATCAAATTTTATACAATATAGTTGTCCATTATTTACAGGTTTTGAATGATTTTGACAATCATTGGAACTACTATGTTACCATGGATACAGGAGCAAAATTTCAAAAATTTCAGAATGCTTCAAACTTAATGAAACTTCACAATAATGTTGACTGTCATGTGTGGAAGTGGCAATTGGCGTTGGAATTTCCAAATGGCTGCCGTTACCATGGAAACAATGCAAAAGGTCAAAATGTGAAATTTTGAAAATGCTTCAAATTTTCTGAAAATTTACATTAAGATGTATTACCATGCATATGTGTGCATTCTCTGTTTAAAATTTTGAAATGGGTGCCACTTAGTGGCAATGGGGGGAAGGGTGACATCCGCTATTGCTTGCAATGGCAAATCTAGTTATTATTATTATTCTTCTTAACCCTAATTTGTCCGACCATTTTCTTCCAAGCCTTAAATGATGGAAACTTTATATTTGGTATGATGTTGGGGTAGTATCCCTAGGGGTGCATTCGCTATTTTTTATTTCAAATGGGGGTCAACTTGGCACTTTTTGGGGGCCGGAACATGGGTGGGGTCATTTTTCGACTATTGATTCGCTACTGGTAGAACCTTTAAGTTTTGTGTAATACAAGAGACCGATGTCCAGGTGTCCAATCACATTTTTATTTCAGCCCGGGGTCATCTTGGCATTATTTTAGGGGTCAATTTTCATGGAACATTCTAGAACAATAGTCATGTGATTAGTCATGTGATAGTGTTGAATTATTCCTATGTACTTTTTATGTTATATAATGATAGATTATTACAGGTAGCACCATATGTAGCTGTAATTCGACTTTGGAATTTTAAAATGGCCGCCGTTACCATGGAAACTGCAAAATGTGAATTTTTTTTAAATGCTTCAAATTTAATGAAATTTTACAGAGATGTTAACGAGTGTATGTAGATTTGGAATTTGACTTTGAATTTCAAAATGGCCGCCGTTGCCATGGAAACAGCGGGGGCATAAACTGACTATGCAGTATGGGCTTTGCTCATTGTTGAAGGCCGTACGGTGACCTATAGTTGTTAATTTCTGTGTCATTTGGTCTCTTGTGGAGAGTTGTCTCATTGCCAATCATACCACATCTTCTTTTCTATATATAAAACCCTCGTAAATTTGAGGCAAAATTCCGTAATCAAGAGTATGTGCATACGATCAATACATTTGTACAAATCTGTACTGCAAAACATCTTCTAGAATATGCTAGAAGAAAAAATATATAATTTAACGTGCTTCTATTCTTTACAAAATCGTACTTTGAAGAGAAAATCGCCACCGAGAGAGAGAAACACTAAGAGTACATATTAGTGACATTTCTGTACTTGCATAACAGTACACATCCGTGAATCACACACCTGCTAAAATATACACATTAGCTGAAATCAATCGATGAACGTGTAATTTAATTGTACAAAATAAGATACATGTATCGTGAGATACGCGAGCTATTGAAGAACAAAATGAACAGTTAGTATGGCGCTCCGTCAATATATACACATGTTGTCTGTCCAAGGTCCCCTCTAAAAAGAATATAAATATGCTAAGTCCACGATAATATACTTGCACATCACGTGACGCCACGTTCTTCCTCGCGCGTGGGTCTAATTTTAGATTCTAAAGAATTCCCAAACTATGTATAGAACTCAAACCTATTCTACGGGATGAGCAAAAAAAAAAAAAGGGGGTGGTGGGAATCAAAGACATGCCAATTCCAGCATGTATAATAGATGTGCCATTTGACTTTGGTACACTTTAAGTGGTTGCTGCTACTGTGACAATGTCCAGTACAGGGTGAAATCTAGTTAAGTCGCCAAAACGGAGTTTTGGAGACTTTATGTTTTTGTCCCGTTTCTTATTATTATTATTATTATGTCACCCGATCGACAATGTCGGGTGACATATTGCTTTCCGCCGTTTCTTTTATTATTAAGTCGCCAAAACGGAGTTTTGGAGACTTATTGTTTTTGTCCTGTTTCTTATTATTAAGTCGCCAAAACGGAGTTTTGAGACTTATTGTTTTTGTCCCGTTTATTATTATTATTATTATTATTATTATTCTTATTCTTCTTTTCTAAACCCTTAAACTGTCCTACCATTTTCTTGGAAGCTATAGAGGATGGAAACTTTATATTTTTTCTGGGTATAGGTCTGCATCATGGGGTTGCAGAACCCAATGTTCATGATACCAGGGTGTCATCTTGGCATAATTAGGGGATCAAAGATGGGTGGGGTCAAATTTATTTTACATTTCTTAAATTTGCTACTGTATGTAGAGTAGATGGAATTATGATTACTTTTATGAATATTAAGAGACACATGTCTGCTTCAACATGGAACTTTTTATTTCAGTAGGGGTCTCCTTGGCATAATTTGAGGGGGTGAATTTTCATGGAACATTCTAGAACAATAGTCATGTGATTAGTCATGTGATAGTGTTGAATTATTCCTATGTACTTTTTATGTTATATAATGATAGAATATTACAGGTAGCACCATATGTAGCTGTAATTCGACTTTGGAATTTTAAAATGGCCGCCGTTACCATGGAAACTGCAAAATGTGAAAATTTTTAAAATGCTTCAAATTTAATGAAATTTTACAGATATGTTAACGAGTGTATGTAGATTTGGAATTTGACTTTGGAATTTCCAAAATGGCCGCCGTTGCCATGGAAACAACAAAATGCGAAAATCCAGATTTGGTCCAATCTTTATGAAAGTTGACAGTAATGTTACCTGTCATGTGTAGATGTGCCATCCGACTTTGGAATTTTCAAAATGGCTGCCGTTACCATGGAAACTGCAAAATGTCAAAAATTCAAAATGCTTCAAACTTAATGAAACTTTACACAAATGTTGACTGTATTATGTAGATGTGGCATTTGACTTTGGAATTTCAAAATGGCCACCGTAACCATGGAAACACGAATGCCTAAATTTGAAAATTGGTCCAATTTTATGAAACTTGTAAGTAATGTGACCTGTCATGTGTAGATGTGCTATCCGACTATGAAATTTCAAAATGGCTGCCGTTACCATGGAAACAGCAGAACAATGGTTAGCCGTTTTGGCGACTTTGTGTTAGCATCCTAACACAGGATTACTTGTTATTATTATTCTTCTTAACCCTAATTTGTCCGACCATTTTCTTCCAAGCCTTAAATGATGGAAACTTTATATTTGGTATGATGTTGGGGTAGTATCCCTAGGGGTGCATTCGCTATTTTTATTTCAAATGGGGTCAACTTGGCACTTTTGGGGCCGGAACATGGGTGGGGTCATTTTCGACTATTGATTCGCTACTGGTAGAACCTTAAAGTTTTGTGTAATACAAGAGACCGATGTCCAGGTGTCCATTCCACATTTTTATTTCAGCCCGGTGTCATCTTGGCATTATTTTAGGGGTCAATTTTCATGGAACATTCTAGAACAATAGTCATGTGATTAGTCATGTGATAGTGTTGAATTATTCCCATGTACTTTTTATGTTATAGAATGATAGATTATTACAGGTAGCACCATATGTAGCTGTAATTCGACTTTGTAATTTTAAAATGGCCGCCGTTACCATGGAAACTCCAAAATGTGAAAATTTTTAAAATGCTTCAAATTTAATGAAATTTTACAGAGATGTTAACGAGTGTATGTAGATTTGAAATTGACTTTGAAATTTCCAAAATGGCCGCCGTTGCCATGGAAACAACAAAATGCGAAAAATCTAGATTTGGTCCAATCTTTATGAAACTTGACAGTAATGTGACCTGTCATGTGTATATGTCCCATCCGACTTTGGAATTTTCAAAATGGCTGCCGTTACCATGGAAACTGCTAAAATGTCAAAAATTCAAAATGCTTCAAACTTAATGAAACTTTACACAAATGTTGACTGTCTTATGTAGATGTGGCATTTGACTTTGGAATTTCCAAAATGGCCACCGTAACCATGGAAACACGAATGCCTAAATTTGAAAATTGGTCCAATTTTTATGAAACTTGTAAGTAATGTGACCTGTCACGTGTAGATGTGAAATTTCAAAATGGCTGCCGTTACCATGGAAACAGCAGAACAATGGTTGGGGCCGTTTTGGCGACTTTTGTGTTAGCATCCTAACACAGGATTACTTGTTATTATTATTATTATTATTATTCTTTTTCTAAACCCTTAAACTGTCCTACCATTTTCTTGGAAGCTATAGAGGATGGAAACTTTATATTTTTTTCTGGGTATGGGTCTGCATCATGGGGGTTGCAGAACCCAATGTTCATGATACCCGGGTGTCATCTTGGCATAATTAGGGGGGCTCAAAGATGGGTGGGGTCAAATTTATTTTACATTTCTTAAATTTGCTACTGTATGTAGAGTAGATGGAATTATGATTACTTTTATGAATATTAAGAGACACATGTCTGCTTCAACATGGAACTTTTTTTATTTCAGTAGGGGTCTCCTTGGCATAATTTGAGGGGGTGAATTTTCATGGAACATTCTAGAACAATAGTCATGTGATTAGTCATGTGATAGTGTTGAATTATTCCTATGTACTTTTATGTTATATAATGATAGAATATTACAGGTAGCACCATATGTAGCTGTAATTCGACTTTGGAATTTTAAAATGGCCGCCGTTACCATGGAAACTGCAAAATGTGAAAATTTTTAAAAATGCTTCAAATTTAATGAAATTTTACAGATATGTTAACGAGTGTATGTAGATTTGGAATTTGACTTTGAATTTCCAAAATGGCCGCCGTTGCCATGGAAACAACAAAAATGCGAAAATCTAGATTTGGTCCAATCTTTATGAAAGTTGACAGTAATGTTACCTGTCATGTGTAGATGTGCCATCCGACTTTGGAATTTTCAAAATGGCTGCCGTTACCATGGAAACTGCAAAAATGTCAAAAAATTCAAAATGCTTCAAACTTAATGAAACTTTACACAAATGTTGACTGTATTATGTAGATGTGGCATTTGACTTTGAATTTCAAAATGGCCACCGTAACCATGGAAACACGAATGCCTAAATTTGAAAATTGGTCCAATTTTATGAAACTTGTAAGTAATGTGACCTGTCATGTGTAGATGTGCTATCCGACTATGAAATTTCAAAATGGCTGCCGTTACCATGGAAACAGCAGAACAATGGTTGGGGCTGTTTTATGACTTTTGTGTTAGCATCCTAACACAGGATTACTTGTTATTATTATTATTATTATTATTCCACCTAATTTTGTCCTGCAGTTTTCTCAGAGCCTAATGCACCAATCTTAATGGTTGTTTACTATAACAAGGAACCCTGACTTACGAGTTGCAGTGCAACTTTGGCACTAAAAAATGGATGCCATCACCATGGAAACCAAAGAAAGGTGAAAAAATAAAATTTTAGAGTTTGGTGGATTATTTGGATATGCATTAACTTAGAATCATTATATTTTAATACAATGTAGGTGCCCACTATGTACTGGTGTTGGATGATTTTGGCAATCATTGGAACTACTATGTTGCCATGGAAACTACACCAAAAATTTCAAAAATATCAAAATGCTCCAAACTTAATGAAACTTCACAGTAACGATGAGCAACATTGGAAGATGTGGCATTTGGAGTTAGAATTTCCAAAATGGCTGCTGTTACCATGAAAACAATGCAAAACGTCAAAATGCTCCGAAAACTTCAGGGTTTGGTGAATAATTTTGATATGCTTTAACTTAAAATCATCAAATTTTTATACAATATAGTTGTCCATTATATACAGGTTTTGAATGATTTTGACAATCATTGGAACTACTATGTTACCATGGATACAGGAGCAAAAATTTCAAAAATTTCAGAATGCTTCAAACTTAATGAAACTTCACAATAATGTTGACTGTCATGTGGAAGTGGCAATTGGCGTTGGAATTTCCAAAATGGCTGCCGTTACCATGGAAACAATGCAAAAAAGGTCAAAATGTGAAATTTTTGAAAATGCTTCAAATTTTCTGAAAATTTACATTAAGATGTATTGCCATGCATATGTGTGCATTCTCTGTTTAAAATTTTTGAAATGGGTGCCACTTAGTGGCAATGGGGGGAAAGGTGACATCCGCTATTGCTTGCAATGGCAAATCTAGTTATTATTATTATTCTTCTTAACCCTAATTTGTCCGACCATTTTCTTCCAAGCCTTAAATGGTGGAAACTTTATATTTGGTATGATGTTGGGGTAGTATCCCTAGGGTGCATTCGCTATTTTTATTTCAAATGGGGTCAACTTGGCACTTTTGGGGGCCGGAGCATGGGTGGGGTCATTTTCGACTATTGATTCGCTACTGGTAGAACCTTTAAGTTTTGTGTAATACAAGAGACCGATGTCCAGGTGTCCATTCCACATTTTTATTTCAGCCGGGGTCATCTTGGCATTATTTTAGGGGTCAATTTTCAAGGAACATTCTAGAACAATAGTCATGTGATTAGTCATGTGATAGTGTTGAATTATTCCTATGTACTTTTTATGTTATATAATGATAGATTATTACAGGTAGCACCATATGTAGCTGTAATTCGACTTTGGAATTTTAAAATGGCCGCCGTTACCATGGAAACTGCAAAATGTGAATTTTTTTTAAATGCTTCAAATTTAATGAAATTTTACAGAGATGTTAACGAGTGTATGTAGATTTGGAATTTGACTTTGAATTTCCAAAATGGCCGCCGTTGCCATGGAAACAGCAGGGGGGCATAAACTGACTATGCAGTATGGGCTTTGCTCATTGTTGAAGGCCGTACGGTGACCTATAGTTGTTAATTTCTGTGTCATTTGGTCTCTTGTGGAGAGTTGTCTCATTGCCAATCATACCACATCTTCTTTTCTATATATAAAACCCTCGTAAATTTGAGGCAAAATTCCGTAATCAAGAATATGTGCATACGATCAATACATTTGTACAAATCTGTACTGCAAAACATCTTCTAGAATATGCTAGAAGAAAAAATATATAATTTAACGTGCTTCTATTCTTTACAAAATCGTACTTTGAGAGAAAATCGCCACCGAGAGAGAGAAACACTAAGAGTACATATTAGTGACATTTCTGTACTTGCATAACAGTACACATCCGTGAATCACACACCTGCTAAAATATACACATTAGCTGAAATCAATCGATGAACGTGTAATTTAATTGTACAAAATAAGATACATGTATCGTGTGATACGCGAGCTATTGAAGAACAAAATGAACAGTTAGTATGGCGCTCCGTCAATATATACACATGTTGTCTGTCCAAGGTCCCCTCTAAAAAGAATATAAATATGCTAAGTCCACGATAATATACTTGCACATCACGTGACGCCACGTTCTTCCTCGCGCGTGGGTCTAATTTTAGATTCTAAAGAATTCCCAAACTATGTATAGAACTCAAACCTATTCTACGGGATGAGCAAAAAAAGGGGGTGGGTGGGAATCAAAGACATGTCAATTCCAGCATGTATAATAGATGTGCCATTTGACTTTGGTACACTTTAAGTGGTTGCTGCTACTGTGACAATGTCCAGTACAGGGTGAAATCTAGTTAAGTCGCCAAAACGGAGTTTTGGAGACTTTATGTTTTTGTCCCGTTTCTTATTATTATTATTATTATGTCACCCGATCGACAATGTCGGGTGACATATTGCTTTTCCTCCGTTTCTTTATTATTATTATTATTATTCTTCCACCTAATTTTGTCCTGCAGTTTTCTCAGAGCCTAATGCACCAATCTTAATGGTTGTTTACTATAACAAGGAACCCTGACTTACGAGTTGCAGTGCAACTTTGGCACTAAAAAATGGATGCCATCACCATGGAAACCAAAGAAAGGTGAAAAAATAAAATTTTAGAGTTTGGTGGATTATTTGGATATGCATAAACTTAGAATCATTATATTTTAATACAATGTAGGTGCCCACTATGTACTGGTGTTGGATGATTTTGGCAATCATTGGAACTACTATGTTGCCATGGAAACTACACCAAAAATTTCAAAAATATCAAAATGCTCCAAACTTAATGAAACTTCACAGTAACGATGAGCAACATTGGAAGATGTGGCATTTGGAGTTAAATTTCCAAAATGGCTGCTGTTACCATGAAAACAATGCAAAACGTCAAAATGCTCCAAAAACTTCAGGGTTTGGTGAATAATTTTGGTATGCTTTAACTTAAAATCATCAAATTTTTATACAATATAGTTGTCCATTATTTACAGGTTTTGAATGATTTTGACAATCATTGGAACTACTATGTTACCATGGATACAGGAGCAAAAATTTCAAAAATTTCAGAATGCTTCAAACTTAATGAAACTTCACAATAATGTTGACTGTCATGTGTGGAAGTGGCAATTGGCGTTGGAATTTCCAAAATGGCTGCCGTTACCATGGAAACAATGCAAAAGGTCAAAATGTGAAATTTTGAAAATGCTTCAAATTTTCTGAAAATTTACATTAAGATGTATTGCCATGCATATGTGTGCATTCTCTGTTTAAAATTTTTGAAATGGGTGCCACTTAGTGGCAATGGGGGGAAGGGTGACATCCGCTATTGCTTGCAATGGCAAATCTAGTTATTATTATTATTCTTCTTAACCCTAATTTGTCCGACCATTTTCTTCCAAGCCTTAAATGATGGAAACTTTATATTTGGTATGATGTTGGGGTAGTATCCTAGGGTGCATTCGCTATTTTTATTTCAAATGGGGTCAACTTGGCACTTTTGGGGCCGGAGCATGGGTGGGGTCATTTTCGACTATTGATTCGCTACTGGTAGAACCTTTAAGTTTTGTGTAATACAAGAGACCGATGTCCAGGTGTCCATTCCACATTTTTTATTTCAGCCCGGGGTCATCTTGGCATTATTTTAGGGGGTCAATTTTCATGGAACATTCTAGAACAATAGTCATGTGATTAGTCATGTGATAGTGTTGAATTATTCCTATGTACTTTTTATGTTATATAATGATAGATTATTACAGGTAGCACCATATGTAGCTGTAATTCGACTTTGGAATTTTTAAAATGGCCGCCGTTACCATGGAAACTGCAAAAATGTGAATTTTTTTTTAAATGCTTCAAATTTAATGAAATTTTACAGAGATGTTAACGAGTGTATGTAGATTTGGAATTTGACTTTGGAATTTCCAAAATGGCCGCCGTTGCCATGGAAACAGCGGGGGGCATAAACTGACTATGCAGTATGGGCTTTGCTCATTGTTGAAGGCCGTACGGTGACCTATAGTTGTTAATTTCTGTGTCATTTGGTCTCTTGTGGAGAGTTGTCTCATTGCCAATCATACCACATCTTCTTTTCTATATAAAACCCTCGTAAATTTGAGGCAAAATTCCGTAATCAAGAATATGTGCATACGATCAATACATTTGTACAAATCTGTACTGCAAAACATCTTCTAGAATATGCTAGAAGAAAAAATATATAATTTAACGTGCTTCTATTCTTTACAAAATCGTACTTTGAAGAGAAAATCGCCACCGAGAGAGAGAGAAACACTAAGAGTACATATTAGTGACATTTCTGTACTTGCATAACAGTACACATCCGTGAATCACACACCTGCTAAAATATACACATTAGCTGAAATCAATCGATGAACGTGTAATTTAATTGTACAAAATAAGATACATGTATCGTGTGATACGCGAGCTATTGAAGAACAAAATGAACAGTTAGTATGGCGCTCCGTCAATATATACACATGTTGTCTGTCCAAGGTCCCTCTAAAAGAATATAAATATGCTAAGCCCACGATAATATACTTGCACATCACGTGACGCCACGTTCTTCCTCGCGTGTGGGTCTAATTTTAGATTCTAAAGAATTCCCAAACTATGTATAGAACTCAAACCTATTCTACGGGATGAGGAAGAAAAAGGGGGTGGGTGGGAATCAAAGACATGCCAATTCCAGCATGTATAATAGATGTGCCATTTGACTTTGGTACACTTTAAGTGGTTGCTGCTACTGTGACAATGTCCAGTACAGGGTGAAATCTAGTTAAGTCGCCAAAACGGAGTTTTGGAGACTTTATGTTTTTGTCCCGTTTCTTATTATTATTATTATTATTATTATTATGTCACCCGATCGACAATGTCGGGTGACATATTGCTTTTCCTCCGTTTCTTTTTTTTATTATTATTATTATTATTATTATTATTATTCTTCCACCTAATTTTGTCCTGCAGTTTTCTCAAAGCCTAATGCACCAATCTTAATGGTTGTTTACTATAACAAGGAACCCTGACTTACGAGTTGCAGTGCAACTTTGGCACTAAAAATGGATGCCATCACCATGGAAACCAAAGAAAGGTGAAAAATAAAATTTTAAAGTTTGGTGGATTATTTGGATATGCATTAACTTAGAATCATTATATTTTAATACAATGTAGGTGCCCACTATGTACTGGTGTTGGATGATTTTGGCAATCATTGGAACTACTATGTTGCCATGGAAACTACACCAAAATTTCAAAAATATCAAAATGCTCCAAACTTAATGAAACTTCACAGTAACGATGAGCAACATTGGAAGATGTGGCATTTGGAGTTAGAATTTCCAAAATGGCTGCTGTTACCATGAAAACAATGCAAAAACGTCAAAATGCTCCAAAAACTTCAGGGTTTGGTGAATAATTTTGGTATGCTTTAACTTAAAATCATCAAATTTTATACAATATAGTTGTCCATTATTTACAGGTTTTGAATGATTTTGACAATCATTGGAACTACTATGTTACCATGGATACAGGAGCAAAATTTCAAAATTTCAGAATGCTTCAAACTTAATGAAACTTCACAATAATGTTGACTGTCATGTGTGGAAGTGGCAATTGGCGTTGGAATTTCCAAAATGGCTGCCGTTACCATGGAAACAATGCAAAAAAGGTCAAAATGTGAAATTTTTGAAAATGCTTCAAATTTTCTGAAAATTTACATTAAGATGTATTGCCATGCATATGTGTGCATTCTCTATTTAAAATTTTGAAATGGGTGCCACTTAGTGGCAATGGGGAAAGGTGACATCCGCTATTGCTTGCAATGGCAAATCTAGTTATTATTATTATTCTTCTTAACCCTAATTTGTCCCACCATTTTCTTCCAAGCCTTAAATGATGGAAACTTTATATTTGGTATGATGTTGGGGCAGTATCCTAGGGTGCATTCGTTATTTTTATTTCAAATGGGGTCAACTTGGCACTTTTGGGGCCGGAGCATGGGTGGGGTCATTTTTCGACTATTGATTCGCTACTGGTAGAACCTTTAAGTTTTGTGTAATACAAGAGACCGATGTCCAGGTGTCCATTCCACATTTTTTATTTCAGCCCGGGGTCATCTTGGCATTATTTTAGGGGGTCAATTTTCATGGCACATTCTAGAAGAATAGTCATGTGATTAGTCATGTGATAGTGTTGAATTATTCCTATGTACTTTTTATGTTATATAATGATAGATTATTACAGGTAGCACCATATGTAGCTGTAATTCGACTTTGGAATTTTAAAATGGCCGCCGTTACCATGGAAACTGCAAAATGTGAATTTTTTTTAAATGCTTCAAATTTAATGAAATTTTACAGAGATGTTAACGAGTGTATGTAGATTTGGAATTTGACTTTGAATTTCAAAATGGCCGCCGTTGCCATGGAAACAGCGGGGGGGCATAAACTGACTATGCAGTATGGGCTTTGCTCATTGTTGAAGGCCGTACGGTGACCTATAGTTGTTAATTTCTGTGTCATTTGGTCTCTTGTGGAGAGTTGTCTCATTGCCAATCATACCACATCTTCTTTTCTATATATAAAACCCTCGTAAATTTGAGGCAAAATTCCGTAATCAAGAGTATGTGCATACGATCAATACATTTGTACAAATCTGTACTGCAAAACATCTTCTAGAATATGCTAGAAGAAAAAAATATATAATTTAACGTGCTTCTATTCTTTACAAAAATCGTACTTTGAAGAGAAAATCGCCACCGAGAGAGAGAGAAACACTAAGAGTACATATTAGTGACATTTCTGTACTTGCATAACAGTACACATCCGTGAATCACACACCTGCTAAAATATACACATTAGCTGAAATCAATCGATGAACGTGTAATTTAATTGTACAAAATAAGATACATGTATCGTGAGATACGCGAGCTATTGAAGAACAAAATGAACAGTTAGTATGGCGCTCCGTCAATATATACACATGTTGTCTGTCCAAGGTCCCCTCTAAAAAGAATATAAATATGCTAAGTCCACGATAATATACTTGCACATCACGTGACGCCACGTTCTTCCGCGCGTGGGTCTAATTTTAGATTCTAAAGAATTCCCAAACTATGTATAGAACTCAAACCTATTCTACGGGATGAGCAAAAAAAGGGGTGGTGGGAATCAAAGACATGCCAATTCCAGCATGTATAATAGATGTGCCATTTGACTTTGGTACACTTTAAGTGGTTGCTGCTACTGTGACAATGTCCAGTACAGGGTGAAATCTAGTTAAGTCGCCAAAACGGAGTTTTGGAGACTTTATGTTTTTGTCCCGTTTCTTATTATTATTATTATTATGTCACCTGATCGACAATGTCGGGTGACATATTGCTTTTCCTCCGTTTCTTTTATTATTATTATTATTATTATTATTATTATTATTCTTCCACCTAATTTTGTCCTGCAGTTTTCTCAGAGCCTAATGCACCAATCTTAATGGTTGTTTACTATAACAAGGAACCCTGACTTACGAGTTGCAGTGCAACTTTGGCACTAAAAATGGATGCCATCACCATGGAAACCAAAGAAAGGTGAAAAATAAAATTTTAGAGTTTGGTGGATTATTTGGATATGCATTAACTTAGAATCATTATATTTTAATACAATGTAGGTGCCCACTATGTACTGGTGTTGGATGATTTTGGCAATCATTGGAACTACTATGTTGCCATGGAAACTACACCAAAATTTCAAAAATATCAAAATGCTCCAAACTTAATGAAACTTCACAGTAACGATGAGCAACATTGGAAGATGTGGCATTTGGAGTTAGAATTTCCAAAATGGCTGCTGTTACCATGAAAACAATGCAAAACGTCAAAATGCTCCAAAACTTCAGGGTTTGGTGAATAATTTTGGTATGCTTTAACTTAAAATCATCAAATTTTTATACAATATAGTTGTCCATTATTTACAGGTTTTGAATGATTTTGACAATCATTGGAACTACTATGTTACCATGGATACAGGAGCAAAATTTCAAAAATTTCAGAATGCTTCAAACTTAATGAAACTTCACAATAATGTTGACTGTCATGTGTGGAAGTGGCAATTGGCGTTGGAATTTCAAAATGGCTGCCGTTACCATGGCAACAATGCAAAAGGTCAAATGTGAAATTTTGAAAATGCTTCAAATTTTCTGAAAATTTACATTAAGATGTATTGCCATGCATATGTGTGCATTCTCTGTTTAAAATTTTTGAAATGGGTGCCACTTAGTGGCAATGGGGGGAAGGGTGACATCCGCTATTGCTTGCAATGGCAAATCTAGTTATTATTATTATTCTTCTTAACCCTAATTTGTCCGACCATTTTCTTCCAAGCCTTAAATGGTGGAAACTTTATATTTGGTATGATGTTGGGGTAGTATCCCTAGGGTGCATTCGCTATTTTTATTTCAAATGGGGTCAACTTGGCACTTTTGGGGCCGGAGCATGGGTGGGGTCATTTTCGACTATTGATTCGCTACTGGTAGAACCTTTAAGTTTTGTGTAATACAAGAGACCGATGTCCAGGTGTCCATTCCACATTTTTATTTCAGCCCAGGGTCATCTTGGCATTATTTTAGGGGTCAATTTTCATGGAACATTCTAGAACAATAGTCATGTGATTAGTCATGTGATAGTGTTGAATTATTCCTATGTACTTTTATGTTATATAATGATAGATTATTACAGGTAGCACCATATGTAGCTGTAATTCGACTTTGGAATTTTTAAAATGGCCGCCGTTACCATGGAAACTGCAAAAATGTGAATTTTTTTTAAATGCTTCAAATTTAATGAAATTTTACAGAGATGTTAACGAGTGTATGTAGATTTGGAATTTGACTTTGGAATTTCCAAAATGGCCGCCGTTGCCATGGAAACAGCGGGGGGGGACATAAACTGACTATGCAGTATGGGCTTTGCTCATTGTTGAAGGCCGTACGGTGACCTATAGTTGTTAATTTCTGTGTCATTTGGTCTCTTGTGGAGAGTTGTCTCATTGCCAATCATACCACATCTTCTTTTCTATATATAAAACCCCTCGTAAATTTGAGGCAAAATTCCGTAATCAAGAGTATGTGCATACGATCAATACATTTGTACAAATCTGTACTGCAAAACATCTTCTAGAATATGCTAGAAGAAAAAATATATAATTTAACGTGCTTCTATTCTTTACAAAAATCGTACTTTGAAGAGAAAATCGCCACCGAGAGAGAGAAACACTAAGAGTACATATTAGTGACATTTCTGTACTTGCATAACAGTACACATCCGTGAATCACACACCTGCTAAAATATACACATTAGCTGAAATCAATCGATGAACGTGTAATTTAATTGTACAAAATAAGATACATGTATCGTGTGATACGCGAGCTATTGAAGAACAAAATGAACAGTTAGTATGGCGCTCCGTCAATATATACACATGTTGTCTGTCCAAGGTCCCTCTAAAAGAATATAAATATGCTAAGCCCACGATAATATACTTGCACATCACGTGACGCCACGTTCTTCCTCGCGTGTGGGTCTAATTTTAGATTCTAAAGAATTCCCAAACTATGTATAGAACTCAAACCTATTCTACGGGATGAGGAAGAAAAAAGGGGGTGGTGGGAATCAAAGACATGCCAATTCCAGCATGTATAATAGATGTGCCATTTGACTTTGGTACACTTTAAGTGGTTGCTGCTACTGTGACAATGTCCAGTACAGGGTGAAATCTAGTTAAGTCGCCAAAACGGAGTTTTGGAGACTTTATGTTTTGTCCCGTTTCTTATTATTATTATTATTATTATCATGTCACCCGATCGACAATGTCGGGTGACATATTGCTTTTCCTCCGTTTCTTTTATTATTATTATTATTATTATTATTATTATTATTCTTCCACCTAATTTTGTCCTGCAGTTTTCTCAAAGCCTAATGCACCAATCTTAATGGTTGTTTACTATAACAAGGAACCCTGACTTACGAGTTGCAGTGCAACTTTGGCACTAAAAATGGATGCCATCACCATGGAAACCAAAGAAAGGTGAAAAATAAAATTTTAAAGTTTGGTGGATTATTTGGATATGCATTAACTTAGAATCATTATATTTTAATACAATGTAGGTGCCCACTATGTACTGGTGTTGGATGATTTTGGCAATCATTGGAACTACTATGTTGCCATGGAAACTACACCAAAAATTTCAAAAATATCAAAATGCTCCAAACTTAATGAAACTTCACAGTAACGATGAGCAACATTGGAAGATGTGGCATTTGGAGTTAGAATTTCCAAAATGGCTGCTGTTACCATGAAAACAATGCAAAAACGTCAAAATGCTCCAAAAACTTCAGGGTTTGGTGAATAATTTTGGTATGCTTTAACTTAAAATCATCAAATTTTATACAATATAGTTGTCCATTATTTACAGGTTTTGAATGATTTTGACAATCATTGGAACTACTATGTTACCATGGATACAGGAGCAAAATTTCAAAATTTCAGAATGCTTCAAACTTAATGAAACTTCACAATAATGTTGACTGTCATGTGTGGAAGTGGCAATTGGCGTTGGAATTTCAAAATGGCTGCCGTTACCATGGAAACAATGCAAAAAGGTCAAAATGTGAAATTTTGAAAATGCTTCAAATTTTCAGAAAATTTACATTAAGATGTATTGCCATGCATATGTGTGCATTCTCTATTTAAAATTTTTGAAATGGGTGCCACTTAGTGGCAATGGGGAAGGGTGACATCCGCTATTGCTTGCAATGGCAAATCTAGTTATTATTATTATTCTTCTTAACCTAATTTGTCCCACCATTTTCTTCCAAGCCTTAAATGATGGAAACTTTATATTTGGTATGATGTTGGGGCAGTATCCTAGGGGTGCATTCGTTATTTTTATTTCAAATGGGGTCAACTTGGCACTTTTGGGGGCCGGAGCATGGGTGGGGTCATTTTCGACTATTGATTCGCTACTGGTAGAACCTTTAAGTTTTGTGTAATACAAGAGACCGATGTCCAGGTGTCCATTCCACATTTTTATTTCAGCCTGGGGTCATCTTGGCATTATTTTAGGGGTCAATTTTCATGGCACATTCTAGAAGAATAGTCATGTGATTAGTCATGTGATAGTGTTGAATTATTCCTATGTACTTTTTATGTTATATAATGATAGATTATTACAGGTAGCACCATATGTAGCTGTAATTCGACTTTGGAATTTTAAAATGGCCGCCGTTACCATGGAAACTGCAAAATGTGAATTTTTTTAAATGCTTCAAATTTAATGAAATTTTACAGAGATGTTAACGAGTGTATGTAGATTTGGAATTTGACTTTGGAATTTCAAAATGGCCGCCGTTGCCATGGAAACAGCGGGGGGCATAAACTGACTATGCAGTATGGGCTTTGCTCATTGTTGAAGGCCGTACGGTGACCTATAGTTGTTAATTTCTGTGTCATTTGGTCTCTTGTGGAGAGTTGTCTCATTGCCAATCATACCACATCTTCTTTTCTATATATAAAACCCTCGTAAATTTGAGGCAAAATTCCGTAATCAAGAGTATGTGCATACGATCAATACATTTGTACAAATCTGTACTGCAAAACATCTTCTAGAATATGCTAGAAGAAAAAATATATAATTTAACGTGCTTCTATTCTTTACAAAAATCGTACTTTGAGAGAAAATCGCCACCGAGAGAGAGAAACACTAAGAGTACATATTAGTGACATTTCTGTACTTGCATAACAGTACACATCCGTGAATCACACACCTGCTAAAATATACACATTAGCTGAAATCAATCGATGAACGTGTAATTTAATTGTACAAAATAAGATACATGTATCGTGAGATACGCGAGCTATTGAAGAACAAAATGAACAGTTAGTATGGCGCTCCGTCAATATATACACATGTTGTCTGTCCAAGGTCCCTCTAAAAGAATATAAATATGCTAAGTCCACGATAATATACTTGCACATCACGTGACGCCACGTTCTTCCTCGCGCGTGGGTCTAATTTTAGATTCTAAAGAATTCCCAAACTATGTATAGAACTCAAACCTATTCTACGGGATGAGCAAAAAAAGGGGTGGGTGGGGAATCAAAGACATGCCAATTCCAGCATGTATAATAGATGTGCCATTTGACTTTGGTACACTTTAAGTGGTTGCTGCTACTGTGACAATGTCCAGTACAGGGTGAAATCTAGTTAAGTCGCCAAAACGGAGTTTTGGAGACTTTATGTTTTTGTCCCGTTTCTTATTATTATTATTATTATTATGTCACCCGATCGACAATGTCGGGTGACATATTGCTTTTCCTCCGTTTCTTTTTATTATTATTATTATTATTATTATTATTATTATTATTATTATTCCACCTAATTTTGTCCTGCAGTTTTCTCAGAGCCTAATGCACCAATCTTAATGGTTGTTTACTATAACAAGGAACCCTGACTTACGAGTTGCAGTGCAACTTTGGCACTAAAAAATGGATGCCATCACCATGGAAACCAAAGAAAGGTGAAAAAATAAAATTTTAGAGTTTGGTGGATTATTTGGATATGCATTAACTTAGAATCATTATATTTAATACAATGTAGGTGCCCACTATGTACTGGTGTTGGATGATTTTGGCAATCATTGGAACTACTATGTTGCCATGGAAACTACACCAAAAATTTCAAAAATATCAAAATGCTCCAAACTTAATGAAACTTCACAGTAACGATGAGCAACATTGGAAGATGTGGCATTTGGAGTTAAATTTCCAAAATGGCTGCTGTTACCATGAAAACAATGCAAAAACGTCAAAATGCTCCAAAAACTTCAGGGTTTGGTGAATAATTTTGGTATGCTTTAACTTAAAATCATCAAATTTTTATACAATATAGTTGTCCATTATTTACAGGTTTTGAATGATTTTGACAATCATTGGAACTACTATGTTACCATGGATACAGGAGCAAAAATTTCAAAATTTCAGAATGCTTCAAACTTAATGAAACTTCACAATAATGTTGACTGTCATGTGTGGAAGTGGCAATTGGCGTTGGAATTTCCAAAATGGCTGCCGTTACCATGGAAACAATGCAAAAAAGGTCAAAATGTGAAATTTTTGAAAATGCTTCAAATTTTCTGAAAATTTACATTAAGATGTATTGCCATGCATATGTGTGCATTCTCTGTTTAAAATTTTTGAAATGGGTGCCACTTAGTGGCAATGGGGGGAAGGGTGACATCCGCTATTGCTTGCAATGGCAAATCTAGTTATTATTATTATTCTTCTTAACCCTAATTTGTCCGACCATTTTCTTCCAAGCCTTAAATGGTGGAAACTTTATATTTGGTATGATGTTGGGGTAGTATCCTAGGGTGCATTCGCTATTTTTATTTCAAATGGGGTCAACTTGGCACTTTTGGGGGCCGGAGCATGGGTGGGGTCATTTTCGACTATTGATTCGCTACTGGTAGAACCTTTAAGTTTTGTGTAATACAAGAGACCGATGTCCAGGTGTCCATTCCACATTTTTTATTTCAGCCCGGGGTCATCTTGGCATTATTTTAGGGGGTCAATTTTCATGGAACATTCTAGAACAATAGTCATGTGATTAGTCATGTGATAGTGTTGAATTATTCCTATGTACTTTTTATGTTATATAATGATAGATTATTACAGGTAGCACCATATGTAGCTGTAATTCGACTTTGGAATTTTTAAAATGGCCGCCGTTACCATGGAAACTGCAAAAATGTGATTTTTTTAAAAATGCTTCAAATTTAATGAAATTTTACAGAGATGTTAACGAGTGTATGTAGATTTGGAATTTGACTTTGGAATTTCCAAAATGGCCGCCGTTGCCATGGAAACAACAAAAATGCGAAAAATCTAGATTTGGTCCAATCTTTATGAAACTTGACAGTAATGTGACCTGTCATGTGTAGATGTGCCATCCGACTTTGGAATTTTCAAAATGGCTGCCGTTACCATGGAAACTGCAAAATGTCAAAAATTCAAAATCCTTCAAACTTAATGAAACTTTACACAAATGTTGACTGTCTTATGTAGATGTGGCATTTGACTTAATGCCCCAAACTTGATAAAACTTCACTGAAATGTCAACTGAGATGTGCAGAGTTGCTATTTGTCTTTGAATTTTCAAAATGGCCGCCGTTGCCATGGAAACAACAAAAATACAAACATAAACTGACTATGCAGTATGGGCTTTGCTCATTGTTGAAGGCCGTACATTGACCTATAGTTGTTGATTTCTGTGTCATTTGGTCTCTTGCGGAGAGTTGTCTCATTGGCAATCATACCACATCTTCTTTTTATATATAAAACACCTCGTAAATTTGAGGCAAAATTCCGTTATCAAGGGTATGTGCATACGATCAAATACAAATCTGTACTGCAAAACATCTTCTAGAATATGCTAGAAGAAAAAATATATAATTTAACGTGCTTCTATTCTATACAAAAATCGTGCTGTGAAGAGAAAATCGCCACCGAGAGAGAGAAACACTAAGAGTACATATTAGTGACATTTCTGTACTTGCATTACAGTACACATCCGTGAATTACACACCTGCTAAAATATACACATTAGCTGAAATCAATCGATGAACGTGTAATTTAATTGTACAAAATAAGATACAAGTATCGTGTGATACGCGAGCTATTAAAGAACAAAATGAACAGTTAGTATGGCGCTCCGTCAATATATACACATGTTGTCTGTCCAAGGTCCCTCTAAAAGAATATAAATATGCTAAGTCCACGATAATATACTTGCACATCACGTGACGCCACGTTCTTCCTCGCGCGTGGGTCTAATTTTAGATTCTTAAGAATTCCCAAACTATGTATAGAACTCAAACTCATTCTACAGAAGAGAAAAAAAGGGGGAATTTAAGAAATGCCGATTCCTGCATGTATAATAGATGTGCCATTTGATTTTGGTACACTCAAAATGGTTGATGCTACTGTGACAATGTCCAGTACGGGTGCCATCCTCCGCTATTGCTTGCAATAGCAAATCTAGTGTTAGAATAACTCATTTGCCATTCATTTTTCTGATGTAAGAAGAGGAAATAGAGTATTTTCTCAATCCTACGTGTAAAATTGTGCGTTAGATATTTGTCACTGAACAGCACAAAACGTATAGACAACGAATAAACCCATGCAACATGTGTCATTTTAGGCTATACAAAGTATTGATCAATCAATCAAATCATGATAACAGTGATCAAATCATGATAAAAGATCAATCAATCAAGTTTTGATATCAAACAAGTAATTAATCAAGTGCAGAATCGGAAAAACGTCCCTCACCATTTTACAAACTGTCAATCATTCGATCGATCAATCAATCAATCAAACAAACGGTCAATCAATTGATCAATCATGATCACAAACCATCAATCAATCAATACACATATCTTTTCCGTTGAATTTCTGAAAGAAAATACCTTTAATTCGCTTTTGCGTATTATTATGGCACCCTCAACGGAGTTGGGTGACATATTGTTATTCTACGTTTTTTTTTTCTTATTATGGCACCCTCAACGGAGTTGGGTGACATACTGTTATTGTTCGTTTCTTTTTTTTTTTTTTATGTCACCGACGATGTCGACAATGTCGGGTGACATATTATTAAGTCGCCAAAACGGGTTTTGAGACTTATTGTTTTTCCGTTTCTTATTAAGTCGCCAAAACGGGTTTTGGAGACTTTATGTTTTTGTCTGTTTCTTATTATTATTATTAAGTCGCCAAAACGGAGTTTTGGAGACTTATTGTTTTTGTCCCGTTTCTTATTATTATTATTATTATTCTTATTCTTCTTTTTCTAAACCCTTAAACTGTCCTACCATTTTCTTGGAAGCAGTAGAGGATGGAAACTTTATATTTTTCTGGGTATGGGTCTGCATCATGGGGGTTGCAGAACCCAATGTTCATGATACCAGGGTGTCATCTTGGCATAATTAGGGGGGCTCAAAGATGGGTGGGGTCAAATTTATTTTACATTTCTTAAATTTGCTACTGTATGTAGAGTAGATGGAATTATGATTACTTTTATGAATATTAAGAGACACATGTCTGCTTCAACATGGAACTTTTTATTTCAGTAGGGGTCTCCTTGGCATAATTTGAGGGGGTGAATTTTCATGGAACATTCTAGAACATCAGTGTTGCATTAATTCTAGAGACATAAAATGTTATATGATGGTATATTATAATGGGTAGCACCATATGCAACAGCAGTTTGACTTTGCAATTTCCAAAATGGCTGCCGTTACCATGGAAACAATGCAAAAAGGTCAAAATGCTTCAAAACCTTAAAGTAGCCTTTACTCTCTTAAAATGGTAGGTCAAATCCATTGAAACTTTGATGGTATGTTCCCTCCCATGTACCAATGTGGCATCTGTCATTACATTTTGGGAATGGTCTTTGTAACCATGGAAACCAGCCAAAATTTCAAAAATTTCAGAAATTTCAAAATGCCCCAAACTTGATAA
Source organism: Mytilus coruscus (assembly GCA_017311375.1). NCBI lineage: Eukaryota > Metazoa > Mollusca > Bivalvia > Mytilida > Mytilidae > Mytilus > Mytilus coruscus. The sequence continues at coordinate 25,371,161 of CM029605.1, read as the reverse complement.
AACTTCACTGAAATGTCAACTGAGATGTGCAGAGTTGCTATTTGTCTTTTGAATTTTCAAAATGGCCGCCGTTGCCATGGAAACAACAAAAAATACAAACATAAACTGACTATGCAGTATGGGCTTTGCTCATTGTTGAAGGCCGTACATTGACCTATAGTTGTTGATTTCTGTGTCATTTGGTCTCTTGCGGAGAGTTGTCTCATTGGCAATCATACCACATCTTCTTTTTATATATAAAACACCTCGTAAATTTGAGGCAAAATTCCGTTATCAAGGGTATGTGCATACGATCAAATACAAATCTGTACTGCAAAACATCTTCTAGAATATGCTAGAAGAAAAAATATATAATTTAACGTGCTTCTATTCTATACAAAAATCGTGCTGTGAAGAGAAAATCGCCACCGACAGAGAGAGAAACACTAAGAGTACATATTAGTGACATTTCTGTACTTGCATTACAGTACACATCCGTGAATTACACACCTGCTAAAATATACACATTAGCTGAAATCAATCGATGAACGTGTAATTTAATTGTACAAAATAAGATACAAGTATCGTGTGATACGCGAGCTATTAAAGAACAAAATGAACAGTTAGTATGGCGCTCCGTCAATATATACACATGTTGTCTGTCCAAGGTCCCCTCTAAAAAGAATATAAATATGCTAAGTCCACGATAATATACTTGCACATCACGTGACGCCACGTTCTTCCTCGCGCGTGGGTCTAATTTTAGATTCTTAAGAATTCCCAAACTATGTATAGAACTCAAACTCATTCTACAGAAGAGAAAAAAGGGGGGAATTTAAGAAATGCCGATTCCTGCATGTATAATAGATGTGCCATTTGATTTTGGTACACTCAAAATGGTTGATGCTACTGTGACAATGTCCAGTACGGGTGCCATCCTCCGCTATTGCTTGCAATAGCAAATCTAGTGTTAGAATAACTCATTTGCCATTCATTTTTCTGATGTAAGAAGAGGAAATAGAGTATTTTCTCAATCCTACGTGTAAAATTGTGCGTTAGATATTTGTCACTGAACAGCACAAAACGTATAGACAACGAATAAACCCATGCAACATGTGTCATTTTAGGCTATACAAAGTATTGATCAATCAATCAAATCATGATAACAGTGATCAAATCATGATAAAGATCAATCAATCAAGTTTTGATATCAAACAAGTAATTAATCAAGTGCAGAATCGGAAAAACGTCCCTCACCATTTTACAAACTGTCAATCATTCGATCGATCAATCAATCAATCAAACAAACGGTCAATCAATTGATCAATCATGATCACAAACCATCAATCAATCAATACACATATCTTTTCCGTTGAATTTCTGAAAGAAAATACCTTTAATTCGCTTTTGCGTATTATTATGGCACCCTCAACGGAGTTGGGTGACATATTGTTATTCTACGTTTCGTTTTTTTTTTCTTATTATGGCACCCTCAACGGAGTTGGGTGACATACTGTTTATTCGTTTCTTTTTTTTTTCTTTTTATGTCACCCGATCGACAATGTCGGGTGACATATTGCTTTTCCTCTGTTTCTTTTTCCTATTATTAAGTGTTTTGAGACTTATTGTTTTTGTCCCGTTTCTTATTAAGTCGCCAAAACGGAGTTTTGGAGTTTATTTTGTCCCGTTTCTTATTATTATTATTAAGTCGCCAAAACGGAGTTTTGGAGACTTATTGTTTTTGTCCGTTTCTTATTATTATTATTATTATTATTCTTATTCTTCTTTTCTAAACCCTTAAACTGTCCTACCATTTTCTTGGAAGCAGTAGAGGATGGAAACTTTATATTTTTCTGGGTATGGGTCTGCATCATGGGGTTGCAGAACCCAATGTTCATGATACCAGGGTGTCATCTTGGCATAATTAGGGGCTCAAAGATGGGTGGGGTCAAATTTATTTTACATTTCTTAAATTTGCTACTGTATGTAGAGTAGATGGAATTATGATTACTTTTATGAATATTAAGAGACACATGTCTGCTTCAACATGGAACTTTTTATTTCAGTAGGGGTCTCCTTGGCATAATTTGAGGGGGTGAATTTTCATGGAACATTCTAGAACATCAGTGTTGCATTAATTCTAGAGACATAAAATGTTATATGATGGTATATTATAATGGTAGCACCATATGCAACAGCAGTTTGACTTTGCAATTTCAAAATGGCTGCCGTTACCATGGAAACAATGCAAAAAGGTCAAAATGCTTCAAAACCTTAAAGTAGCCTTTACTCTCTTAAAATGGTAGGTCAAATCCATTGAAACTTTGATGGTATGTTCCTCCCATGTACCAATGTGGCATCTGTCATTACATTTTGGGAATGGTCTTTGTAACCATGGAAACCAGCCAAAATTTCAAAAATTTCAGAAATTTCAAAATGCCCCAAACTTGATAAAACTTCACTGAAATGTCAACTGAGATGTGCAGAGTTGCTATTTGTCTTTGAATTTTCAAAATGGCCGCCGTTGCCATGGAAACAACAAAAATACAAACATAAACTGACTATGCAGTATGGGCTTTGCTCATTGTTGAAGGCCGTACATTGACCTATAGTTGTTGATTTCTGTGTCATTTGGTCTCTTGCGGAGAGTTGTCTCATTGGCAATCATACCACATCTTCTTTTTATATATAAAACACCTCGTAAATTTGAGGCAAAATTCCGTTATCAAGGGTATGTGCATACGATCAAATACAAATCTGTACTGCAAAACATCTTCTAGAATATGCTAGAAGAAAAAATATATAATTTAACGTGCTTCTATTCTATACAAAAATCGTGCTGTGAAGAGAAAATCGCCACCGACAGAGAGAGAAACACTAAGAGTACATATTAGTGACATTTCTGTACTTGCATTACAGTACACATCCGTGAATTACACACCTGCTAAAATATACACATTAGCTGAAATCAATCGATGAACGTGTAATTTAATTGTACAAAATAAGATACAAGTATCGTGTGATACGCGAGCTATTAAAGAACAAAATGAACAGTTAGTATGGCGCTCCGTCAATATATACACATGTTGTCTGTCCAAGGTCCCTCTAAAAGAATATAAATATGCTAAGTCCACGATAATATACTTGCACATCACGTGACGCCACGTTCTTCCTCGCGCGTGGGTCTAATTTTAGATTCTTAAGAATTCCCAAACTATGTATAGAACTCAAACTCATTCTACAGAAGAGAAAAAAAGGGGGAATTTAAGAAATGCCGATTCCTGCATGTATAATAGATGTGCCATTTGATTTTGGTACACTCAAAATGGTTGATGCTACTGTGACAATGTCCAGTACGGGTGCCATCCTCCGCTATTGCTTGCAATAGCAAATCTAGTGTTAGAATAACTCATTTGCCATTCATTTTTCTGATGTAAGAAGAGGAAATAGAGTATTTTCTCAATCCTACGTGTAAAATTGTGCGTTAGATATTTGTCACTGAACAGCACAAAACGTATAGACAACGAATAAACCCATGCAACATGTGTCATTTTAGGCTATACAAAGTATTGATCAATCAATCAAATCATGATAACAGTGATCAAATCATGATAAAAGATCAATCAATCAAGTTTTGATATCAAACAAGTAATTAATCAAGTGCAGAATCGGAAAAACGTCCCTCACCATTTTACAAACTGTCAATCATTCGATCGATCAATCAATCAATCAAACAAACGGTCAATCAATTGATCAATCATGATCACAAACCATCAATCAATCAATACACATATCTTTTCCGTTGAATTTCTGAAAGAACATACCTTTAACTCGCTTTTGCGTATTATTATGGCACCCTCAACGGAGTTGGGGTGACATATTGTTATTCTACGTTTCTTTTTTTTCCCTTATTATGGCACCCTCAACGGAGTTGGGGTGACATACTGTTATTGTTCGTTTCTTTTTTTTTTCTTTTTATGTCACCCGATCGACAATGTCGGGTGACATATTGCTTTTCCTCTGTTTCTTTTTCCCTATTATTAAGTCGCCAAAACGGAGTTTTGGAGACTTATTGTTTTTGTCCCGTTTCTTATTATTATTATTATTATTATTCTTATTCTTCTTTTCTAAACCCTTAAACTGTCCTACCATTTTCTTGGAAGCAGTAGAGGATGGAAACTTTATATTTTTCTGGGTATGGGTCTGCATCATGGGGTTGCAGAACCCAATGTTCATGATACCAGGGTGTCATCTTGGCATAATTAGGGGCTCAAAGATGGGTGGGGTCAAATTTATTTTACATTTCTTAAATTTGCTACTGTATGTAGAGTAGATGGAATTATGATTACTTTTATGAATATTAAGAGACACATGTCTGCTTCAACATGGAACTTTTTATTTCAGTAGGGGTCTCCTTGGCATAATTTGAGGGGTGAATTTTCATGGAACATTCTAGAACATCAGTGTTGCATTAATTCTAGAGACATAAAATGTTATATGATGGTATATTATAATGGTAGCACCATATGCAACAGCAGTTTGACTTTGCAATTTCCAAAATGGCTGCCGTTACCATGGAAACAATGCAAAAAGGTCAAAATGCTTCAAAACCTTAAAGTAGCCTTTACTCTCTTAAAATGGTAGGTCAAATCCATTGAAACTTTGATGGTATGTTCCTCCCATGTACCAATGTGGCATCTGTCATTACATTTTGGGAATGGTCTTTGTAACCATGGAAACCAGCCAAAATTTCAAAAATTTCAGAAATTTCAAAATGCCCCAAACTTGATAAAACTTCACTGAAATGTCAACTGAGATGTGCAGAGTTGCTATTTGTCTTTGAATTTTCAAAATGGCCGCCGTTGCCATGGAAACAACAAAAATACAAACATAAACTGACTATGCAGTATGGGCTTTGCTCATTGTTGAAGGCCGTACATTGACCTATAGTTGTTGATTTCTGTGTCATTTGGTCTCTTGCGGAGAGTTGTCTCATTGGCAATCATACCACATCTTCTTTTTATATATAAAACACCTCGTAAATTTGAGGCAAAATTCCGTTATCAAGAGTATGTGCATACGATCAAATACAAATCTGTACTGCAAAACATCTTCTAGAATATGCTAGAAGAAAAAAATATATAATTTAACGTGCTTCTATTCTATACAAAAATCGTGCTGTGAAGAGAAAATCGCCACCGACAGAGAGAGAAACACTAAGAGTACATATTAGTGACATTTCTGTACTTGCATTACAGTACACATCCGTGAATTACACACCTGCTAAAATATACACATTAGCTGAAATCAATCGATGAACGTGTAATTTAATTGTACAAAATAAGATACAAGTATCGTGTGATACGCGAGCTATTAAAGAACAAAATGAACAGTTAGTATGGCGCTCCGTCAATATATACACATGTTGTCTGTCCAAGGTCCCCTCTAAAAAGAATATAAATATGCTAAGTCCACGATAATATACTTGCACATCACGTGACGCCACATTCGTCCTCGCGCGTGGGTCTAATTTTAGATTCTTAAGAATTCCCAAACTATGTATAGAACTCAAACTCATTCTACAGAAGAGAAAAAAGGGGGAATTTAAGAAATGCCGATTCCTGCATGTATAATAGATGTGCCATTTGATTTTGGTACACTCAAAATGGTTGATGCTACTGTGACAATGTCCAGTACGGGGTGCCATCCTCCGCTATTGCTTGCAATAGCAAATCTAGTGTTAGAATAACTCATTTGTCATTCATTTTTTCTGATGTAAGAAGAGGAAATAGAGTATTTTTCTCAATCCTACGTGTAAAATTGTGCGTTAGATATTTGTCACTGAACAGCACAAAAACGTATAGACAACGAATAAACCCATGCAACATGTGTCATTTTAGGCTATACAAAGTATTGATCAATCAATCAAATCATGATAACAGTGATCAAATCATGATAAAAGATCAATCAATCAAGTTTTGATATCAAACAAGTAATTAATCAAGTGCAGAATCGGAAACAAAACGTCCCTCACCATTTTACAAACTGTCAATCATTCGATCGATCAATCAATCAATCAAACAAACGGTCAATCAATTGATCAATCATGATCACAAACCATCAATCAATCAATACACATATCTTTTCCGTTGAATTTCTGAAAGAAAATACCTTTAATTCGCTTTTGCGTATTATTATGGTGACCCTCAACGGAGTTGGGTGACATATTGTTATTCTACGTTTCTTTTTTTTTTTCTTATTATGGCACCCTCAACGGAGTTGGGTGACATACTGTTATTGTTCGTTTTTTTTTTTTTTATTAAGTCACCAAAACGGATCGACAATGTCGGGTGACATATTGCTTTTCCTCTGTTTCTTTTTCCCTATTATTAAGTCGCCAAAACGGAGTTTTGGAGACTTATTGTTTTTGTCCCGTTTCTTATTATTATTAAGTCGCCAAAACGGAGTTTTGGAGACTTATTGTTTTTGTCCCGTTTCTTATTATTATTATTATTATTATTATTCTTATTCTTCTTTTTCTAAACCCTTAAACTGTCCTACCATTTTCTTGGAAGCTATAGAGGATGGAAACTTTATATTTTTTCTGGGTATGGGTCTGCATCATGGGGGTTGCAGAACCCAATGTTCATGATACCAGGGTGTCATCTTGGCATAATTAGGGGGGCTCAAAGATGGGTGGGGTCAAATTTATTTTACATTTCTTAAATTTGCTACTGTATGTAGAGTAGATGGAATTATGATTACTTTTATGAATATTAAGAGACACATGTCTGCTTCAACATGGAACTTTTTTTATTTCAGTAGGGGTCTCCTTGGCATAATTTGAGGGGGTGAATTTTCATGGAACATTCTAGAACAATAGTCATGTGATTAGTCATGTGATAGTGTTGAATTATTCCTATGTACTTTTTATGTTATATAATGATAGAATATTACAGGTAGCACCATATGTAGCTGTAATTCGACTTTGGAATTTTAAAATGGCCGCCGTTACCATGGAAACTGCAAAATGTGAAAATTTTTAAAATGCTTCAAATTTAATGAAATTTTACAGATATGTTAACGAGTGTATGTAGATTTGAATCTTTTGTGTTAGCATTAACACAGGATTATTTATTATTATTCTTATTCTTCTTTTCTAAACCCTTAAACTGTCCTACCATTTTCTTGGAAGCAGTAGAGGATGGAAACTTTATATTTTTCTGGGTATGGGTCTGCATCATGGGGTTGCAGAACCCAATGTTCATGATACCAGGGTGTCATCTTGGCATAATTAGGGGCTCAAAGATGGTGGGGTCAAATTTATTTTACATTTCTTAAATTTGCTACTGTATGTAGAGTAGATGGAATTATGATTACTTTTATGAATATTAAGAGACACATGTCTGCTTCAACATGGAACTTTTTATTTCAGTAGGGGTCTCCTTGGCATAATTTGAGGGGGTGAATTTTCATGGAACATTCTAGAACATCAGTGTTGCATTAATTCTAGAGACATAAAATGTTATATGATGGTATATTATAATGGTAGCACCATATGCAACAGCAGTTTGACTTTGCAATTTCCAAAATGGCTGCCGTTACCATGGAAACAATGCAAAAAGGTCAAAATGCTTCAAAACCTTAAAGTAGCCTTTACTCTCTTAAAATGGTAGGTCAAATCCATTGAAACTTTGATGGTATGTTCCTCCCATGTACCAATGTGGCATCTGTCATTACATTTTGGGAATGGTCTTTGTAACCATGGAAACCAGCCAAAATTTCAAAAATTTCAGAAATTTCAAAATGCCCCAAACTTGATAAAACTTCACTGAAATGTCAACTGAGATGTGCAGAGTTGCTATTTGTCTTTGAATTTTCAAATGGCCGCCGTTGCCATGGAAACAACAAAAATACAAACATAAACTGACTATGCAGTATGGGCTTTGCTCATTGTTGAAGGCCGTACATTGACCTATAGTTGTTGATTTCTGTGTCATTTGGTCTCTTGCGGAGAGTTGTCTCATTGGCAATCATACCACATCTTCTTTTTATATATAAAACACCTCGTAAATTTGAGGCAAAATTCCGTTATCAAGAGTATGTGCATACGATCAAATACAAATCTGTACTGCAAAACATCTTCTAGAATATGCTAGAAGAAAAAATATATAATTTAACGTGCTTCTATTCTATACAAAAATCGTGCTGTGAAGAGAAAATCGCCACCGACAGAGAGAGAAACACTAAGAGTACATATTAGTGACATTTCTGTACTTGCATTACAGTACACATCCGTGAATTACACACCTGCTAAAATATACACATTAGCTGAAATCAATCGATGAACGTGTAATTTAATTGTACAAAATAAGATACAAGTATCGTGTGATACGCGAGCTATTAAAGAACAAAATGAACAGTTAGTATGGCGCTCCGTCAATATATACACATGTTGTCTGTCCAAGGTCCCTCTAAAAGAATATAAATATGCTAAGTCCACGATAATATACTTGCACATCACGTGACGCCACGTTCTTCCTCGCGCGTGGGTCTAATTTTAGATTCTTAAGAATTCCCAAACTATGTATAGAACTCAAACTTATTCTACAGAAGAGAAAAAAAGGGGGAATTTAAGAAATGCCGATTCCTGCATGTATAATAGATGTGCCATTTGATTTTGGTACACTCAAAATGGTTGATGCTACTGTGACAATGTCCAGTACGGGTGCCATCCTCCGCTATTGCTTGCAATAGCAAATCTAGTGTTAGAATAACTCATTTGCCATTCATTTTTCTGATGTAAGAAGAGGAAATAGAGTATTTTCTCAGTCCTACGTGTAAAATTGTGCGTTAGATATTTGTCACTGAACAGCACAAAAACGTATAGACAACGAATAAACCCATGCAACATGTGTCATTTTAGGCTATACAAAGTATTGATCAATCAATCAAATCATGATAACAGTGATCAAATCATGATAAAAGATCAATCAATCAAGTTTTGATATCAAACAAGTAATTAATCAAGTGCAGAATCGGAAAAAACGTCCCCTCACCATTTTTACAAACTGTCAATCATTCGATCGATCAATCAATCAATCAAACAAACGGTCAATCAATTGATCAATCATGATCACAAACCATCAATCAATCAATACACATATCTTTTCCGTTGAATTTCTGAAAGAAAATACCTTTAATTCGCTTTTGCGTATTATTATGGCACCCTCAACGGAGTTGGGGTGACATATTGTTATTCTACGTTTCTTTTTTTTTCTTATTATGGCACCCTCAACGGAGTTGGGGTGACATACTGTTATTGTTCGTTTCTTTTTTTTTTTTTTTATGTCACCCGATCGACAATGTCGGGTGACATATTGCTTTTCCTCTGTTTCTTTTTCCCTATTATTAAGTCGCCAAAACGGAGTTTTGGAGACTTATTGTTTTTGTCCCGTTTCTTATTATTGGAGACTTATTGTTTTTGTCCCGTTTCTTATTATTATTATTATTCTTATTCTTCTTTTTCTAAACCCTTAAACTGTCCTACCATTTTCTTGGAAGCAGTAGAGGATGGAAACTTTATATTTTTTCTGGGTATGGGTCTGCATCATGGGGGTTGCAGAACCCAATGTTCATGATACCAGGGTGTCATCTTGGCATAATTAGGGGCTCAAAGATGGTGGGGTCAAATTTATTTTACATTTCTTAAATTTGCTACTGTATGTAGAGTAGATGGAATTATGATTACTTTTATGAATATTAAGAGACACATGTCTGCTTCAACATGGAACTTTTTATTTCAGTAGGGGTCTCCTTGGCATAATTTGAGGGGGTGAATTTTCATGGAACATTCTAGAACATCAGTGTTGCATTAATTCTAGAGACATAAAATGTTATATGATGGTATATTATAATGGTAGCACCATATGCAACAGCAGTTTGACTTTGCAATTTCCAAAATGGCTGCCGTTACCATGGAAACAATGCAAAAAGGTCAAAATGCTTCAAAACCTTAAAGTAGCCTTTACTCTCTTAAAATGGTAGGTCAAATCCATTGAAACTTTGATGGTATGTTCCTCCCATGTACCAATGTGGCATCTGTCATTACATTTTGGGAATGGTCTTTGTAACCATGGAAACCAGCCAAAATTTCAAAAATTTCAGAAATTTCAAAATGCCCCAAACTTGATAAAACTTCACTGAAATGTCAACTGAGATGTGCAGAGTTGCTATTTGTCTTTGAATTTTCAAATGGCCGCCGTTGCCATGGAAACAACAAAAATACAAACATAAACTGACTATGCAGTATGGGCTTTGCTCATTGTTGAAGGCCGTACATTGACCTATAGTTGTTGATTTCTGTGTCATTTGGTCTCTTGCGGAGAGTTGTCTCATTGGCAATCATACCACATCTTCTTTTTATATATAAAACACCTCGTAAATTTGAGGCAAAATTCCGTTATCAAGAGTATGTGCATACGATCAAATACAAATCTGTACTGCAAAACATCTTCTAGAATATGCTAGAAGAAAAAATATATAATTTAACGTGCTTCTATTCTATACAAAAATCGTGCTGTGAAGAGAAAATCGCCACCGACAGAGAGAGAAACACTAAGAGTACATATTAGTGACATTTCTGTACTTGCATTACAGTACACATCCGTGAATTACACACCTGCTAAAATATACACATTAGCTGAAATCAATCGATGAACGTGTAATTTAATTGTACAAAATAAGATACAAGTATCGTGTGATACGCGAGCTATTAAAGAACAAAATGAACAGTTAGTATGGCGCTCCGTCAATATATACACATGTTGTCTGTCCAAGGTCCCTCTAAAAGAATATAAATATGCTAAGTCCACGATAATATACTTGCACATCACGTGACGCCACGTTCTTCCTCGCGCGTGGGTCTAATTTTAGATTCTTAAGAATTCCCAAACTATGTATAGAACTCAAACTCATTCTACAGAAGAGAAAAAAAGGGGGAATTTAAGAAATGCCGATTCCTGCATGTATAATAGATGTGCCATTTGATTTTGGTACACTCAAAATGGTTGATGCTACTGTGACAATGTCCAGTACGGGTGCCATCCTCCGCTATTGCTTGCAATAGCAAATCTAGTGTTAGAATAACTCATTTGCCATTCATTTTTCTGATGTAAGAAGAGGAAATAGAGTATTTTCTCAATCCTACGTGTAAAATTGTGCGTTAGATATTTGTCACTGAACAGCACAAAACGTATAGACAACGAATAAACCCATGCAACATGTGTCATTTTAGGCTATACAAAGTATTGATCAATCAATCAAATCATGATAACAGTGATCAAATCATGATAAAAGATCAATCAATCAAGTTTTGATATCAAACAAGTAATTAATCAAGTGCAGAATCGGAAAAAAACGTCCCCTCACCATTTTTACAAACTGTCAATCATTCGATCGATCAATCAATCAATCAAACAAACGGTCAATCAATTGATCAATCATGATCACAAACCATCAATCAATCAATACACATATCTTTTCCGTTGAATTTCTGAAAGAAAATACCTTTAATTCGCTTTTGCGTATTATTATGGCACCCTCAACGGAGTTGGGGTGACATATTGTTATTCTACGTTTCTTTTTTTCTTATTATGGCACCCTCAACGGAGTTGGGGTGACATACTGTTATTGTTCGTTTCTTTTTTTTCTTTTTATGTCACCCGATCGACAATGTCGGGTGACATATTGCTTTTCCTCTGTTTCTTTTTCCCTATTATTAAGTCGCCAAAACGGAGTTTTGGAGACTTATTGTTTTTGTCCCGTTTCTTATTATTATTAAGTCGCCAAAACGGAGTTTTGGAGACTTATTGTTTTTGTCCCGTTTCTTATTATTATTATTATTATTCTTATTCTTCTTTTTCTAAACCCTTAAACTGTCCTACCATTTTCTTGGAAGCAGTAGAGGATGGAAACTTTATATTTTTTCTGGGTATGGGTCTGCATCATGGGGGTTGCAGAACCCAATGTTCATGATACCAGGGTGTCATCTTGGCATAATTAGGGGCTCAAAGATGGTGGGGTCAAATTTATTTTACATTTCTTAAATTTGCTACTGTATGTAGAGTAGATGGAATTATGATTACTTTTATGAATATTAAGAGACACATGTCTGCTTCAACATGGAACTTTTTATTTCAGTAGGGGTCTCCTTGGCATAATTTGAGGGGGTGAATTTTCATGGAACATTCTAGAACATCAGTGTTGCATTAATTCTAGAGACATAAAATGTTATATGATGGTATATTATAATGGTAGCACCATATGCAACAGCAGTTTGACTTTGCAATTTCCAAAATGGCTGCCGTTACCATGGAAACAATGCAAAAAGGTCAAAATGCTTCAAAACCTTAAAGTAGCCTTTACTCTCTTAAAATGGTAGGTCAAATCCATTGAAACTTTGATGGTATGTTCCTCCCATGTACCAATGTGGCATCTGTCATTACATTTTGGGAATGGTCTTTGTAACCATGGAAACCAGCCAAAATTTCAAAAATTTCAGAAATTTCAAAATGCCCCAAACTTGATAAAACTTCACTGAAATGTCAACTGAGATGTGCAGAGTTGCTATTTGTCTTTGAATTTTCAAATGGCCGCCGTTGCCATGGAAACAACAAAAATACAAACATAAACTGACTATGCAGTATGGGCTTTGCTCATTGTTGAAGGCCGTACATTGACCTATAGTTGTTGATTTCTGTGTCATTTGGTCTCTTGCGGAGAGTTGTCTCATTGGCAATCATACCACATCTTCTTTTTATATATAAAACACCTCGTAAATTTGAGGCAAAATTCCGTTATCAAGAGTATGTGCATACGATCAAATACAAATCTGTACTGCAAAACATCTTCTAGAATATGCTAGAAGAAAAAATATATAATTTAACGTGCTTCTATTCTATACAAAAATCGTGCTGTGAAGAGAAAATCGCCACCGACAGAGAGAGAAACACTAAGAGTACATATTAGTGACATTTCTGTACTTGCATTACAGTACACATCCGTGAATTACACACCTGCTAAAATATACACATTAGCTGAAATCAATCGATGAACGTGTAATTTAATTGTACAAAATAAGATACAAGTATCGTGTGATACGCGAGCTATTAAAGAACAAAATGAACAGTTAGTATGGCGCTCCGTCAATATATACACATGTTGTCTGTCCAAGGTCCCTCTAAAAGAATATAAATATGCTAAGTCCACGATAATATACTTGCACATCACGTGACGCCACGTTCTTCCTCGCGCGTGGGTCTAATTTTAGATTCTTAAGAATTCCCAAACTATGTATAGAACTCAAACTCATTCTACAGAAGAGAAAAAAAGGGGGAATTTAAGAAATGCCGATTCCTGCATGTATAATAGATGTGCCATTTGATTTTGGTACACTCAAAATGGTTGATGCTACTGTGACAATGTCCAGTACGGGTGCCATCCTCCGCTATTGCTTGCAATAGCAAATCTAGTGTTAGAATAACTCATTTGCCATTCATTTTTCTGATGTAAGAAGAGGAAATAGAGTATTTTCTCAATCCTACGTGTAAAATTGTGCGTTAGATATTTGTCACTGAACAGCACAAAACGTATAGACAACGAATAAACCCATGCAACATGTGTCATTTTAGGCTATACAAAGTATTGATCAATCAATCAAATCATGATAACAGTGATCAAATCATGATAAAAGATCAATCAATCAAGTTTTGATATCAAACAAGTAATTAATCAAGTGCAGAATCGGAAAAACGTCCCTCACCATTTTACAAACTGTCAATCATTCGATCGATCAATCAATCAATCAAACAAACGGTCAATCAATTGATCAATCATGATCACAAACCATCAATCAATCAATACACATATCTTTTCCGTTGAATTTCTGAAAGAAAATACCTTTAATTCGCTTTTGCGTATTATTATGGCACCTCAACGGAGTTGGGTGACATATTGTTATTCTACGTTTTTTTTTTTCTTATTATGGCACCTCAACGGAGTTGGGGTGACATACTGTTATTGTTCGTTTCTTTTTTTTTTTTTATGTCACCCGATCGACAATGTCGGGTGACATATTGCTTTTCCTCTGTTTCTTTTTCCTATTATTAAGTCGCCAAAACGGAGTTTTGAGACTTATTGTTTTTGTCCTGTTTCTTATTATAAGTCGCCAAAACGGAGTTTTGGAGACTTATTGTTTTTGTCCCGTTTCTTATTATTATTATTATTATTCTTATTCTTCTTTTCTAAACCCTTAAACTGTCCTACCATTTTCTTGGAAGCAGTAGAGGATGGAAACTTTATATTTTTCTGGGTATGGGTCTGCATCATGGGGTTGCAGAACCCAATGTTCATGATACCAGGGTGTCATCTTGGCATAATTAGGGGCTCAAAGATGGTGGGGTCAAATTTATTTTACATTTCTTAAATTTGCTACTGTATGTAGAGTAGATGGAATTATGATTACTTTTATGAATATTAAGAGACACATGTCTGCTTCAACATGGAACTTTTTATTTCAGTAGGGGTCTCCTTGGCATAATTTGAGGGGGTGAATTTTCATGGAACATTCTAGAACATCAGTGTTGCATTAATTCTAGAGACATAAAATGTTATATGATGGTATATTATAATGGTAGCACCATATGCAACAGCAGTTTGACTTTGCAATTTCCAAAATGGCTGCCGTTACCATGGAAACAATGCAAAAAGGTCAAAATGCTTCAAAACCTTAAAGTAGCCTTTACTCTCTTAAAATGGTAGGTCAAATCCATTGAAACTTTGATGGTATGTTCCTCCCATGTACCAATGTGGCATCTGTCATTACATTTTGGGAATGGTCTTTGTAACCATGGAAACCAGCCAAAATTTCAAAAATTTCAGAAATTTCAAAATGCCCCAAACTTGATAAAACTTCACTGAAATGTCAACTGAGATGTGCAGAGTTGCTATTTGTCTTTGAATTTTCAAATGGCCGCCGTTGCCATGGAAACAACAAAAATACAAACATAAACTGACTATGCAGTATGGGCTTTGCTCATTGTTGAAGGCCGTACATTGACCTATAGTTGTTGATTTCTGTGTCATTTGGTCTCTTGCGGAGAGTTGTCTCATTGGCAATCATACCACATCTTCTTTTTATATATAAAACACCTCGTAAATTTGAGGCAAAATTCCGTTATCAAGAGTATGTGCATACGATCAAATACAAATCTGTACTGCAAAACATCTTCTAGAATATGCTAGAAGAAAAAATATATAATTTAACGTGCTTCTATTCTATACAAAAATCGTGCTGTGAAGAGAAAATCGCCACCGACAGAGAGAGAAACACTAAGAGTACATATTAGTGACATTTCTGTACTTGCATTACAGTACACATCCGTGAATTACACACCTGCTAAAATATACACATTAGCTGAAATCAATCGATGAACGTGTAATTTAATTGTACAAAATAAGATACAAGTATCGTGTGATACGCGAGCTATTAAAGAACAAAATGAACAGTTAGTATGGCGCTCCGTCAATATATACACATGTTGTCTGTCCAAGGTCCCTCTAAAAGAATATAAATATGCTAAGTCCACGATAATATACTTGCACATCACGTGACGCCACGTTCTTCCTCGCGCGTGGGTCTAATTTTAGATTCTTAAGAATTCCCAAACTATGTATAGAACTCAAACTCATTCTACAGAAGAGAAAAAAAGGGGGAATTTAAGAAATGCCGATTCCTGCATGTATAATAGATGTGCCATTTGATTTTGGTACACTCAAAATGGTTGATGCTACTGTGACAATGTCCAGTACGGGTGCCATCCTCCGCTATTGCTTGCAATAGCAAATCTAGTGTTAGAATAACTCATTTGCCATTCATTTTTCTGATGTAAGAAGAGGAAATAGAGTATTTTCTCAATCCTACGTGTAAAATTGTGCGTTAGATATTTGTCACTGAACAGCACAAAACGTATAGACAACGAATAAACCCATGCAACATGTGTCATTTTAGGCTATACAAAGTATTGATCAATCAATCAAATCATGATAGCAGTGATCAAATCATGATAAAAGATCAATCAATCAAGTTTTGATATCAAACAAGTAATTAATCAAGTGCAGAATCGGAAAAAAACGTCCCCTCACCATTTTTACAAACTGTCAATCATTCGATCGATCAATCAATCAATCAAACAAACGGTCAATCAATTGATCAATCATGATCACAAACCATCAATCAATCAATACACATATCTTTTCCGTTGAATTTCTGAAAGAAAATACCTTTAATTCGCTTTTGCGTATTATTATGGCACCCTCAACGGAGTTGGGGTGACATATTGTTATTCTACGTTTCTTTTTTTTTTCTTATTATGGCACCCTCAACGGAGTTGGGGTGACATACTGTTATTGTTCGTTTCTTTTTTTTTTTCTTTTTATGTCACCCGATCGACAATGTCGGGTGACATATTGCTTTTCCTCTGTTTCTTTTTCCCTATTATTAAGTCGCCAAAACGGAGTTTTGGAGACTTATTGTTTTTGTCCCGTTTCTTATTAAGTCGCCAAAACGGAGTTTTGGAGACTTATTGTTTTTGTCCCGTTTCTTATTAAGTCGCCAAAACGGAGTTTTGGAGACTTATTGTTTTTGTCCCGTTTCTTATTATTATTATTATTATTATTATTCTTATTCTTCTTTTTCTAAACCCTTAAACTGTCCTACCATTTTCTTGGAAGCAGTAGAGGATGGAAACTTTATATTTTTTCTGGGTATGGGTCTGCATCATGGGGGTTGCAGAACCCAATGTTCATGATACCAGGGTGTCATCTTGGCATAATTAGGGGGGCTCAAAGATGGGTGGGGTCAAATTTATTTTACATTTCTTAAATTTGCTACTGTATGTAGAGTAGATGGAATTATGATTACTTTTATGAATATTAAGAGACACATGTCTGCTTCAACATGGAACTTTTTATTTCAGTAGGGGTCTCCTTGGCATAATTTGAGGGGGTGAATTTTCATGGAACATTCTAGAACATCAGTGTTGCATTAATTCTAGAGACATAAAATGTTATATGATGGTATATTATAATGGTAGCACCATATGCAACAGCAGTTTGACTTTGCAATTTCCAAAATGGCTGCCGTTACCATGGAAACAATGCAAAAAGGTCAAAATGCTTCAAAACCTTAAAGTAGCCTTTACTCTCTTAAAATGGTAGGTCAAATCCATTGAAACTTTGATGGTATGTTCCTCCCATGTACCAATGTGGCATCTGTCATTACATTTTGGGAATGGTCTTTGTAACCATGGAAACCAGCCAAAATTTCAAAAATTTCAGAAATTTCAAAATGCCCCAAACTTGATAAAACTTCACTGAAATGTCAACTGAGATGTGCAGAGTTGCTATTTGTCTTTGAATTTTCAAATGGCCGCCGTTGCCATGGAAACAACAAAAATACAAACATAAACTGACTATGCAGTATGGGCTTTGCTCATTGTTGAAGGCCGTACATTGACCTATAGTTGTTGATTTCTGTGTCATTTGGTCTCTTGCGGAGAGTTGTCTCATTGGCAATCATACCACATCTTCTTTTTATATATAAAACACCTCGTAAATTTGAGGCAAAATTCCGTTATCAAGAGTATGTGCATACGATCAAATACAAATCTGTACTGCAAAACATCTTCTAGAATATGCTAGAAGAAAAAATATATAATTTAACGTGCTTCTATTCTATACAAAAATCGTGCTGTGAAGAGAAAATCGCCACCGACAGAGAGAGAAACACTAAGAGTACATATTAGTGACATTTCTGTACTTGCATTACAGTACACATCCGTGAATTACACACCTGCTAAAATATACACATTAGCTGAAATCAATCGATGAACGTGTAATTTAATTGTACAAAATAAGATACAAGTATCGTGTGATACGCGAGCTATTAAAGAACAAAATGAACAGTTAGTATGGCGCTCCGTCAATATATACACATGTTGTCTGTCCAAGGTCCCTCTAAAAGAATATAAATATGCTAAGTCCACGATAATATACTTGCACATCACGTGACGCCACGTTCTTCCTCGCGCGTGGGTCTAATTTTAGATTCTTAAGAATTCCCAAACTATGTATAGAACTCAAACTCATTCTACAGAAGAGAAAAAAAGGGGGAATTTAAGAAATGCCGATTCCTGCATGTATAATAGATGTGCCATTTGATTTTGGTACACTCAAAATGGTTGATGCTACTGTGACAATGTCCAGTACGGGTGCCATCCTCCGCTATTGCTTGCAATAGCAAATCTAGTGTTAGAATAACTCATTTGCCATTCATTTTTCTGATGTAAGAAGAGGAAATAGAGTATTTTCTCAATCCTACGTGTAAAATTGTGCGTTAGATATTTGTCACTGAACAGCACAAAAACGTATAGACAACGAATAAACCCATGCAACATGTGTCATTTTAGGCTATACAAAGTATTGATCAATCAATCAAATCATGATAACAGTGATCAAATCATGATAAAAGATCAATCAATCAAGTTTTGATATCAAACAAGTAATTAATCAAGTGCAGAATCGGAAAAACGTCCCTCACCATTTTACAAACTGTCAATCATTCGATCGATCAATCAATCAATCAAACAAACGGTCAATCAATTGATCAATCATGATCACAAACCATCAATCAATCAATACACATATCTTTTCCGTTGAATTTCTGAAAGAAAATACCTTTAATTCGCTTTTGCGTATTATTATGGCACCCTCAACGGAGTTGGGGTGACATATTGTTATTCTACGTTTCTTTTTTTCTTATTATGGCACCCTCAACGGAGTTGGGGTGACATACTGTTATTGTTCGTTTCTTTTTTTTTCGACAATGTCGGGTGACATATGTCACTTCGATCGACAATTTTGCTTTTCCTCTGTTTCTTTTTCCTATTATTAAGTCGCCAAAACGGAGTTTTTGAGACTTATTGTTTTTGTGTTTCTTATTAAGTCGCCAAAACGGAGTTTTGGAGACTTTATGTTTTTGTCCGTTTCTTATTATTATTATTAAGTCGCCAAAACGGAGTTTTGGAGACTTATTGTTTTTGTCCCGTTTCTTATTATTATTATTATTATTATTCTTATTCTTCTTTTTCTAAACCCTTAAACTGTCCTACCATTTTCTTGGAAGCAGTAGAGGATGGAAACTTTATATTTTTCTGGGTATGGGTCTGCATCATGGGGTTGCAGAACCCAATGTTCATGATACCAGGGTGTCATCTTGGCATAATTAGGGGCTCAAAGATGGTGGGGTCAAATTTATTTTACATTTCTTAAATTTGCTACTGTATGTAGAGTAGATGGAATTATGATTACTTTTATGAATATTAAGAGACACATGTCTGCTTCAACATGGAACTTTTTATTTCAGTAGGGGTCTCCTTGGCATAATTTGAGGGGGTGAATTTTCATGGAACATTCTAGAACATCAGTGTTGCATTAATTCTAGAGACATAAAATGTTATATGATGGTATATTATAATGGTAGCACCATATGCAACAGCAGTTTGACTTTGCAATTTCCAAAATGGCTGCCGTTACCATGGAAACAATGCAAAAAGGTCAAAATGCTTCAAAACCTTAAAGTAGCCTTTACTCTCTTAAAATGGTAGGTCAAATCCATTGAAACTTTGATGGTATGTTCCTCCCATGTACCAATGTGGCATCTGTCATTACATTTTGGGAATGGTCTTTGTAACCATGGAAACCAGCCAAAATTTCAAAAATTTCAGAAATTTCAAAATGCCCCAAACTTGATAAAACTTCACTGAAATGTCAACTGAGATGTGCAGAGTTGCTATTTGTCTTTGAATTTTCAAATGGCCGCCGTTGCCATGGAAACAACAAAAATACAAACATAAACTGACTATGCAGTATGGGCTTTGCTCATTGTTGAAGGCCGTACATTGACCTATAGTTGTTGATTTCTGTGTCATTTGGTCTCTTGCGGAGAGTTGTCTCATTGGCAATCATACCACATCTTCTTTTTATATATAAAACACCTCGTAAATTTGAGGCAAAATTCCGTTATCAAGAGTATGTGCATACGATCAAATACAAATCTGTACTGCAAAACATCTTCTAGAATATGCTAGAAGAAAAAATATATAATTTAACGTGCTTCTATTCTATACAAAAATCGTGCTGTGAAGAGAAAATCGCCACCGACGAGAGAGAGAAACACTAAGAGTACATATTAGTGACATTTCTGTACTTGCATTACAGTACACATCCGTGAATTACACACCTGCTAAAATATACACATTAGCTGAAATCAATCGATGAACGTGTAATTTAATTGTACAAAATAAGATACAAGTATCGTGTGATACGCGAGCTATTAAAGAACAAAATGAACAGTTAGTATGGCGCTCCGTCAATATATACACATGTTGTCTGTCCAAGGTCCCTCTAAAAGAATATAAATATGCTAAGTCCACGATAATATACTTGCACATCACGTGACGCCACGTTCTTCCTCGCGCGTGGGTCTAATTTTAGATTCTTAAGAATTCCCAAACTATGTATAGAACTCAAACTCATTCTACAGAAGAGAAAAAAAGGGGGAATTTAAGAAATGCCGATTCCTGCATGTATAATAGATGTGCCATTTGATTTTGGTACACTCAAAATGGTTGATGCTACTGTGACAATGTCCAGTACGGGTGCCATCCTCCGCTATTGCTTGCAATAGCAAATCTAGTGTTAGAATAACTCATTTGCCATTCATTTTTCTGATGTAAGAAGAGGAAATAGAGTATTTTCTCAATCCTACGTGTAAAATTGTGCGTTAGATATTTGTCACTGAACAGCACAAAACGTATAGACAACGAATAAACCCATGCAACATGTGTCATTTTAGGCTATACAAAGTATTGATCAATCAATCAAATCATGATAACAGTGATCAAATCATGATAAAGATCAATCAATCAAGTTTTGATATCAAACAAGTAATTAATCAAGTGCAGAATCGGAAAAAAACGTCCCCTCACCATTTTTACAAACTGTCAATCATTCGATCGATCAATCAATCAATCAAACAAACGGTCAATCAATTGATCAATCATGATCACAAACCATCAATCAATCAATACACATATCTTTTCCGTTGAATTTCTGAAAGAAAATACCTTTAATTCGCTTTTGCGTATTATTATGGCACCCTCAACGGAGTTGGGGTGACATATTGTTATTCTACGTTTTTTTTTTTTCTTATTATGGCACCCTCAACGGAGTTGGGGTGACATACTGTTATTGTTCGTTTCTTTTTTTTCTTTTTATGTCACCCGATCGACAATGTCGGGTGACATATTGCTTTTCCTCTGTTTCTTTTTCCCTATTATTAAGTCGCCAAAACGGAGTTTTGGAGACTTATTGTTTTTGTCCCGTTTCTTATTATTATTATTATTATTCTTATTCTTCTTTTTCTAAACCCTTAAACTGTCCTACCATTTTCTTGGAAGCAGTAGAGGATGGAAACTTTATATTTTTTCTGGGTATGGGTCTGCATCATGGGGTTGCAGAACCCAATGTTCATGATACCAGGGTGTCATCTTGGCATAATTAGGGGCTCAAAGATGGTGGGGTCAAATTTATTTTACATTTCTTAAATTTGCTACTGTATGTAGAGTAGATGGAATTATGATTACTTTTATGAATATTAAGAGACACATGTCTGCTTCAACATGGAACTTTTTATTTCAGTAGGGGTCTCCTTGGCATAATTTGAGGGGGTGAATTTTCATGGAACATTCTAGAACATCAGTGTTGCATTAATTCTAGAGACATAAAATGTTATATGATGGTATATTATAATGGTAGCACCATATGCAACAGCAGTTTGACTTTGCAATTTCCAAAATGGCTGCCGTTACCATGGAAACAATGCAAAAAGGTCAAAATGCTTCAAAACCTTAAAGTAGCCTTTACTCTCTTAAAATGGTAGGTCAAATCCATTGAAACTTTGATGGTATGTTCCTCCCATGTACCAATGTGGCATCTGTCATTACATTTTGGGAATGGTCTTTGTAACCATGGAAACCAGCCAAAATTTCAAAAATTTCAGAAATTTCAAAATGCCCCAAACTTGATAAAACTTCACTGAAATGTCAACTGAGATGTGCAGAGTTGCTATTTGTCTTTGAATTTTCAAATGGCCGCCGTTGCCATGGAAACAACAAAAATACAAACATAAACTGACTATGCAGTATGGGCTTTGCTCATTGTTGAAGGCCGTACATTGACCTATAGTTGTTGATTTCTGTGTCATTTGGTCTCTTGCGGAGAGTTGTCTCATTGGCAATCATACCACATCTTCTTTTTATATATAAAACACCTCGTAAATTTGAGGCAAAATTCCGTTATCAAGAGTATGTGCATACGATCAAATACAAATCTGTACTGCAAAACATCTTCTAGAATATGCTAGAAGAAAAAATATATAATTTAACGTGCTTCTATTCTATACAAAAATCGTGCTGTGAAGAGAAAATCGCCACCGACAGAGAGAGAAACACTAAGAGTACATATTAGTGACATTTCTGTACTTGCATTACAGTACACATCCGTGAATTACACACCTGCTAAAATATACACATTAGCTGAAATCAATCGATGAACGTGTAATTTAATTGTACAAAATAAGATACAAGTATCGTGTGATACGCGAGCTATTAAAGAACAAAATGAACAGTTAGTATGGCGCTCCGTCAATATATACACATGTTGTCTGTCCAAGGTCCCTCTAAAAGAATATAAATATGCTAAGTCCACGATAATATACTTGCACATCACGTGACGCCACGTTCTTCCTCGCGCGTGGGTCTAATTTTAGATTCTTAAGAATTCCCAAACTATGTATAGAACTCAAACTCATTCTACAGAAGAGAAAAAAAGGGGGAATTTAAGAAATGCCGATTCCTGCATGTATAATAGATGTGCCATTTGATTTTGGTACACTCAAAATGGTTGATGCTACTGTGACAATGTCCAGTACGGGTGCCATCCTCCGCTATTGCTTGCAATAGCAAATCTAGTGTTAGAATAACTCATTTGCCATTCATTTTTCTGATGTAAGAAGAGGAAATAGAGTATTTTCTCAATCCTACGTGTAAAATTGTGCGTTAGATATTTGTCACTGAACAGCACAAAACGTATAGACAACGAATAAACCCATGCAACATGTGTCATTTTAGGCTATACAAAGTATTGATCAATCAATCAAATCATGATAACAGTGATCAAATCATGATAAAGATCAATCAATCAAGTTTTGATATCAAACAAGTAATTAATCAAGTGCAGAATCGGAAAAACGTCCCTCACCATTTTACAAACTGTCAATCATTCGATCGATCAATCAATCAATCAAACAAACGGTCAATCAATTGATCAATCATGATCACAAACCATCAATCAATCAATACACATATCTTTTCCGTTGAATTTCTGAAAGAAAATACCTTTAATTCGCTTTTGCGTATTATTATGGCACCCTCAACGGAGTTGGGTGACATATTGTTATTCTACGTTTCTTTTTTTTTCTTATTATGGCACCTCAACGGAGTTGGGGTGACATACTGTTATTGTTCGTTTCTTTTTTTTTTTCTTTTTATGTCACCCGATCGACAATGTCGGGTGACATATTGCTTTTCCTCTGTTTCTTTTTCCCTATTATTAAGTCGCTAAAACGGAGTTTTGGAGACTTATTGTTTTTGTCCCGTTTCTTATTATTAAGTCGCCAAAACGGGTTTTTTTTTTATTAAGTCGCCAAAACGGAGTTTTGGAGACTTCATGTTTTTGTCCCGTTTCTTATTATTATTATTAAGTCGCCAAAACGGAGTTTTGGAGACTTATTGTTTTTGTCCCGTTTCTTATTATTATTATTCTTATTCTTATTCTTCTTTTTCTAAACCCTTAAACTGTCCTACCATTTTCTTGGAAGCAGTAGAGGATGGAAACTTTATATTTTTTCTGGGTATGGGTCTGCATCATGGGGGTTGCAGAACCTAATGTTCATGATACCAGGGTGTCATCTTGGCATAATTAGGGGGGCTCAAAGATGGGTGGGGTCAAATTTATTTTACATTTCTTAAATTTGCTACTGTATGTAGAGTAGATGGAATTATGATTACTTTTATGAATATTAAGAGACACATGTCTGCTTCAACATGGAACTTTTTATTTCAGTAGGGGTCTCCTTGGCATAATTTGAGGGGGTGAATTTTCATGGAACATTCTAGAACATCAGTGTTGCATTAATTCTAGAGACATAAAATGTTATATGATGGTATATTATAATGGTAGCACCATATGCAACAGCAGTTTGACTTTGCAATTTCCAAAATGGCTGCCGTTACCATGGAAACAATGCAAAAAGGTCAAAATGCTTCAAAACCTTAAAGTAGCCTTTACTCTCTTAAAATGGTAGGTCAAATCCATTGAAACTTTGATGGTATGTTCCTCCCATGTACCAATGTGGCATCTGTCATTACATTTTGGGAATGGTCTTTGTAACCATGGAAACCAGCCAAAATTTCAAAAATTTCAGAAATTTCAAAATGCCCCAAACTTGATAAAACTTCACTGAAATGTCAACTGAGATGTGCAGAGTTGCTATTTGTCTTTGAATTTTCAAATGGCCGCCGTTGCCATGGAAACAACAAAAATACAAACATAAACTGACTATGCAGTATGGGCTTTGCTCATTGTTGAAGGCCGTACATTGACCTATAGTTGTTGATTTCTGTGTCATTTGGTCTCTTGCGGAGAGTTGTCTCATTGGCAATCATACCACATCTTCTTTTTATATATAAAACACCTCGTAAATTTGAGGCAAAATTCCGTTATCAAGAGTATGTGCATACGATCAAATACAAATCTGTACTGCAAAACATCTTCTAGAATATGCTAGAAGAAAAAATATATAATTTAACGTGCTTCTATTCTATACAAAAATCGTGCTGTGAAGAGAAAATCGCCACCGACAGAGAGAGAAACACTAAGAGTACATATTAGTGACATTTCTGTACTTGCATTACAGTACACATCCGTGAATTACACACCTGCTAAAATATACACATTAGCTGAAATCAATCGATGAACGTGTAATTTAATTGTACAAAATAAGATACAAGTATCGTGTGATACGCGAGCTATTAAAGAACAAAATGAACAGTTAGTATGGCGCTCCGTCAATATATACACATGTTGTCTGTCCAAGGTCCCTCTAAAAGAATATAAATATGCTAA
The DNA here is from genome assembly GCA_017311375.1 of Mytilus coruscus. Classification (NCBI taxonomy): domain Eukaryota; kingdom Metazoa; phylum Mollusca; class Bivalvia; order Mytilida; family Mytilidae; genus Mytilus; species Mytilus coruscus. The sequence continues at coordinate 25,345,817 of CM029605.1, read as the reverse complement.
GTCCACGATAATATACTTGCACATCACGTGACGCCACGTTCTTCCTCGCGCGTGGGTCTAATTTTAGATTCTTAAGAATTCCCAAACTATGTATAGAACTCAAACTCATTCTACAGAAGAGAAAAAAAGGGGGAATTTAAGAAATGCCGATTCCTGCATGTATAATAGATGTGCCATTTGATTTTGGTACACTCAAAATGGTTGATGCTACTGTGACAATGTCCAGTACGGGGTGCCATCCTCCGCTATTGCTTGCAATAGCAAATCTAGTGTTAGAATAACTCATTTGCCATTCATTTTTTCTGATGTAAGAAGAGGAAATAGAGTATTTTTCTCAATCCTACGTGTAAAATTGTGCGTTAGATATTTGTCACTGAACAGCACAAAAACGTATAGACAACGAATAAACCCATGCAACATGTGTCATTTTAGGCTATACAAAGTATTGATCAATCAATCAAATCATGATAACAGTGATCAAATCATGATAAAAGATCAATCAATCAAGTTTTGATATCAAACAAGTAATTAATCAAGTGCAGAATCGGAAAAAAACGTCCCCTCACCATTTTTACAAACTGTCAATCATTCGATCGATCAATCAATCAATCAAACAAACGGTCAATCAATTGATCAATCATGATCACAAACCATCAATCAATCAATACACATATCTTTTCCGTTGAATTTCTGAAAGAAAATACCTTTAATTCGCTTTTGCGTATTATTATGGCACCTCAACGGAGTTGGGTGACATATTGTTATTCTACGTTTCTTTTTTTTCTTATTATGGCACCCTCAACGGAGTTGGGGTGACATACTGTTATTGTTCGTTTCTTTTTTTTCTTTGTATGTCACCCGATCGACAATGTCGGGTGACATATTGCTTTTCCTCTGTTTCTTTTTCCCTATTATTAAGTCGCCAAAACGGAGTTTTGGAGACTTATTGTTTTTGTCCCGTTAAGTCGCCAAAACGGAGTTTTCTTATTATTATTATTATTATTATTCTTATTCTTCTTTTCTAAACCCTTAAACTGTCCTACCATTTTCTTGGAAGCAGTAGAGGATGGAAACTTTATATTTTTCTGGGTATGGGTCTGCATCATGGGGTTGCAGAACCCAATGTTCATGATACCAGGGTGTCATCTTGGCATAATTAGGGGCTCAAAGATGGTGGGGTCAAATTTATTTTACATTTCTTAAATTTGCTACTGTATGTAGAGTAGATGGAATTATGATTACTTTTATGAATATTAAGAGACACATGTCTGCTTCAACATGGAACTTTTTATTTCAGTAGGGGTCTCCTTGGCATAATTTGAGGGGGTGAATTTTCATGGAACATTCTAGAACATCAGTGTTGCATTAATTCTAGAGACATAAAATGTTATATGATGGTATATTATAATGGTAGCACCATATGCAACAGCAGTTTGACTTTGCAATTTCCAAAATGGCTGCCGTTACCATGGAAACAATGCAAAAAGGTCAAAATGCTTCAAAACCTTAAAGTAGCCTTTACTCTCTTAAAATGGTAGGTCAAATCCATTGAAACTTTGATGGTATGTTCCTCCCATGTACCAATGTGGCATCTGTCATTACATTTTGGGAATGGTCTTTGTAACCATGGAAACCAGCCAAAATTTCAAAAATTTCAGAAATTTCAAAATGCCCCAAACTTGATAAAACTTCACTGAAATGTCAACTGAGATGTGCAGAGTTGCTATTTGTCTTTGAATTTTCAAATGGCCGCCGTTGCCATGGAAACAACAAAAATACAAACATAAACTGACTATGCAGTATGGGCTTTGCTCATTGTTGAAGGCCGTACATTGACCTATAGTTGTTGATTTCTGTGTCATTTGGTCTCTTGCGGAGAGTTGTCTCATTGGCAATCATACCACATCTTCTTTTTATATATAAAACACCTCGTAAATTTGAGGCAAAATTCCGTTATCAAGAGTATGTGCATACGATCAAATACAAATCTGTACTGCAAAACATCTTCTAGAATATGCTAGAAGAAAAAATATATAATTTAACGTGCTTCTATTCTATACAAAAATCGTGCTGTGAAGAGAAAATCGCCACCGACAGAGAGAGAAACACTAAGAGTACATATTAGTGACATTTCTGTACTTGCATTACAGTACACATCCGTGAATTACACACCTGCTAAAATATACACATTAGCTGAAATCAATCGATGAACGTGTAATTTAATTGTACAAAATAAGATACAAGTATCGTGTGATACGCGAGCTATTAAAGAACAAAATGAACAGTTAGTATGGCGCTCCGTCAATATATACACATGTTGTCTGTCCAAGGTCCCTCTAAAAGAATATAAATATGCTAAGTCCACGATAATATACTTGCACATCACGTGACGCCACGTTCTTCCTCGCGCGTGGGTCTAATTTTAGATTCTTAAGAATTCCCAAACTATGTATAGAACTCAAACTCATTCTACAGAAGAGAAAAAAGGGGAATTTAAGAAATGCCGATTCCTGCATGTATAATAGATGTGCCATTTGATTTTGGTACACTCAAAATGGTTGATGCTACTGTGACAATGTCCAGTACGGGTGCCATCCTCCGCTATTGCTTGCAATAGCAAATCTAGTGTTAGAATAACTCATTTGCCATTCATTTTTCTGATGTAAGAAGAGGAAATAGAGTATTTTCTCAATCCTACGTGTAAAATTGTGCGTTAGATATTCGTCACTGAACAGCACAAAAACGTATAGACAACGAATAAACCCATGCAACATGTGTCATTTTAGGCTATACAAAGTATTGATCAATCAATCAAATCATGATAACAGTGATCAAATCATGATAAAAGATCAATCAATCAAGTTTTGATATCAAACAAGTAATTAATCAAGTGCAGAATCGGAAAAAAACGTCCCCTCACCATTTTTACAAACTGTCAATCATTCGATCGATCAATCAATCAATCAAACAAACGGTCAATCAATTGATCAATCATGATCACAAACCATCAATCAATCAATACACATATCTTTTCCGTTGAATTTCTGAAAGAAAATACCTTTAATTCGCTTTTGCGTATTATTATGGCACCCTCAACGGAGTTGGGGTGACATATTGTTATTCTACGTTTCTTTTTTTTTTTTTCTTATTATGGCACCCTCAACGGAGTTGGGGTGACATACTGTTATTGTTCGTTTCTTTTTTTTCTTTTTATGTCACCCGATCGACAATGTCGGGTGACATATTGCTTTTCCTCTGTTTTGAGACTTATTGTTTTTGTCCCGTTTCTTATTATTAAGTCGCCAAAACGGAGTTTTGGAGACTTATTGTTTTTGTCCGGAGTTTTTGTCGTTTATTATTATTATTATTATTATTCTTATTCTTCTTTTCTAAACCCTTAAACTGTCCTACCATTTTCTTGGAAGCAGTAGAGGATGGAAACTTTATATTTTTCTGGGTATGGGTCTGCATCATGGGGTTGCAGAACCCAATGTTCATGATACCAGGGTGTCATCTTGGCATAATTAGGGGCTCAAAGATGGTGGGGTCAAATTTATTTTACATTTCTTAAATTTGCTACTGTATGTAGAGTAGATGGAATTATGATTACTTTTATGAATATTAAGAGACACATGTCTGCTTCAACATGGAACTTTTTATTTCAGTAGGGGTCTCCTTGGCATAATTTGAGGGGGTGAATTTTCATGGAACATTCTAGAACATCAGTGTTGCATTAATTCTAGAGACATAAAATGTTATATGATGGTATATTATAATGGTAGCACCATATGCAACAGCAGTTTGACTTTGCAATTTCCAAAATGGCTGCCGTTACCATGGAAACAATGCAAAAAGGTCAAAATGCTTCAAAACCTTAAAGTAGCCTTTACTCTCTTAAAATGGTAGGTCAAATCCATTGAAACTTTGATGGTATGTTCCTCCCATGTACCAATGTGGCATCTGTCATTACATTTTGGGAATGGTCTTTGTAACCATGGAAACCAGCCAAAATTTCAAAAATTTCAGAAATTTCAAAATGCCCCAAACTTGATAAAACTTCACTGAAATGTCAACTGAGATGTGCAGAGTTGCTATTTGTCTTTGAATTTTCAAATGGCCGCCGTTGCCATGGAAACAACAAAAATACAAACATAAACTGACTATGCAGTATGGGCTTTGCTCATTGTTGAAGGCCGTACATTGACCTATAGTTGTTGATTTCTGTGTCATTTGGTCTCTTGCGGAGAGTTGTCTCATTGGCAATCATACCACATCTTCTTTTTATATATAAAACACCTCGTAAATTTGAGGCAAAATTCCGTTATCAAGAGTATGTGCATACGATCAAATACAAATCTGTACTGCAAAACATCTTCTAGAATATGCTAGAAGAAAAATATATAATTTAACGTGCTTCTATTCTATACAAAAATCGTGCTGTGAAGAGAAAATCGCCACCGACAGAGAGAGAAACACTAAGAGTACATATTAGTGACATTTCTGTACTTGCATTACAGTACACATCCGTGAATTACACACCTGCTAAAATATACACATTAGCTGAAATCAATCGATGAACGTGTAATTTAATTGTACAAAATAAGATACAAGTATCGTGTGATACGCGAGCTATTAAAGAACAAAATGAACAGTTAGTATGGCGCTCCGTCAATATATACACATGTTGTCTGTCCAAGGTCCCTCTAAAAGAATATAAATATGCTAAGTCCACGATAATATACTTGCACATCACGTGACGCCACGTTCTTCCTCGCGCGTGGGTCTAATTTTAGATTCTTAAGAATTCCCAAACTATGTATAGAACTCAAACTCATTCTACAGAAGAGAAAAAAAGGGGGAATTTAAGAAATGCCGATTCCTGCATGTATAATAGATGTGCCATTTGATTTTGGTACACTCAAAATGGTTGATGCTACTGTGACAATGTCCAGTACGGGTGCCATCCTCCGCTATTGCTTGCAATAGCAAATCTAGTGTTAGAATAACTCATTTGCCATTCATTTTTCTGATGTAAGAAGAGGAAATAGAGTATTTTCTCAATCCTACGTGTAAAATTGTGCGTTAGATATTTGTCACTGAACAGCACAAAACGTATAGACAACGAATAAACCCATGCAACATGTGTCATTTTAGGCTATACAAAGTATTGATCAATCAATCAAATCATGATAACAGTGATCAAATCATGATAAAGATCAATCAATCAAGTTTTGATATCAAACAAGTAATTAATCAAGTGCAGAATCGGAAAAACGTCCCTCACCATTTTACAAACTGTCAATCATTCGATCGATCAATCAATCAATCAAACAAACGGTCAATCAATTGATCAATCATGATCACAAACCATCAATCAATCAATACACATATCTTTTCCGTTGAATTTCTGAAAGAAAATACCTTTAATTCGCTTTTGCGTATTATTATGGCACCCTCAACGGAGTTGGGGTGACATATTGTTATTCTACGTTTCTTTTTTTCTTATTATGGCACCTCAACGGAGTTGGGGTGACATACTGTTATTGTTCGTTTTTTTTTTTTTTTATGTCACCCGATCGACAATGTCGGGTGACATATTGCTTTTCCTCTGTTTCTTTTTCCCTATTATTAAGTCGCCAAAACGGAGTTTTGGAGACTTATTGTTTTTGTCCCGTTTCTTATTATTATTATTTCGCCAAAACGGAGTTTTGGAGACTTATTGTTTTTGTCCCGTTTCTTATTGTTTTATTATTATTATTATTATTATTATTCTTATTCTTCTTTTCTAAACCCTTAAACTGTCCTACCATTTTCTTGGAAGCAGTAGAGGATGGAAACTTTATATTTTTCTGGGTATGGGTCTGCATCATGGGGTTGCAGAACCCAATGTTCATGATACCAGGGTGTCATCTTGGCATAATTAGGGGCTCAAAGATGGTGGGGTCAAATTTATTTTACATTTCTTAAATTTGCTACTGTATGTAGAGTAGATGGAATTATGATTACTTTTATGAATATTAAGAGACACATGTCTGCTTCAACATGGAACTTTTTATTTCAGTAGGGGTCTCCTTGGCATAATTTGAGGGGGTGAATTTTCATGGAACATTCTAGAACATCAGTGTTGCATTAATTCTAGAGACATAAAATGTTATATGATGGTATATTATAATGGTAGCACCATATGCAACAGCAGTTTGACTTTGCAATTTCCAAAATGGCTGCCGTTACCATGGAAACAATGCAAAAAGGTCAAAATGCTTCAAAACCTTAAAGTAGCCTTTACTCTCTTAAAATGGTAGGTCAAATCCATTGAAACTTTGATGGTATGTTCCTCCCATGTACCAATGTGGCATCTGTCATTACATTTTGGGAATGGTCTTTGTAACCATGGAAACCAGCCAAAATTTCAAAAATTTCAGAAATTTCAAAATGCCCCAAACTTGATAAAACTTCACTGAAATGTCAACTGAGATGTGCAGAGTTGCTATTTGTCTTTGAATTTTCAAATGGCCGCCGTTGCCATGGAAACAACAAAAATACAAACATAAACTGACTATGCAGTATGGGCTTTGCTCATTGTTGAAGGCCGTACATTGACCTATAGTTGTTGATTTCTGTGTCATTTGGTCTCTTGCGGAGAGTTGTCTCATTGGCAATCATACCACATCTTCTTTTTATATATAAAACACCTCGTAAATTTGAGGCAAAATTCCGTTATCAAGAGTATGTGCATACGATCAAATACAAATCTGTACTGCAAAACATCTTCTAGAATATGCTAGAAGAAAAAATATATAATTTAACGTGCTTCTATTCTATACAAAAATTGTGCTGTGAAGAGAAAATCGGCACCGACAGAGAGAGAAACACTAAGAGTACATATTAGTGACATTTCTGTACTTGCATTACAGTACACATCCGTGAATTACACACCTGCTAAAATATACACATTAGCTGAAATCAATCGATGAACGTGTAATTTAATTGTACAAAATAAGATACAAGTATCGTGTGATACGCGAGCTATTAAAGAACAAAATGAACAGTTAGTATGGCGCTCCGTCAATATATACACATGTTGTCTGTCCAAGGTCCCTCTAAAAGAATATAAATATGCTAAGTCCACGATAATATACTTGCACATCACGTGACGCCACGTTCTTCCTCGCGCGTGTGTCTAATTTTAGATTCTTAAGAATTCCCAAACTATGTATAGAACTCAAACTCATTCTACAGAAGAGAAAAAGGGGGGTGGAATTTAAGAAATGCCGATTCCTGCATGTATAATAGATGTGCCATTTGATTTTGGTACACTCAAAATGGTTGATGCTACTGTGACAATGTCCAGTACGGGTGCCATCCTCCGCTATTGCTTGCAATAGCAAATCTAGTGTTAGAATAACTCATTTGCCATTCATTTTTCTGATGTAAGAAGAGGAAATAGAGTATTTTCTCAATCCTACGTGTAAAATTGTGCGTTAGATATTTGTCACTGAACAGCACAAAACGTATAGACAACGAATAAACCCATGCAACATGTGTCATTTTAGGCTATACAAAGTATCAATCAATCAATCAAATCATGATAACAGTGATCAAATCATGATAAAAGATCAATCAATCAAGTTTTGATATCAAACAAGTAATTAATCAAGTGCAGAATCGGAAAAAAACGTCCCCTCACCATTTTTACAAACTGTCAATCATTCGATCGATCAATCAATCAATCAAACAAACGGTCAATCAATTGATCAATCATGATCACAAACCATCAATCAATCAATACACATATCTTTTCCGTTGAATTTCTGAAAGAAAATACCTTTAATTCGCTTTTGCGTATTATTATGGCACCCTCAACGGAGTTGGGTGACATATTGTTATTCTACGTTTCTTTTTTTTCTTATTATGGCACCTCAACGGAGTTGGGGTGACATACTGTTATTGTTCGTTTCTTTTTTTTCTTTTTATGTCACCCGATCGACAATGTCGGGTGACATATTGCTTTTCCTCTGTTTCTTTTTCCCTATTATTAAGTCGCCAAAACGGAGTTTTGGAGACTTATTGTTTTTGTCCCGTTTCTTATTATTATTATTATTATTATTATTCTTATTCTTCTTTTCTAAACCCTTAAACTGTCCTACCATTTTCTTGGAAGCAGTAGAGGATGGAAACTTTATATTTTTCTGGGTATGGGTCTGCATCATGGGGTTGCAGAACCCAATGTTCATGATACCAGGGTGTCATCTTGGCATAATTAGGGGCTCAAAGATGGTGGGGTCAAATTTATTTTACATTTCTTAAATTTGCTACTGTATGTAGAGTAGATGGAATTATGATTACTTTTATGAATATTAAGAGACACATGTCTGCTTCAACATGGAACTTTTTATTTCAGTAGGGGTCTCCTTGGCATAATTTGAGGGGGTGAATTTTCATGGAACATTCTAGAACATCAGTGTTGCATTAATTCTAGAGACATAAAATGTTATATGATGGTATATTATAATGGTAGCACCATATGCAACAGCAGTTTGACTTTGCAATTTCCAAAATGGCTGCCGTTACCATGGAAACAATGCAAAAAGGTCAAAATGCTTCAAAACCTTAAAGTAGCCTTTACTCTCTTAAAATGGTAGGTCAAATCCATTGAAACTTTGATGGTATGTTCCTCCCATGTACCAATGTGGCATCTGTCATTACATTTTGGGAATGGTCTTTGTAACCATGGAAACCAGCCAAAATTTCAAAAATTTCAGAAATTTCAAAATGCCCCAAACTTGATAAAACTTCACTGAAATGTCAACTGAGATGTGCAGAGTTGCTATTTGTCTTTGAATTTTCAAATGGCCGCCGTTGCCATGGAAACAACAAAAATACAAACATAAACTGACTATGCAGTATGGGCTTTGCTCATTGTTGAAGGCCGTACATTGACCTATAGTTGTTGATTTCTGTGTCATTTGGTCTCTTGCGGAGAGTTGTCTCATTGGCAATCATACCACATCTTCTTTTTATATATAAAACACCTCGTAAATTTGAGGCAAAATTCCGTTATCAAGAGTATGTGCATACGATCAAATACAAATCTGTACTGCAAAACATCTTCTAGAATATGCTAGAAGAAAAAATATATAATTTAACGTGCTTCTATTCTATACAAAAATCGTGCTGTGAAGAGAAAATCGCCACCGACAGAGAGAGAAACACTAAGAGTACATATTAGTGACATTTCTGTACTTGCATTACAGTACACATCCGTGAATTACACACCTGCTAAAATATACACATTAGCTGAAATCAATCGATGAACGTGTAATTTAATTGTACAAAATAAGATACAAGTATCGTGTGATACGCGAGCTATTAAAGAACAAAATGAACAGTTAGTATGGCGCTCCGTCAATATATACACATGTTGTCTGTCCAAGGTCCCTCTAAAAGAATATAAATATGCTAAGTCCACGATAATATACTTGCACATCACGTGACGCCACGTTCTTCCTCGCGCGTGGGTCTAATTTTAGATTCTTAAGAATTCCCAAACTATGTATAGAACTCAAACTCATTCTACAGAAGAGAAAAAAGGGGGAATTTAAGAAATGCCGATTCCTGCATGTATAATAGATGTGCCATTTGATTTTGGTACACTCAAAATGGTTGATGCTACTGTGACAATGTCCAGTACGGGTGCCATCCTCCGCTATTGCTTGCAATAGCAAATCTAGTGTTAGAATAACTCATTTGCCATTCATTTTTCTGATGTAAGAAGAGGAAATAGAGTATTTTCTCAATCCTACGTGTAAAATTGTGCGTTAGATATTTGTCACTGAACAGCACAAAAACGTATAGACAACGAATAAACCAATGCAACATGTGTCATTTTAGGCTATACAAAGTATTGATCAATCAATCAATCAAATCATGATAACAGTGATCAAATCATGATAAAAGATCAATCAATCAAGTTTTGATATCAAACAAGTAATTAATCAAGTGCAGAATCGGAAAAAACGTCCCCTCACCATTTTTACAAACTGTCAATCATTCGATCGATCAATCAATCAATCAAACAAACGGTCAATCAATTGATCAATCATGATCACAAACCATCAATCAATCAATACACATATCTTTTCCGTTGAATTTCTGAAAGAAAATACCTTTAATTCGCTTTTGCGTATTATTATGGCACCCTCAACGGAGTTGGGGTGACATATTGTTATTCTACGTTTTTTTTTTCTTATTATGGCACCCTCAACGGAGTTGGGGTGACATACTGTTATTGTTCGTTTCTTTTTTTTTTTTTATGTCACCCGATCGACAATGTCGGGTGACATATTGCTTTTCCTCTGTTTCTTTTTCCCTATTATTAAGTCGCCAAAACGGAGTTTTGGAGACTTTATTGTTTTTGTCCCGTTTCTTATTATTATTATTTTGTCCCTTATTGTTTTTGTCCCTTCTTATTATTATTATTATTATTATTCTTATTCTTCTTTTTCTAAACCCTTAAACTGTCCTACCATTTTCTTGGAAGCAGTAGAGGATGGAAACTTTATATTTTTTCTGGGTATGGGTCTGCATCATGGGGGTTGCAGAACCCAATGTTCATGATACCAGGGTGTCATCTTGGCATAATTAGGGGGGCTCAAAGATGGTGGGGTCAAATTTATTTTACATTTCTTAAATTTGCTACTGTATGTAGAGTAGATGGAATTATGATTACTTTTATGAATATTAAGAGACACATGTCTGCTTCAACATGGAACTTTTTATTTCAGTAGGGGTCTCCTTGGCATAATTTGAGGGGGTGAATTTTCATGGAACATTCTAGAACATCAGTGTTGCATTAATTCTAGAGACATAAAATGTTATATGATGGTATATTATAATGGTAGCACCATATGCAACAGCAGTTTGACTTTGCAATTTCCAAAATGGCTGCCGTTACCATGGAAACAATGCAAAAAGGTCAAAATGCTTCAAAATGTTATATAATGATAGATTATTACAGGTAGCACCATATGTAGCTGTAATTCGACTTTGGAATTTTAAAATGGCCGCCGTTACCATGGAAACTGCAAAATGTGAAAATTTTTAAAATGCTTCAAATTTAATGAAATTTTACAGAGATGTTAACGAGTGTATGTAGATTTGGAATTAGACTTTGGAATTTCCAAAATGGCCGCCGTTGCCATGGAAACAACAAAATGCGAAAAATCTAGATTTTGTCCAATCTTTATGAAACTTGACAGTAATGTGACCTGTCATGTGTAGATGTGCTATCCGACTTTGGAATTTTCAAAATGGCTGCCGTTACCATGGAAACAGCAGAACAATGGTTGGGGCCGTTTTGACAACTTTTGTGTTAGCATCCTAACACAGGATTACTTGTTATTATTATTATTATTATTATTATTCTTAACCCTAATTTGTCTAACCATTTTCTTCCAAGCCTTAAATGATGGAAACTTTATATTTGGTATGATGTTGGGGTAGTATCCCTAGGGGTGCATTCGCTATTTTTAATTTCAAATGGGGGTCAACTTGGCACTTTTTGGGGGCCGGAACATGGGTGGGGTCATTTTCGACTATTGATTCGCTACTGGTAGAACCTTTAAGTTTTGTGTAATACAAGAGACCGATGTCCAGGTGTCCATTCCACATTTTTATTTCAGCCCGGGGTCATCTTGGCATTATTTTAGGGGGTCAATTTTCATGGAACATTCTAGAACAATAGTCATGTGATTAGTCATGTGATAGTGTTGAATTATTCCTATGTACTTTTTATGTTATATAATGATAGATTATTACAGGTAGCACCATATGTAGCTGTAATTCGACTTTGGAATTTTAAAATGGCCGCCGTTACCATGGAAACTGCAAAATGTGAAAATTTTTAAAATGCTTCAAATTTAATGAAATTTTACAGAGATGTTAACGAGTGTATGTAGATTTGGAATTTGACTTTGAATTTCCAAAATGGCCGCCGTTGCCATGGAAACAACAAAATGCGAAAAATCTAGATTTTGTCCAATTTTATGAAACTTGACAGTAATGTGACCTGTCATGTGTAGATGTGCTATCCGACTTTGGAATTTTCAAAATGGCTGCCGTTACCATGGAAACAGCAGAACAATGGTTGGGGGCCGTTTTGACAACTTTTGTGTTAGCATCCTAACACAGGATTACTTATTATTATTATTATTATTATTATTCTTAACCCTAATTTGTCTGACCATTTTCTTCCAAGCCTTAAATGATGGAAACTTTATATTTGGTATGATGTTGGGGTAGTATCCTAGGGTGCATTCGCTATTTTTATTTCAAATGGGGGTCAACTTGGCACTTTTGGGGCCGGAACATGGGTGGGGTCATTTTTCGACTATTGATTCGCTACTGGTAGAACCTTTAAGTTTTGTGTAATACAAGAGACCGATGTCCAGGTGTCCATTCCACATTTTTATTTCAGCCTGGGGTCATCTTGGCATTATTTTAGGGGTCAATTTTCATGGAACATTCTAGAACAATAGTCATGTGATTAGTCATGTGATAGTGTTGAATTATTCCTATGTACTTTTATGTTATATAATGATAGATTATTACAGGTAGCACCATATGTAGCTGTAATTCGACTTTGGAATTTTAAAATGGCCGCCGTTACCATGGAAACTGCAAAATGTGAATTTTTTTAAATGCTTCAAATTTAATGAAATTTTACAGAGATGTTAACGAGTGTATGTAGATTTGGAATTTGACTTTGGAATTTCAAAATGGCCGCCGTTGCCATGGAAACAGCGGGGGACATAAACTGACTATGCAGTATGGGCTTTGCTCATTGTTGAAGGCCGTACGGTGACCTATAGTTGTTAATTTCTGTGTCATTTGGTCTCTTGTGGAGAGTTGTCTCATTGCCAATCATACCACATCTTCTTTTCTATATATAAAACCCTCGTAAATTTGAGGCAAAATTCCGTAATCAAGAGTATGTGCATACGATCAATACATTTGTACAAATCTGTACTGCAAAACATCTTCTAGAATATGCTAGAAGAAAAAAATATATAATTTAACGTGCTTCTATTCTTTACAAAAATCGTACTTTGAAGAGAAAATCGCCACCGAGAGAGAGAGAAACACTAAGAGTACATATTAGTGACATTTCTGTACTTGCATAACAGTACACATCCGTGAATCACACACCTGCTAAAATATACACATTAGCTGAAATCAATCGATGAACATGTAATTTAATTGTACAAAATAAGATACATGTATCGTGAGATACGCGAGCTATTGAAGAACAAAATGAACAGTTAGTATGGCGCTCCGTCAATATATACACATGTTGTCTGTCCAAGGTCCCTCTAAAAGAATGTAAATATGCTAAGTCCACGATAATATACTTGCACATCACGTGACGCCACGTTCTTCTTCGCGCGTGGGTCTAATTTTAGATTCTAAAGAATTCCCAAACTATGTATAGAACTCAAACCTATTCTACGGGATGAGCAAAAAAAGGGGGTGGGTGGGAATCAAAGACATGCCAATTCCAGCATGTATAATAGATGTGCCATTTGACTTTGGTACACTTTAAGTGGTTGCTGCTACTGTGACAATGTCCAGTACAGGGTGAAATCTAGTTAAGTCGCCAAAACGGAGTTTTGGAGACTTTATGTTTTTGTCCCGTTTCTTATTATTATTATTATTAAGGTCTTTCCTTTTCCAAAAGGGAAAGACCTTACTGTATTTCTTCTGATTATTATTATTATTATTATTATTATTATTATTCTTTTTGTTCCGCCAAACTTTGACAAGATTTGCCTCCGTAACCGTAAGCCATGTCGCTTTCAGGTTCACACTTTGTATCGGTGTCATAAATACCTATCCGGAACTCACCCTGTGAGTCAAAAAATTTTGTCGGTTCGGAGTAATCCCTCCGAAACCTTAAAACCTTGTTATCATTTAAACACCGTAACCGTAATAGGTAGAAAAAAACCGAAGGCTAAAATTTGTTCAGGACCAGACCCCGGTTCTTCGTTACATTTGGATTGAAAAGATTCAACGACTCATTGGTAGGGTTATGCCCCTTTGAAAATTAACCGCAGTCGGTTGGCCCCAAAAACTCAGAAACCGTAAGTCGTAGACACCTAGGATCTTCACCAATCATCATCAATTGATGTGACTCTGAAAAATATCTCAAGGTCAAATTTGTATGTTGACCTTGACCTTTGACCTAACACCTTGTTATGGGATAATCTCAGAAACCATTATACTTACAGAAGTTTTGAATAGTGGAAAATGTTTGGGTCATTAAGTCGCAACTTCGTTACATTTTGACCGAAAAGATTTGACCTTTCTGTAAGGGGCATAACCCCTGTTTTAGGTTTCTGAAAAGACAAAATCAGCTTTTACTATATAACCAAAGGTCCTAGACCCATGGGGTCTTCAGCAATGACATTGGGGACTAATGACCTTGACAAAGGTCAAAAGGTCAAAGGTCAAGGTCATGTCACAGATAGGGAATTATGTGTTTTTGACCTTTTTTAAAGGATTTTTAGTGTGTTTTAAAGCTTTTTGAGGTTGACCTTGACCTTTGACCTAAAAAATTATTTATTGAATATCTCAAAAACGATAATACTTACAGAAATAGTAAATAGTGAAAAATGTTTGGGACATAAAGGCGCAACTTTTTTACATTTTGACCAAAGAGATTTGACCTATCCGTAAGGGGCATAACCCCTGTTAACTATTTTAGAAAAGACAAGATAAGCTTTAACTCGTGAACCAAAGGTCCTAGACCCATTGGGTCTTTTGTTATGACATCGTGGACCAATGACCTTGACAAAAATCATAAGGTCAAAAGTCAAGGTCATGTCCTAAATTCCGAATTATGTGTTTTTGACCATATTTTAAGAGTTTTGTGTGTGTTTTAGAGCTTTTCAATGCGTTATACGCTTATTTAAACATATATTTTACATATTGAAAAGGAAAGACCTCTCAATTGTTCAAGAACAATTGACATTTTAATATTGTTCTTACATCTCTTCTGAAAAAAAAATCCACATGCTTGTTATCAGATATACTCTGAAACTACAAGTCCAATCGACCTCAAAATTTGCAGTCAGCAGGGCATACATGTACTAAAACTTCATTAAACAACGTGGTGCAGCTACCTCTCAAGAATTTCCGTAGAGAAAAGAAATTGCAATGCCGTTAAAATCGCTTGCTAGGTCCGTACATCTCAATGAAATCCTATAATAAAATGTCTGCTCCTAGATTAAAATACAAATCTCTGTTACAAACTGCTGCTGAAAAATGTACATTGTACGAAAATAATCGATAAACGTGTTTTAAAGTTACACAGGATCAATTAAATCTAAAGCATGCACTGCTCGTGAACTGTGATCAAAACGTCAATTACCTACAATGACAAAAGAAATACATTGTGTGTATTCCGTCGCTATACATGTTGTCTGTCCAACGTCTCCACCTAAAAAGAAATAAAAGTACTAAGTTTTCGCTATTATAAAGCTTCGTCACGTGACGCCACAATCTGGCGCGAGACAAATACGCGCGCGGGACCTGAAATAGAATAAAAACTTTCCAACTAACTAAATATAGAAACTTAACCAACACACTAATATGGACCCTTTAAAGAAAGAAAGAAACAAACAAACAAACAAACAAACAAACAAACAAACAAACAAACAAACACACACACACACACACACACATATCAATCAATCATGTTTCAGAAGGGGGAAAGACCGTTTACAATTGCTTTTTGAAAGCAATTGATTTATATTATTATTATTAAGTCGCCAAAACGGAGTTTTGGAGACTTATTGTTTTTGTCCTGTTTCTTATTAAGTCGCCAAAACGGAGTTTTGGAGACTTATTGTTTTTGTCCGTTTCTTATTAAGTCGCCAAAACGGAGTTTGGAGACTTATTGTTTTGTCCCGTTTCTTATTATTATTATTATTATTATTATTATTCTTATTCTTCTTTTCTAAACCCTTAAACTGTCCTACCATTTTCTTGGAAGCAGTAGAGGATGGAAACTTTATATTTTTCTGGGTATGGGTCTGCATTATGGGGTTGCAGAACCCAATGTCCATGATACCAGGGTGTCATCTTGGCATAATTAGGGGCTCAAAGATGGGTGGGGTCAAATTTATTTTACATTTCTTAAATTTGCTACTGTATATAGAGTAGATGGAATTATGATTACTTTTATGAATATTAAGGGACACATGTCTGCTTCAACATGGAACTTTTTTTATTTCATTAGGGGGTCTCCTTGGCATAATTTAAGGGGGGTGAATTTTCATGGAACATTCTAGAACATCAGTGTTGAATTAATTCTAGAGACATAACATGTTATATGATGGTATATTATAATGGGTAGCACCATATGCAACAGCATTTTGACTTTGGAATTTTAAAATGGCCGCGGTTACCATGGAAACAGCAAACATGTGAAAAATATCAAAATGCTTCAAACTTAATGAAACTTAACACAAATGTTGATTAGCATATATAGATGTGTCATTTGACTTTAGAATTTCCAAAATGACCGCCGTTACCATGGAAACTGCAAAATGTGAAAATTTTTAAAATGCTTCAAACTTAATAAAACTTTACACAAATGTTACCTGGCATATGTAGAAGTGGTATTTGACTCTGAAATTTCAAAATGGCCGCCGTTACCATGGAAACTGCAAAATTGTGATTTTTTAAATGCTTCAAGCTGAATGAAACTTTACACAAATGTTAACTGGCATATCATGATGTGCTATTTAATTTTGAATTTCAAAATGGCTGCCGCTACCATGGATACCGCAGAAAAATGATTGGGGTCCGTTTGGCGACTTTTGTGTTAGCATCCTAACACAGGATTACTAGTTATTATTATTCTTATTCTTCTTTTTCTAAACCCTTAAACTGTCCTACCATTTTCTTGGAAGCTATAGAGGATGGAAACTTTATATTTTTTCTGGGTATGGGTCTGCATCATGGGGGTTGCAGAACCCAATGTTCATGATACCAGGGTGTCATCTTGGCATAATTAGGGGGGCTCAAAGATGGGTGGGGTCAAATTTATTTTACATTTCTTAAATTTGCTACTGTATGTAGAGTAGATGGAATTATGATTACTTTTATGAATATTAAGAGACACATGTCTGCTTTAACATGGAACTTTTTATTTCAGTAGGGGTCTCCTTGGCATAATTTGAGGGGGGTGAATTTTCATGGAACATTCTAGAACATCAGTGTTGCATTAATTCTAGAGACATAAAATGTTATATGATGGTATATTATAATGGGTAGCACCATATGCAACAGCAGTTTGACTTTACAATTTCCAAAATGGCTGCCGTTACCATGGAAACAATGCAAAAAATGTCAAAATGCTTCAAACACCTTAAAGTAGCCTTTACTATCTTAAAATGGTAGGTCAAATCCATTGAAACTTTGATGGTATGTTCCCTCCCATGTACCAATGTGGCATCTGTCATTACATTTTGGGAATGGTCTTTGTAACCATGGAAACCAGCCAAAATTTCAAAAATTTCAGAAATTTAAAAATGCCCCAAACTTGATAAAACTTCACTGAAATGTCAACTGAGATGTGCAGAATTGCTATTTGTCTATTGAATTTTCAAAATGGCCGCCGTTGCCATGGAAACAACAAAAAATACAAACATAAACTGACTATGCAGTATGGGTTTTGCTCATTGTTGAAGGCCGTACATTGACCTATAGTTGTTAATTTCTGTGTCATTTGGTCTCTTGCGGAGAGTTGTCTCATTGGCAATCATACCACATCTTCTTTTTTATATATAAAACACCTCGTAAATTTGAGGCAAAATTCCGTTATCAAGAGTATGTGCATACGATCAAATACAAATCTGTACTGCAAAACATCTTCTAGAATATGCTAGAAGAAAAAATATATAACTTAACGTGCTTCTATTCTATACAAAAATCGTGCTGTGAAGAGAAAATCGCCACCGACAGAGAGAGAAACACAAAGAGTACATATTAGTGACATTTCTGTACTTGCATTACAGTACACATCCGTGAATTACACACCTGCTAAAATATACACATTAGCTGAAATCAATCATTGAACGTGTAATTTAATTGTACAAAATAAGATACAAGTATCGTGTGATACGCGAGCTATTAAAGAACAAAATGAACAGTTAGTATGGCGCTCCGTCAATATATACACATGTTGTCTGTCCAAGGTCCCTCTAAAAGAATATAAATATGCTAAGTCCACGATAATATACTTGCGCATCACGTGACGCCACGTTCTTCCTCGCACGTGGGTCTAATTTTAGATTCTAAAGAATTCCCAAACTTTGTATAGAACTCAAACTTATTCTACCTTATTCTACGGGAAGAGAAAAACGGAGGGTCAAAGACAAGCCAATTCCAGCATGTATAATAGATGTGCCATTTGACTTTGGTACACTTTAAGTGGTTGCTGCTACTGTGACAATGTCCAGTAGAGGGTGACATCCTCCGCTATTGCTTGCAATAGCAAATCTAATAAGTCGCCAAAACGGAGTTTTGGAGACTTATTGTTTTTGTCCCATTTCTTATTATTATTATTATTATTATTATTCTTATTCTTCTTTTCTAAACCCTTAAACTGTCCTACCATTTTCTTGGAAGCTATAGAGGATGGAAACTTTATATTTTTTCTGGGTATGGGTCTGCATCATGGGGTTGCAGAACCCAATGTTCATGATACCAGGGTGTCATCTTGGCATAATTAGGGGCTCAAAGATGGGTGGGGTCAAATTTATTTTACATTTCTTAAATTTGCTACTGTATGTAGAGTAGATGGAATTATGATTACTTTTATGAATATTAAGAGACACATGTCTGCTTCAACATGGAACTTTTTATTTCAGTAGGGGTCTCCTTGGCATAATTTGAGGGGGTGAATTTTCATGGAACATTCTAGAACAATAGTCATGTGATTAGTCATGTGATAGTGTTGAATTATTCCTATGTACTTTTATGTTATATAATGATAGAATATTACAGGTAGCACCATATGTAGCTGTAATTCGACTTTGGAATTTTAAAATGGCCGCCGTTACCATGGAAACTGCAAAAATGTGAAAATTTTAAAATGCTTCAAATTTAATGAAATTTTACAGATATGTTAACGAGTCTATGTAGATTTGGAATTTGACTTTGGAATTTCCAAAATGGCCGCCGTTGCCATGGAAACAACAAAATGCGAAAAATCTAGATTTGGTCCAATCTTTATGAAAGTTGACAGTAATGTTACCTGTCATGTGTAGATGTGCCATCCGACTTTGGAATTTTCAAAATGGCTGCCGTTACCATGGAAACTGCAAAATGTCAAAAATTCAAAATGCTTCAAACTTAATGAAACTTTACACAAATGTTGACTGTATTATGTAGATGTGGCATTTGACTTTGAATTTCCAAAATGGCCACCGTAACCATGGAAACACGAATGCCTAAATTTGAAAATTGGTCCAATTTTAAGAAACTTGTAAGTAATGTGACCTGTCATGTGTAGATGTGCTATCCGACTATGAAATTTCAAAATGGCTGCCGTTACCATGGAAACAGCAGAACAATGGTTGGGGCCGTTTTGGCGACTTTTGTGTTAGCATCCTAACACAGGATTACTTGTTATTATTATTCTTATTCTTCTTTTTCTAAACCCTTAAACTGTCCTACCATTTTCTTGGAAGCTATAGAGGATGGAAACTTTATATTTTTTCTGGGTATGGGTCTGCATCATGGGGGTTGCAGAACCCAATGTTCATGATACCAGGGTGTCATCTTGGCATAATTAGGGGGGCTCAAAGATGGGTGGGGTCAAATTTATTTTACATTTCTTAAATTTGCTACTGTATGTAGAGTAAATGGAATTATGATTACTTTTATAAATATTAAGAGATACATGTCTGCTTCAACATGGAACTTTTTATTTCAGTAGGGGTCTCCTTGGCATAATTTGAGGGGGTGAATTTTCATGGAACATTCTAGAACAATAGTCATGTGATTAGTCATGTGATAGTGTTGAATTATTCCTATGTACTTTTATGTTATATAATGATAGAATATTACAGGTAGCACCATATGTAGCTGTAATTCGACTTTGGAATTTTAAAATGGCCGCCGTTACCATGGAAACTGCAAAATGTGAAAATTTTTAAAATGCTTCAAATTTAATGAAATTTTACAGATATGTTAACGAGTGTATGTAGATTTGGAATTTGACTTTGGAATTTCCAAAATGGCCGCCGTTGCCATGGAAACAACAAAATGCGAAAAATCTAGATTTGGTCCAATCTTTATGAAAGTTGACAGTAATGTTACCTGTCATGTGTAGATGTGCCATCCGACTTTGGAATTTTCAAAATGGCTGCCGTTACCATGGAAACTGCAAAAATGTCAAAAAATTCAAAATGCTTCAAACTTAATGAAACTTTACACAAATGTTGACTGTATTATGTAGATGTGGCATTTGACTTTGGAATTTCCAAAATGGCCACCGTAACCATGGAAACACGAATGCCTAAATTTGAAAATTGGTCCAATTTTTATGAAACTTGTAAGTAATGTGACCTGTCATGTGTAGATGTGCTATCCGACTATGAAATTTCAAAATGGCTGCCGTTACCATGGAAACAGCAGAACAATGGTTGGGGCCGTTTTGGCGACTTTTGTGTTAGCATCCTAACACAGGATTACTTGTTATTATTATTATTCTTAACCCTAATTTGTCCGACCATTTTCTTCCAAGCCTTAAATGATGGAAACTTTATATTTGGTATGATGTTGGGGTAGTATCCCTAGGGGTGCATTCGCTATTTTTTATTTCAAATGGGGGTCAACTTGGCACTTTTTGGGGGCCGGAACATGGGTGGGGTCATTTTTCGACTATTGATTCGCTACTGGTAGAACCTTTAAGTTTTGTGTAATACAAGAGACCGATGTCCAGGTGTCCATTCCACATTTTTATTTCAGCCAGGGTCATCTTGGCATTATTTTAGGGGTCAATTTTCATGGAATATTCTAGAACAATAGTCATGTGATTAGTCATGTGATAGTGTTGAATTATTCCTATGTACTTCTTATGTTATATAATGATAGAATATTACAGGTAGCACCATATGTAGCTGTAATTCGACTTTGGAATTTTAAAATGGCCGCCGTTACCATGGAAACTGCAAAATGTGAAAATTTTAAAATGCTTCAAATTTAATGAAATTTTACAGATATGTTAACGAGTGTATGTAGATTTGGAATTTGACTTTGGAATTTCCAAAATGGCCGCCGTTGCCATGGAAACAACAAAATGCGAAAAATCTAGATTTGGTCCAATCTTTATGAAAGTTGACAGTAATGTTACCTGTCATGTGTAGATGTGCCATCCGACTTTGGAATTTTCAAAATGGCTGCCGTTACCATGGAATCTGCAAAATGTCAAAAAATTCAAAATGCTTCAAACTTAATGAAACTTTACACAAATGTTGACTGTATTATGTAGATGTGGCATTTGACTTTGGAATTTCCAAAATGGCCACCGTAACCATGGAAACACGAATGCCTAAATTTGAAAATTGGTCCAATTTTTATGAAACTTGTAAGTAATGTGACCTGTCATGTGTAGATGTGCTATCCGACTATGAAATTTCAAAATGGCTGCCGTTACCATGGAAACAGCAGAACAATGGTTGGGGCCGTTTTGGCGACTTTTGTGTTAGCATCCTAACACAGGATTACTTGTTATTATTATTATTCTTAACCCTAATTTGTCCGACCATTTTCTTCCAAGCCTTAAATGATGGAAACTTTATATTTGGTATGATGTTGGGGTAGTATCCTAGGGTGCATTCGCTATTTTTATTTCAAATGGGGTCAACTTGGCACTTTTGGGGCCGGAACATGGGTGGGGTCATTTTCGACTATTGATTCGCTACTGGTAGAACCTTTAAGTTTTGTGTAATACAAGAGACCGATGTCCAGGTGTCCATTCCACATTTTTATTTCAGCCCGGGTCATCTTGGCATTATTTTAGGGGTCAATTTTCATGGAATATTCTAGAACAATAGTCATGTGATTAGTCATGTGATAGTGTTGAATTATTCCTATGTACTTTTATGTTATATAATGATAGATTATTACAGGTAGCACCATATGTAGCTGTAATTCGACTTTGGAATTTTAAAATGGCCGCCGTTACCATGCAAACTGCAAAAATGTGAAAATTTTTTTAAATGCTTCAAATTTAATGAAATTTTACAGAGATGTTAACGAGTGTATGTAGATTTGGAATTTGACTTTGAATTTAAAATGGCCGCCGTTGCCATGGAAACAGCAGGGGGACATAAACTGACTATGCAGTATGGACTTTGCTCATTGTTGAAGGCCGTACGGTGACCTATAGTTGTTAATTTCTGTGTCATTTGGTCTCTTTTGGAGAGTTGTCTCATTGCCAATCATACCACATCTTCTTTTCTATATATAAAACCCTCGTAAATTTGAGGCAAAATTCCGTAATCAAGAGTATGTGCATACGATCAATACATTTGTACAAATCTGTACTGCAAAACATCTTCTAGAATATGCTAGAAGAAAAAAATATATAATTTAACGTGCTTCTATTCTTTACAAAAATCGTACTTTGAAGAGAAAATCGCCACCGAGAGAGAGAGAAACACTATGAGTACATATTAGTGACATTTCTGTACTTGCATAACAGTACACATCCGTGAATCACACACCTGCTAAAATATACACATTAGCTGAAATCAATCGATGAACGTGTAATTTAATTGTACAAAATAAGATACATGTATCGTGAGATACGCGAGCTATTGAAGAACAAAATGAACAGTTAGTATGGCGCTCCGTCAATATCACTACTGGACGAAAAACAACTGTCCATACCAGTAACAGTCGTTGTACGACTGTCTTAGTCTGTGGAAGACTGAAGATCGACTGTCAAAGCAACTGATACAGTTAATTAATGTCTGTCCCAACACTTTTATGGGTTGTGAAAATCAAAAAATGTTATCAACAGTCATTTAAGGACTGCTGCAGTGATTTACGGCGTTGTCACAGTCAAATACTATTTATTACAGTCTTTCCAAAAGTTGTGGCAGTTGTATAATGTTTGTCCCAACCTTTTAATAGTTGGGACAGTTGAAATTTGTTTGTGTCAACTTTTCAGACGTTGATGCAGTCAAAAAATGTTTGTTACAACGTTTTTAGAGTTGGGACAGTTGTAAAATGTTTGTTACAACTTTTTAAAGGTTGTGACAGTCATAAAATATTTATTACAAATTTTAAAAGGTTGCTACAGTCGTTAAATGTTTAAAATAAACATTTCATAGGTTGTTGCTGTCGGTATATGTTTAATACAAATATTTTAACGTCACGTTAGCAACTCAGTGTAAAAAAAATCACGTCTCACCCGGCTCTCAAGATTTGATATAGTTGTGAAATAGCCCATAATTTATACTATTATCATCTATTGTGCAGTTGTTGACTTGTTTTGTTTTTTATTTATTCATTTTGCGATCGTTGTTTGTCTTTCTTTTGTCGTTTTCCGTTTATTGCCATATAGCATTGTCCGTTCATCATGTTTTGACACGTGCGTTTGACTTTCCTTTAGGTATCTTTACTTTTATTTTATCTATTCAGATTTGTTCATAACTGGTTTTACATACCAGAAGCCTTCGTTTAAAAATAGAGTTTTAATATTATTGCAGAAGATGCTAATGAATTCATTCAAATTTATATTTAAACTGAAAAGTTTTGATAAATTCTGCGGAATAGAAAATATACTGTGGGTATTCCTGAACTAAATTTAAAGAATATGACTAAGGTACCAATATTGTACAGCATAATAAAACCGTTTTAATTTGAATTACTCTCCATGAGGGACATTTCCGATGATAAAAAATTAATAAATTAGATCTGTCAAGTTTCATTAAAAACGGAAAACAATTCTTCACCGTAAACGATTTACCCTCTTCATTTTCTTGTCGGCAAACTGGACCTGCAGGTCGGCAAACTATATTTTATACAGGAAACTTAGGTACAGATGTAAGACCACATGTACAATATAAGCTGAGCTGGAAATTACAATCGGTGAGTAGAAATGAACAATATTTTAAAGCATGTCTATCGAATAATCATGGATCCAAGATTTTGAAGGAAAATGAGTCACTGAGCTTTGAATTAATAAATAAATTTAGTGATAGTGACGGGAGATTTGTACTAATTAATGTGCAATTAAATAATTCTATTTTCACATTTTCCAGCATATATGCACCGAACTGTAAAACTTCTAGAAATTCATTTTTTTCAAAAGTAAGCGATAATTTGAAAGAACACAGTCTTGAGATACATATACTAGGGGGGGATTTTAATGAGGCACTTAAACCAATTGATAGAAAGTCTTTATGTCCTGGTAAATTTATTCAACCTGTTAACGGATTAAAGCAATTAATAAAACTAACAAATTAACGGATGTTTGGAGAAAATTAAACACAAATAAACAGCAATTTACATGGAGAAGAAAGGATAAATCACAAGCTAGTAGACTAGACATGATTTTTATTGGGTCAGAATTTTACCTCTTATAGAATGGTGTAAAATTAAACCGGCTGTTATACAGTCTACTGATCACCAAAGTGTATTTTTAAAATTTAAGCCAGGGTTATCAGAAAGGGGAAAAGGGTATTGGAAAATAAATAATTTAGTATTACACAATAAAGATTAACAAGAACGTATTAAATACTTGATTGATAAATATATATTTAAAAAGGATACATTAGATTGTAGACTTTTATGGGATCGTTCTAAAATCGAGGTAAGGGAGGTAACTACAACTTACTGTAGAAATAAAGCGAAGTTAACAAGAGAGCGAAGGCGTAGTTTAGAAAAAGATCTGGAACAAAAAATGGAGCTTATAGATGAGAGACACACTGATGAAAATTATAATTTGGAAAAAGAAATTAATGATACAGAAAAAGAATTAAGTAAAATTTATGATGAAAAGGCAAAGGGGCACAGATTAGATCTAGAGAAAAAAAATGGGTTGAGTTTTGGGAAAAGAACAATTCCTACTTCCTTGGTCTAGAAAAGAAGAGGCAAGTGAAAAAATCAATAAGTAAGCTAAAAGGAGAGGATGGGGAATTAATTACTAATCAAGAAAATTTACTCCATAAAATAAAAAATTTCTATAAAAACTTGTATAATGTAAAATCTGCAAATAAAAATTTAACTGAAAAATATATCAATGACACAAAACTAGAAAACAAAGTAGACGAAAAGGATAAACTGATATGTGATGGAAAAGTTACAGTAGAGGAATGCACACAAGGCATTTATAAAATGAAACTAAATAAATCACCAGGGCTTGATGGTCTAACGGTTGAATTTTATAGACAATTTTGGGATAAACTTAAATTTTTAGTTGTGGATGTTCTAAATACCGGCTACGATAGACAAAGTTTATCATACTCACAACGTACCAGTATATTAACTTTGATATTTAAAAAAGGAGATCCTTTACTTTTGGAAAACTACCGTCCAATTTCACTTCTAAATATAGATTTTAAACTTTTGTCATATGTTCTAGCTCAAAGATTAAAAAAGGTACTTCCAAAAATTATTAATGAAGATCAAACCGGTTATGTTAAAAATAGATTTATTGGGTTTAATTTGAGACAAATTCAAGATGTAATAGACTACGCAGACGCATACAATATTGAGGGGGCAATAGTTTTTGTAGATTTTACAAAAGCATTCGATTCATTGGAATGGGATTTTATGTTTGGGACATTGAAACATTTTGGTTTTAACGATTCATTTATTAACTGGGTTAAAGCAATGTACACAGATATACAAACATGTGTTATGAACAATGGGTGGGTATCAGAAACTTTCAAAAATTCACGTGGAATAAGACAAGGCTGTCCTTTATCGGCCCTTTTATTTGTTTTGGCTGTTGAAATTATGGCCCAGAGATTAAGGAATGATAAAATGTAAAAGGGATAAATATAAAATTAGATGGGAAAAGTCATAGTATCAAGATTTCACAATTAGCAGACGACACAACACTTTTTGCAAGGATAAAAACGATGTGGTAGCTGCAATGAACGAAATAGAAATTTTGGTTCCTTTTCAGGTTTACTTTTAAATAGAAATAAAACAGAGGGATTATGGATTGGGAAATTGAAATCGTGTAAAGATAAAATTGTCGGGATTAAGTGGGAGATAAACCTATTAAAGCTTTAGGGTGTTTTTCGGACATGACAAAGAAGAATGCAAAAATTAAACTGGAATGGTAAAATAGAAAAGATGAATAAATTATTTATGATATGGAAAAACGAAATCTTTCAATTTTAGGAAAATCCTAATTATAAAGACTTTAATATTGCCTTTGTTTACTTTCTTGGGAAGCGTCTATCTAACTTCAGAAAATTATCTAAAAGAAATAGAAAACAGTAGTTATAAATATATTTGGGATGGGAAACCAGACAAGGTTAAAAGAAACATGATGATTGGTCCATATGAGAAGGGGGTCTAAAATGATAGATTTTAAAAGTTATTTTGTGGCTTTAAAAGCATCATGGGTAAATAGATTGGTAAATGGTAAACTTGCGACTTGAAGCTTATACCATTTAAATACTTAAATGTTTCAAACAATATTTTGTCAATATTTAATATGAATCTTGGTGATATTAAATCTTTAAGATACTTTAGAGATATTCCTGCGTTTTACAAAGAAGTAATAAAGTCTTGGAATTTGAGTGGCGGGGCAAACAAAACAACCAGACACATTTGTCGATATTAGAAAGCAAGTAATATGGGAAATAAATTTATAAAATTTGGTAATAAACCAATTATATTTGAGAACTGGATTAGGAGTGATCTAATTTACATAAATGATTTCTTAGATGATAAAATGTTATTATCGGAAATCTACATTCTAAACAAATTAAAGTTTAAAATAAACTGGATCGCCGAATTTCACAAATTAAAAAATCTATACCAGCAGAATGGATTCAAGTTGTTCAAAAGAGAATTCTGTCAAAACTACAGTTAATATTCTGAGAAATAAAATCATATGGAAAAATCATTTAATCGAGACTACATTATTAACAAATAAAATGTTATATAACTCTTTGATAAGTATAAAACTAGAGTCGTCAATAGGGATAAACAGATGGCTTAGAATCCTACCAATACAAGAAACTCTTAATATGAATTCATTGTACAAATTTATTTTTGAATATATGACTGAAAATAAATTAAAAATATTTAGATGGAAATTATTACATTATATTGTTCCAACTAAAAACTTTTATTGCAATGGAAAGTAACTAAGACAGATAAGTGTAATTTTGTAAGCAAGAAGAAGATTATGCTCACTATTTTCTGAAGTGTAGATATTTGAATAAATTTTGGCAAAATATCTATGAACTCTTTAAAAGAAGTAAAATAGATTTTGATATTAAATTGCAACATCTGGTATTTGGATATAAAATCACAGATAGTAAATATTACTTTATGAATTATATATTAACAGTGTTAAGTTTTTCTATTTATAAGTCATACTATATATCCGAGCAGAGAACAAAACTGTTGATGTCCTTAGTATTTTGAAAATGAATTTAATAAAAGAATAGATGTATATAAATCAAGATGTCCAATGTTATTGTCAATTAAAAAAATTTTAGCATTGACAAATCTCTGTATAAGACAATTATACATTCTTTATATTATTTTTATAACTTAATAGTTGGATCAGCTGTTTATTTCCTGGATAATCAGTGGAGTGTAACAGGGTAAATCAAGAGAAGCTTGGACTCTTGGTGAAATTTGTAACAAGCAAGATTAGATGAATAAATATTATTATGTTGTTAAAAAAAAAAAATAACTAAAATAAAATAAAGAAAGTGTTGTCTGAGCTGCAAAGTATTATTTAATACAAGCTGTAATAAGTAAAAAGTATACCGGTAACACAAAAGATGTAAAGTTAAACTCAAGGATTTAAAACATTAACAGGGAGGGTTAAGCCTTGGAATAGAATATATATTTTCCTGATTAACTTTAGGACAAAGATTCTACATTTACATCACAAAGGTTTATTCATTATATGCACTTGACAAAGGGAAAGTCAATAGCATCTATATAGTAACAGTGCATTTATTTATCTATTTTTTCATTCTTTAAACTTTTCTCTGTAGTATCAATCTATTTCATATTAACATGAACAAAAGAAATAACCTGTTGTGTTTTAGAGAGGAATAACTATGTCCATGATGTCTGACTTTAAAGAATTGATGAAATAAAGTATGATGTGAGCCTCAATAAGACAATAACCCTTCAATGAAAGTACACAGTCACACATAAAAATCATTAATGTAGGAAAACAGACAACACTATATATAGAATTTAGACCCCTAAAAGATTTATTCTTCTTGCTAATTGGGACTTAAAAATATAATTGTATAAGTTCTAGAAATTTTTGTCAATCAAATAAGGATTGCTAGTTTTCATCTAGGTAAATACAGTTATTGTAATTGACTTTCTTCTAAGTACCATACAATGTATATAGTATTATATTAGTTAAAATTTTACTGCACTTTAGTCTCAATGTATATTTTTTTTTTGTAGAATCATATTGGTTTGAGCATGATTCCCACTTAGAATATGAAGCCTGCTACATGTGCACTTTGATGCATAGGAAATATAGATGTCACTGAGTCACTCTTATAGCTGCAAATTGTGAAACAGTGGATTAATTCATTATTTTGTGCTAGTTGTTTATTGTTTTTGGAAATAATGAATAGCGCTTGCAGCATTATTCCATGATGACGATGTGATGTTAGGATTAAATTGGACAAGAAAAAATTGCGCATTGTACAAATAGGAAACTTACAAATTGTATTAAAGGAGGACCACATTACTGGATGACTAAATACCTTGGATAATCATGATAATTATTCATTTGGTATATCAATAATGAATTTGGAATAACAAGATTTCATAGTTTCAGTGCATAATAATAGTGCAATCATACATTGTATCTGAATTCCATGAATACCTTGGATAATTATTCATTTGAAATAGCAATTTGGAATAATGAAAATTCATAGTTTCAGTGAATATTAATAATAATAGTGCATCATATCTGAATTTATGAATACTTTAGTGGATAATCAGGCATTTTAATATAATAACAATTTGGATAATGTGAAATTCTAGTTTCAGTGAAATTTACAATACAGTGCATGTATATCGCATCTGAAGTTTATGTTGGCATTGCAATTGTTAACTACCACCAGGGTGTGTAAAAAGACCTTAACCACCCATGAGGGTTTCTCGTAGTCCGTCACAATTATTAAGTGTCAAATGACTGCCTGCTGTACTTGAAGTCTGAATTAGAATTAAATAAAAATCCAAATTAGTGGCCAAGCATATTAAACAAATAAACCATGTACTTCAAAGTATAATTTTATATTGTCCCTCCTGCAACAAAAGTTGAAGTATGCAAGAAATAGGGATTACAATCTGGCAGTGGCTACAGCGTAACCTATTTGTATAAAGCTTCACCAGGTACATTTTAGAAGCTTAAAGACCTGGATACTTCTTTATGTTATGAAGTTTCTGTTAGTAACTTGTCCGTTGCACTTTACCTTGTTTTCATGGCTCACTGACTTTTGAAAAAAATATTACTGTTTGAACAGTCATACAGTCTTACATGTATAACGAGTAATTGGATAAATTTATATGGTATATAATATAGGTATCTTGAAAGGTCTACATGTCTCATTGTCTGACAGGCAGGGTTCACCTGACCTTGACTTCATTATATGGATCAGTGATTAAGGTTATTCAGTTACTTTGTCAAGTTTGTTTTCAGATACTACAAGCAGTAGGAATGGTAGGTCAACTATATCATGTATATTTGGTATATGAAATGATTGTAAGGTGAATATGTCTGACTGCCAGACTTGCATCAGACTTTGACCTCAATGAAAATGTCATGGTTCATTGAACAATGTTTAGTTTTGTGGTTTGGTGTATTTTCCAATGTTTCTCAGATGCTATAAACTACATGTACATGCATAATGTATGACATGTATAGGATCACTATTTTGGCGTATTGGATATTCGTAAGTTGTACAAGTTTGATTGGCAGGTTTTAAATCTGACCATGACCTCATCTTCATGTTTCATTGGGCGATGTTTAGTTTTCATGGTTTGATGTTAAGTCTATTTCACAGATACTATAAACCACTGAATTTTGGGTATGGAATGTCAGTTTGTAGGGTGTACATCATCTGTCTGGCATGGTTAATTTGACCGTGACTTCATTTTCAAAGGTAATTGATAATATAAAGTTTATGTGATACTTGTACATGTAGTAAAACCTTCATACATGTATTACATTTTTTACATTCAACATAAATTCAATTTTACATGTAGGCAAAGCAGACATGACATTTCAGCGTGTGCACAGTCACTCTTGTTTACATCACCATTGATAATGTCTACCATCATGACCATGTTGATTATAGCTGCTTTTTGTTAACAGAAGTCGGACAACTATTAACAATTGTTATAATCATGATAATTCACTTGATAATATTGTAGTCTTGTATAAAAGAGGGACGAAAGATACCAGAGGATAGTAAAACTCATAGATTGAAAATAAACTAGGGTGTATAACATGTATAATGTACAATAACCAGAATAAGGAGATGTGGTATGATTTTCAATGAGACAACCATCAACTGTAGACCAAGTGATGTAATTGTTAGTAACTGCACTTCCTTCAACAATGAGCAAAATTAGTAACGCATAATCATGATAATGAAAACCTATAACAGGCCTAGTCATATTGGATGATGTAACACAATGTAAACAAGTTTAGATGAGAAACCCAATTTTGATTTAAATACAAAAGCAACAAACAATCAGTTGGCGATAAAATTAGGTCAGTTAATAGATATAAGAAGATGTGGTATGATTGCCAATGAGACAATGAGCCTATGTAATACAAATAGACTAAAACATGATAATAAACTGGTGAAATTGAGTAAACTGCTATTATAAGACATCAACCCAACAACAACTAAATAACAATCTAGAGGTCAACATATATATATATATACGTCTAAACACGTCAAAACTTTACGACAAATTCATCCATTGGAGAACAAGTGATCATTGATGGGTGATACATGGCTGAAATCATAATTACTCAAAATATCGACACAACAATGTTAAATAGAACTGCATTTTTTTTAATAAGATCATTATTTAATAAATAAATGGTGTGGTACGTGTTTACAAATTAGACAATTTTTCACCGAAAACCCAATGACATAGAAGTAAGCAACTGAACTGGCAAATTTGATAAGGTCAGAATATTAATTTCAACATATAGGCAGTCAAATTATATATTTTCACTCAGACCAGGGCCAGAATACTTATTTTCAGTCCATCCTTCTATTAACATGATTAAAGTGAGTTAAAAAATTGTATGATTTAATCAATGATTTTTTTCTAAGGGCGCCCTAATAAGTTTTGCTGGTAATACATAATATGTACTGTTTTCATCACTGATTGAAGATGAATATAATTAGAATAATGGATCCATTTGCCTAATTTATAAATGTGACCATTTTAAAATTTCTATTAATCTAGTAAAATTGTTAGTTTTGTTTACTGGTTGAATAATATATCAATATTGGACAAGCATTTATATGATTAAATAAATTGAATTTAAAAATGGAAATGGGAAAATATTTTGGGTTAACGTTAGTACGACATCTGATCAACTGAAACCACAAAAGAGAATCTGATGTCAGTCTGTAGAATTTAACAAGACCGGACTCTAAAGAATACAACAAGTTCTAAACCGTGATGTGAATAAATAAAAGATTTGATTTCCTTGTCTGAAACAATGCAAGTTTTCTTGTTTTGAACATTTCAACTTTCACTGGTGCTAGTTATTTTGTCGGTCTTATACAGTACGCCCATCTATTTATAAATACGTTTTTACAAAATATGTATGGTAAATTGGTTGAGAAAAATCCGGTGAAAATATGAATGATCTCGAGTGATAATATTTTTTACTTCAATCATGAATGCCGAAGTGCTATTTATCAAGGACATTTGAACTTTAAATAGACCACTCGGTACAATATACAGTACAAAGTCGAGTAAATATTGAACTATTCAAAAATAAAATACGGTAAAATAAATTAAATTTAGATAGATTTAAGAATATTTTTGTTTTTCCATAGCTGCAAAAGATGCGTTAAATGTTCATTATAGCTTTGTTTTTTTTATATGTATAGAAATCAAAATGGTTAATACGGCAATATTTATACATTTTAATTTTGCAAGAAAAAAATGTAGCCCCAAATAAAAGCTGAAATAAGCCCTCGGGGAAAAATTAAGCAGTTTAATATGGGATATATTTGACAAGTGTGTATATTCGGAGTTCCCGCTAGGTTTACAGTATATCATGTATATTGACTGTTATTATGAAGTAATGTGATTCGTAAAACTACGCGTATTGAAGACAACCTTGTATGCATGAATGATTTCACTCCTAACTAATTTAAAAAAATTAAAAAGTTGTAATTTAGATAATATTGAAAATTGTCAACTGTTAATACAGTTAAAGATACATTTGGGGTAACCTTTTTCGATTTATCTGTAAGTAGTTTTAAATGCGAATAAAACCGTCCTGTGTGAAATTGCAGGTATCTAGTGGTGGTTCCGATTTTGTTCGAAGAGATGAGCGGCGAGGTATTGTTAAATAATTATATAAATTTAGCACATTCACTAAATAAGCGGGGAATACCAAAATGTTCAGCGGCAAATATTTCAAAATACTATTTTTTTTAAATCAATTTCTATCTTAAGTTAATGTATTAAATAGTGTGATAGTTGTCACAACCTTAATTATATTGCACGCGGTAAAATTGTTTTACAAATAATTTAACCTATCCCTGACTGTCAGAAATTTTGTATCCGTGACTTTTAAGTCTTAATGACTATCAATGTTTGGAAGTTGCTACACTTATAAATTAGCTATGAATATATAATGGTTGTAGCAATCATATTTTTACTGTTACAACCTTTTCAGCGTTTAAACAGTTTATTTATGACTGTTTCAACGTTTTCCGTGTTGGGACAGTTGTTAAATAACTGTTACAACTTTCAAATGATTGCAGCAGTCTTATTGTGACTGTGACAACCTTTTAGGCGTTTAATCAGTTTATTTATGACTGTTGCAACGTTTTCGAGTTGGGACAGTTGTAAATCAACTGTTGCAACTTTGAAATAGTTGTATCAATCCTTTAATGACTGTGACAGTTATTTCTAGCGTTGTTGCAGTCGATTTATGTTATAGACAAACACTTTTAAAGTTGGGACAGTTACAAAATAACTGCAGCAGTGAAATTTAACAACTGTTACAACTTTAACAAACATTATCAGTCTTAGAACAACTGTTACTGGTATGGACAGTTGTTTTTCGTCCAGTAGTGTATATACACATGTTGTCTGTCCAAGGTCCCTCTAAAAGAATATAAATATGCTAAGTCCACGATGATATACTTGCACATCACGTGACGCCACGTTCTTCCTCGCGCGTGGGTCTAATTTTAGATTCTAAAGAATTCCCAAACTATGTATAGAACTCAAACCTATTCTACGGGATGAGCAAAAAAAAGGGTGGGTGGTGGGAATCAAAGACATGCCAATTCCAGCATGTATAATAGATGTGCCATTTGACTTTGGTACACTTTAAGTGGTTGCTGCTACTGTGACAATGTCCAGTACAGGGTGAAATCTAGTTAAGTCGCCAAAACGGAGTTTTGGAGACTTTATGTTTTTGTCCCGTTTCTTATTATTATTATTATTATTATTATTATTATTATTATTATTCTTAACCCTAATTTGTCCGACCATTTTCTTCCAAGCCTTAAATGATGGAAACTTTATATTTGGTATGATGTTGGGGTAGTATCCCTAGGGGTGCATTCGCTATTTTTATTTCAAATGGGGTCAACTTGGCACTTTTGGGGCCGGAACATGGATGGGGTCATTTTTCGACTATTGATTCGCTACTGGTAGAACCTTTAAGTTTTGTGTAATACAAGAGACCGATGTCCAGGTGTCCATTCCACATTTTTATTTCAGCCGGGGTCATCTTGGCATTATTTTAGGGGTCAATTTTCATGGAACATTTTAGAACAATAGTCATGTGATTAGTCATGTGATAGTGTTGAATTATTCCTATGTACTTTTTATGTTATATAATGATAGATTATTACAGGTAGCACCATATGTAGCTGTAATTCGACTTTGAATTTTTAAAATGGCCGCCGTTACCATGGAAACTGCAAAATGTGAATTTTTTAAATGCTTCAAATTTAATGAAATTTTACAGAGATGTTAACGAGTGTATGTAGATTTGGAATTTGACTTTGAATTTCAAAATGGCCGCCGTTGCCATGGAAACAGCGGGGAACATAAATTGACTATGCAGTATGGGCTTTGCTCATTGTTGAAGGCCGTACGGTGACCTATAGTTGTTAATTTCTGTGTTATTTGGTCTCTTGTGGAGAGTTGTCTCATTGCCAATCATACCACATCTTCTTTTCTATATATAAAACCCTCGTAAATTTGAGGCAAAATTCCGTAATCAAGAGTATGTGCATACGATCAATACATTTGTACAAATCTGTACTGCAGAACATCTTCTAGAATATGCTAGAAGAAAAAATATATAATTTAACGTGCTTCTATTCTTTACAAAATCGTACTTTGAAGAGAAAATCGCCACCGAGAGAGAGAAACACTAAGAGTACATATTAGTGACATTTCTGTACTTGCATAACAGTACACATCCGTGAATCACACACCTGCTAAAATATACACATTAGCTGAAATCAATCGATGAACGTGTAATTTAATTGTACAAAATAAGATACATGTATCGTGAGATACGCGAGCTATTGAAGAACAAAATGAACAGTTAGTATGGCGCTCCGTCAATATATACACATGTTGTCTGTCCAAGGTCCCCTCTAAAAAGAATATAAATATGCTAAGTCCACGATAATATACTTGCACATCACGTGACGCCACGTTCTTCCTCGCGCGTGGGTCTAATTTTAGATTCTAAAGAATTCCCAAACTATGTATAGAACTCAAACCTATTCTACGGGATGAGCAAAAAAAAAGGGGGGGGTGGGGAATCAAAGACATGCCAATTCCAGCATGTATAATAGATGTGCCATTTGACTTTGGTACACTTTAAGTGGTTGCTGCTACTGTGACAATGTCCAGTACAGGGTGAAATCTAGTTAAGTCGCCAAAACGGAGTTTTGGAGACTTTATGTTTTTGTCCCGTTTCTTATTAAGTCGCCAAAACGGAGTTTTGGAGACTTATTGTTTTTGTCCCGTTTCTTATTAAGTCGCCAAAACGGAGTTTTGGAGACTTTATGTTTTTGTCCCGTTTCTTATTATTAAGTCGCCAAAACGGAGTTTTGGAGACTTTATGTTTTTGTCCCGTTTCTTATTATTATTATTATTATTATTATTATTATTATTATTCTTCTTAACCCTAATTTGTCCGACCATTTTCTTCCAAGCCTTAAATGATGGAAACTTTATATTTGGTATGATGTTGGGGTAGTATCCCTAGGGGTGCATTCACTATTTTTTATTTCAAATGGGGGTCATCTTGGCACTTTTTGGGGGCCGGAACATGGGTGGGGTCATTTTTCGACTATTGATTCGCTACTGGTAGAACCTTTAAGTTTTGTGTAATACAAGAGACCGATGTCCAGGTGTCCATGCCACATTTTTTATTTCAGCCCGGGGTCATCTTGGCATTATTTTAGGGGGTCAATTTTCATGGAACATTCTAGAACAATAGTCACGTGATTAGTCATGTGATAGTGTTGAATTACTCCTATGTACTTTTTATGTTATATAATGATAGATTATTACAGGTAGCACCATATGTAGCTGTAATTCGAATTGGAATTTTTAAAATGGCCGCCGTTACCATGGAAACTGCAAAAATGTGAAAATTTTTAAAATGCTTCAAATTTAATGAAATTTTACAAAGATGTTAACGAGTGTATGTAGATTTGGAATTTGACTTTGGAATTTCAAAAATGGCCGCCGTTGCCATGGAAACTGCAAAAATGTCAAAAAATTCAGAATGCTTCAAACTTAATGAAACTTTACACAAATGTTGACTGTCTTATGTAGATGTGGCATTTGACTTTGAAATTTCCAAAATGGCCACCGTAACCATGGAAACACGAATGCCTAAATTTGAAAATTGGTCCAATTTTTATGAAACTTGTAAGTAATGTGACCTGTCATGTGTAGATGTGCTATCCGACTTTGAAATTTCAAAATGGCTGCCGTTACCATGGAAACAGCAGAACAATGGTTGGGGCCGTTTTGGCGACTTTTGTGTTAGCATCCTAACACAGGATTACTTGTTATTATTATTATTATTATTATTATTATTATTATTCTTCTTAACCCTAATTTGTCCGACCATTTTCTTCCAAGCCTTAAATGATGGAAACTTTATATTTGGTATGATGTTGGGGTAGTATCCTAGGGTGCATTCGCTATTTTTATTTCAAATGGGGTCAACTTGGCACTTTTGGGGCCGGAACATGGGTGGGTCATTTTTCGACTATTGATTCGCTACTGGTAGAACCTTAAAGTTTTGTGTAATACAAGAGACCGATGTCCAGGTGTCCATTCCACATTTTTTATTTCAGCCCGGGGTCATCTTGGCATTATTTTAGGGGGTCAATTTTCATGGAACATTCTAGAACAATAGTCATGTGATTAGTCATGTGATAGTGTTGAATTATTCCTATGTACTTTTATGTTATATAATGATAGATTATTACAGGTAGCACCATATGTAGCTGTAGTTCGACTTTGAATTTTAAAATGGCCGCCGTTACCATGGAAACTGCAAAAATGTGAAATTTTTAAAATGCTTCAAATTTAATGAAATTTTACAGAGATGTTAAGGAGTGTATGTAGATTTGAATTTGACTTTGAATTTCCAAAATGGCCGCCGTTGCCATGGAAACAACAAAAATGCGAAAATCTAGATTTGGTCCAATCTTTATGAAACTTGACAGTAATGTGACCTGTCATGTGTAGATGTGCCATCCGACTTTGGAATTTTCAAAATGGCTGCCGTTACCATGAAAACTGCAAAAATGTCAAAAAATTCAAAATGCTTCAAACTTAATGAAACTTTACACAAATGTTAACTGTCTTATGTAGATGTGCCATTTGACTTTGGAATTTCCAAAATGGCCACCGTAACCATGGAAACACGAATACCTAAATTTGAAAATTGGTCCAATTTTTATGAAACTTGTAAGTAATGTGACCTGTCATGTGTAGATGTGCTATCCGACTATGAAATTTCAAAATTGCTGCCGTTACCATGGAAACAGCAGAACAATGGTTTGGGCTGTTTTGGCGACTTTTGTGTTAGCATCCTAACACAGGATTACTTGTTATTATTATTCTTATTCTTCTTTTCTAAACCCTTAAACTGTCCTACCATTTTCTTGGAAGCTATAGAGGATGGAAACTTTATATTTTTTCTGGATATGGGTCTGCATCATGGGGTTGCAGAACCCAATGTTCATGATACTAGGGTGTCATCTTGGCATAATTAGGGGCTCAAAGATGGGTGGGGTCAAATTTATTTTACATTTCTTAAATTTGCTACTGTATGTAGAGTAGATGGAATTATGATTGCTTTTATGAATATTAAGAGACACATGTCTGCTTCAACATGGAACTTTTTATTTCAGTAGGGGTCTCCTTGGCATAATTTGAGGGGTAAATTTTCATGGAACATTCTAGAACATCAGTGTTGCATTAATTCTAGAGACATAAAATGTTATATGATGGTATATTATAATGGGTAGCACCATATGCAACAGCAGTTTGACTTTGCAATCTCCAAAATGGCTGCCGTCACCATGGAAACAATGCAAAAAGGTCAAAATGCTTCAAAAACCTTAAAGTAGCCTTTACTCTCTTAAAATGGTAGGTCAAATCCATTGAAACTTTAATGGTATGTTCCTCCCATGTACCCATGTGGCATCTATCATAACATTTTGGGAATGGTCTTTGTAACCATGGAAACCAGCCAAAATTTCAAAAATTTCAGAAATTTCAAAATGCCCCAAACTTGATAAAACTTCACTGAAATGTCAACTGAGATGTGCAGAGTTGCTATTTGTCTTTGAATTTTCAAATGGCCGCCGTTGCCATGGAAACAACAAAAATACAAACATAAACTGACTATGCAGTATGGGCTTTGCTCATTGTTGAAGGCCGTACATTGACCTATAGTTGTTAATTTCTGTGTCATTTGGTCTCTTGCGGAGAGTTGTCTCATTGGCAATCATACCACATCTTTTTTTATATAAAACACCTCGTAAATTTGAGGTAAAATTCCGTTATCAAAAGTATGTGCATACGATCAAATACAAATCTGTACTGCAAAACATCTTCTAGAATATGCTAGAAGAAAAAATATATAATTTAACGTGCTTCTATTCATACAAAAATCGTGCTGTGAAGAGAAAATCGCCACCGACAAGAGAAACACTAAGAGTACATATTAGTGACATTTCTGTACTTGCATTACAGTACACATCCGTGAATTACACACCTGCTAAAATATACACATTAGCTGAAATCAATCGATGAACGTGTAATTTAATTGTACAAAATAAGATACAAGTATCGTGTGATACGCGAGCTATTAAAGAACAAAATGAACAGTGAGTATGGCGCTCCGTCAATATATACACATGTTGTCTGTCCAAGGTCCCCTCTAAAAAGAATATAAATATGCTAAGTCTACGATAATATACTTGCACATCACGTGACGCCACGTTCTTCCTCGCGCGTGGGTCTAATTTTAGATTCTAAAGAATTCCCAAACTATGTATAGAACTCAAACTTATTCTACCTTATTCTACGGGAAGAGAAAAAACAGGGGAGATCAAAGACATGCCAATTCCAGCATGTATAATAGATGTGCCATTTGACTTTGGTACACTTTAGTGGTTGCTGCTACTGTGACAATGTCCAGTACAGGGTGACATCCTCCGCTATTGCTTGCAATAGCAAATCTAGTTAAGTCGTCAAAACGGAGTTTTGGAGACTTATTGTTTTGTCCTGTGTCTTATTAAGTCGCCAAAACGGAGTTTTGGAGACTTATTGTTTTTGTCCTGTTTCTTCTTAAGTCGCCAAACGGAGTTTTGGGGACTTTATGTTTTTGTCCTGTTTCTTATTATTAAGTCGCCAAAACGGAGTTTTGGAGACTTTATGTTTTTGTCCCGTTTATTATTATTATTATTATTATTATTATTATTATTATTATTATTATTATTATTATTATTATTCTTTTCTAAACCCTTAAACTGTCCTACCATTTTCTTGGAAGCTATAGAGGATGGAAACTATATTTTTCTGGGTATGGGTCTGCATCATGGGGGTTGCAGAACCCAATGTTCATGATACCAGGGTGTCATCTTGGCATAATTAGGGGGGCTCAAAGATGGGTGGGGTCAAATTTATTTTACATTTCTTAAATTTGCTACTGTATGTAGAGTAGATGGAATTATGATTACTTTTATGAATATTAAGAGACACATGTCTGCTTCAACATGGAACTTTTTTATTTCAGTAGGGGGTCTCCTTGGCATAATTTTAGGGGGGTGAATTTTCATGGAACATTCCAGAACATCAATGTTAAATTTATTCTAGAGACATTAAATTGTATATGATGGTATATAATTAAGGAGAGAACAATTTGCAGCAGCAGTCTGACTTTGGAATTTTTAAAATGGCCGCCGTTACCATGGAAACAGCAAAAATATGAAAACTTCAAATGCTTCAAATTTTATGACACTTAAAACAAATGTTGCCTAGCTTATTTAGACGACTTTGAGTTTGAATTTCCAAAATGGCCGCCGTTGCCATGGAAACTGCCTAAATGTAAAAAATTCAAAATGCTTTAAAATTAATGAAACTGAAACCAACCTTGCCTAGCATATGTAGACATGACTTTGACTCTAAAATTTCCAAAATGGCCACCGTAACCATGGAAACTGCAAAATGTGAAAAAATCAAAATCATTTAAATATAATGCCACTTTTCCCAAATGTAAACTAGCACTATTGATACCGCAGAACAATGATTTGGGGTCCGTTTTATGACTTTTGTGTTAGCATCCTAACACAGGATTACTAGTTATTATTATTATTATTATTCTTCTTAACCCTAATTTGTCCGACCATTTTCTTCCAAGCCTTAAATGATGGAAACTTTATATTTGGTATGATGTTGGGGTAGTATCCTAGGGTGCATTCGCTATTTTTATTTCAAATGGGGTCAACTTGGCATTTATTGGGGCCGGAACATGGGTGGGGTCATTTTTCGACTATTGATTCGCTACTGGTAGAACCTTTAAGTTTTGTGTAATACAAGAGACCGATGTCCAGGTGTCCATTCCACATTTTTTATTTCAGCCCGGGGTCATCTTGGCATTATTTTAGGGGTCAATTTTCATGGAACATTCTAGAACAATAGTCATGTGATTAGTCATGTGATAGTGTTGAATTATTCCTATGTACTTTTTATGTTATATAATGATAGATTATTACAGGTAGCACCATATGTAGCTGTAATTCGACTTTGGAATTTTAAAATGGCCGCCGTTACCATGGAAACTGCAAAAATGTGAATTTTTTTAAAAATGCTTCAAATTTAATGAAATTTTACAGAGATGTTAACGAGTGTATGTAGATTCGGAATTTGACTTTGAATTTCAAAATGGCCGCCGTTGCCATGGAAACAGCGGGGGGACATAAACTGACTATGCAGTATGGGCTTTGCTCATTGTTGAAGGCCGTACGGTGACCTATAGTTGTTAATTTCTGTGTCATTTGGTCTCTTGTGGAGAGTTGTCTCATTGCCAATCATACCACATCTTCTTTTCTATATATAAAATCCTCGTAAATTTGAGACAAAATTCCGTAATCAAGAGTATGTGCATACGATCAATACATTTGTACAAATCTGTACTGCAGAACATCTTCTAGAATATGCTAGAAGAAAAAAATATATAATTTAACGTGCTTCTATTCTTTACAAAAATCGTACTTTGAAGAGAAAATCGCCACCGAGAGAGAGAGAAACACTAAGAGTACATATTAGTGACATTTCTGTACTTGCATAACAGTACACATCCGTGAATCACACACCTGCTAAAATATACACATTAGCTGAAATCAATCGATGAACGTGTAATTTAATTGTACAAAATAAGATACATGTATCGTGAGATACGCGAGCTATTGAAGAACAAAATGAACAGTTAGTATGGCGCTCCGTCAATATATACACATGTTGTCTGTCCAAGGTCCCTCTAAAAGAATATAAATATGCTAAGTCCACGATAATATACTTGCACATCACGTGACGCCACGTTCTTCCTCGCGCGTGGGTCTAATTTTAGATTCTAAAGAATTCCCAAACTATGTATAGAACTCAAACCTATTCTACGGGATGAGCAAAAAAAGGTGGGTGGGGAATCAAAGGCATGCCAATTCCAGCATGTATAATAGATGTGCCATTTGACTTTGGTACACTTTAAGTGGTTGCTGCTACTGCGACAATGTCGGGTGACATATTGCTTTTCTTCTGTTTCTTTGTTATTATTATTATTCTTCCACCTTTTTGTCCGGCAGATTTTTGGAGCCAATGGAACCAATCTTAATGATAGTTCACTATAATGAGGAATAAAAATTCCGGGTTGCAGTAGGTCTTAAGAACATAAAATGGCTGCCGTTACCATGGAAACGGAACAAATGTGAAAAATCCACTTTTGGTTTTGGTGAATTATTTGAAGATGCTTAAACTTAGAATCATTATATTTTAATACCATGTAGGTGCCCACTATATACTGGAGTTGGATGATTTTGGCAATCATTGGAACTACTATGTTGCCATGGAAACTACACCAAAAATTTCAAAATATCAAAATGCTCCAAATTTTTGAAACTTCATAGTAACGATGAGCAACATTGGTAGATGTGGCATTTGGCG
Source organism: Mytilus coruscus (assembly GCA_017311375.1). Lineage (NCBI taxonomy): Eukaryota > Metazoa > Mollusca > Bivalvia > Mytilida > Mytilidae > Mytilus > Mytilus coruscus. Next base: position 25,303,562 of record CM029605.1, on the reverse strand, counting down.
TTGAATTTCCAAAATGTCTGCCGTTACCATGGAAACAATGCAAAAGGTCAAAATGCTGTAAAAACTTCAGGGTTTGGTGAATGATTTTGGTATGCTTGAACTTAAAATCATCAAATTTTATACAATATAGCTGTCCACTATATACAGGTTTTGAATGATTTTGACAATCATTGGAACTACTATGTTACCATGGATACAGGAGCAAAAATTTCAAAATTTCAGAATGCTTCAAACTTAATGAAACTTCACCATAATGTTGACTGTCATGTGTGGTAGCGGCAATTGGCTTTGGAATTACCAAAATGGCCACCGTTGCAATGGAAACGACAAAAAGTCAAAAGGTTGAAAATGTTCCAAACTTAATGAAACTTGACAATTATGTTATCTGGCAAGTGTTGATACAACTTTAGACTTTGAAATTCTCAAAATGGCTGCCGTTGCCATGGAAACGGCAAAAATGTAAAAAAAAATTAAATGCTCTAAATGTACTGAAAAATTACAGAAAGATGTATAGCCATGCATATATGTGCATTGACTGTTAAATTTTTTTGAAATGGATGCCGCTTAGTGGCAATGGGGGAAGGGTGACATCCGCTATTGCTTGCAATGGCAATTCTAGTTATGGCACCCTCAACGGAGTTGGGGTGACATATTGTTATTGTTCGTTTCTTTTTTTTCTTTTTATTATTATTATTTTATTCTTCCACACATTTTGTCCATGCTATTTCTCGGGATTGGTCAGACCCATATTGATGGAACTATACCATAATATGAACCGCCATGTGAAGTTGTGCAAGAGACATTGGAATGGTTCAAAATGGCCACCGTTACCATGGAAACTGCAAAAATGTAAAAAAAATCAAAATTCTAAATCTTTCGTTATAAGAGGCAACCTCTTGAAAGTTTATGTAAATGTTGGCAGTAGTGCCCTGAGGTACCAACAGTACTTGGAATTTTCAAAATGGCTGCCATTGCCATGGAAACTTGGGAAAAGTTTAACATTGATCCTATGGGAAAAAACATCAAAGCAGCATTTTCTTAAGGAATATAAGATTAAACTGAAACAAATTTCATTAATATATAACATGGCATATCAGTCAATGTTAAAACTGTTGTTGGAATTTTCCAAATGGACACCGTTACCATGGAAACAGCAAAAATGTCCAAAAATCTCAAAATGCTCCAAACTTAATGAAACTCATTATAAATTGTAAATGGTAAGTAAAGATAAAACTTTTGACTTCAGAATTTCCAAAATGGCCGCCGTTGTCATGGAAACTGCAAAAATGTGAAAAATTCAAAAATGCTCAAAACTTTCTGAAAATGTACAAACAAATATTTTGTGATGTAATTATGTGTAAATACTGTTTCAAATTTTCAAAATGGCTGTAGTTTAGTGGCAATGTGGGAAGGTGCCATCCGCTATTGCTTGCAATGGCAAATCTGATTAAGTCGCCAAAACGGAGTTTTGGAGACTTATTGTTTTTGTCCCGTTTCTTCTTATTATTATTATTATTATTCTTATTCTTCTTTTCTAAACCCTTAAACTGTCCTACCATTTTCTTGGAAGCAGTAGAGGATGGAAACTTTATATTTTTTCTGGGTATGGGTCTGCATTATGGGGTTGCAGAACCCAATGTCCATGATACCAGGGTGTCATCTTGGCATAATTAGGGGCTCAAAGATGGGTGGGTCAAATTTATTTTACATTTCTTAAATTTGCTACTGTATATAGAGTAGATGGAATTATGATTACTTTTATGAATATTAAAGGACACATGTCTGCTTCAACATGGAACTTTTTATTTCATTAGGGGTCTCCTTGGCATAATTTAAGGGGGTGAATTTTCATGGAACATTCTAGAACATCAGTGTTGAATTAATTCTAGAGACATAACATGTTATATGATGGTATATTATAATGGAAGCACCATATGCAACAGCATTTTGACTTTGGAATTTTAAAATGGCCACGGTTACCATGGAAACAGCAAAATGTGAAAATATCAAAATGCTTCAAACTTAATGAAACTTAACACAAATGTTGATTTGCATATATAGATGTGTCATTTGACTTTAGAATTTCCAAAATGACCGCCGTTACCATGGAAACTGCAAAATGTGAAAATTTTAAAATGCTTCAAACTTAATAAAACTTTAAACAAATGTTACCTGGCATATGTAGAAGTGGTATTTGACTCTGAAATTTCCAAAATGGCCGCCGTTACCATGGAAACTGCAAAATGTGATTTTTTTAAATGCTTCAAGCTGAATGAAACTTTACACAAATGTTAACTGGCATATGATGATGTGCTATTTAACTTTGAATTTCAAAATGGCTGCCGCTACCATGGATACCGCAGAAAAATGATTGGGGTCCGTTTTGGCGACTTTTGTGTTAGCATGCTAACACAGGATTACTAGTTATTTTTATTTTCTTCCACACATTTTGTCCGCGCGAGTTCTCAGAATTGAACGGAGCAATGTTTATGGAACTCAACTATGATGAGGAACCCATTTGAAGTTGTGCACCTTGCTATGGAATGGTAAAAATGGCCGCCGTTTCCATGGAAACAGCAAAATGCGAAAAAATCAAAGTGTTCCAAACGGGAAGAAACTCCACAGGAATGGTAACTGGCATGTGCTGATTTGCAGTTTGACTTTTGAATTTTCAAAATGGCTGCCGTTACCATGGAAACAGCTAAAATATCAAAAATTCTAACTCTTTCGTTATAACATCCAACTGGATGAAACTTTATGAAAATGTTATCCAGTATGCCAAGATGTCAAGACAATATTTGGATAGTTCAAAATGGCCGCCGTTGTCATGGAAACTGGGGCAAGTTTTGCATTGACTCTATGGAAAATGCATTAAATCTGCATTTTCTCAGAGAGTATTGCACCAAAGTCAATGAAACTGTAATGATATATAACATGACATGTGGCAATGAGATGTCTGCTTTTAGAATTTTGGAATTATCTACTGTAACCATGGAAACAGGAATAATGTCCAAAATTTCAAAAAAAATCAAATTGGTGCAAACTAGGTGAAATTTTACAGAAATGGTAACTGGCATGGGCAGAGTTGCATTTTGAAGTTGAATTTTCAAAATGGCTGCCGTAACCATGGAAACGGCAAAATGTCAAAAATTTCAAAATGCTCCAAATTTTTGAAACTTCATAGTAACGATGAGCAACATTGGTAGATGTGGAATTTGGCGTTGAATTTCCAAAATGGCTGCCGTTACCATGGAAACAATGCAAAAGGTCAAAATGCTCCAAAACTTCAGGGTTTGGTGAATAATTTTGGTATGCTTCAACTTAAAATCATCAAATTTTTACACAATATAGTTGTCCACTATATACACGTTTTGAATGATTTTGACAATCATTGGAACTACTATGTTACCATGGATACAGGAGCAAAATTTCAAAATTTCAGAATGCTTCAAACTTAATGAAACTTCACCATAATGTTGACTGGCATGTGTGGAAGCGGCAATTGGCTTTGAATTTCCAAAATGGCTACCGTTGCCATGGAAACGGCAAAAAAGTCAAAATTTGAAAATGTTCCAAACTTAATGAAACTTGACATTTAAGTTATCTGGCAAGTGTTGATACAACTTTGACTATGAAATTTTCAAAATGGCTGCCGTTACCATGGAAACGTCAAAAACGTGATTTTTTTAAAATGCTGTGAAAGTACTGAAAATTTACAGAAAGATATAACGTCATGCATATATACATGTGCATTCAATGTCAATTTTTTTTAAATGGCTGCCACTTAGTGGCAATGGGGGAAGGGTGACATCTGCTATTGCTTGCAATGGCAATTCTAGTTATTATTATTATTCTTCTTAACCCTAATTTGTCCGACCATTTTCTTCCAAGCCTTAAATGATGGAAACTTTATATTTGGTATGATGTTGGGGTAGTATCCTAGGGTGCATTCGCTATTTTTATTTCAAATGGGGTCAACTTGGCACTTTTTGGGGCCGGAACATGGGTGGGGTCATTTTTCGACTATTGATTCGCTACTGGTAGAACCTTTAAGTTTTGTGTAATACAAGAGACCGATGTCCAGGTGTCCATTCCACATTTTTATTTCAGCCCGGGGTCATCTTGGCATTATTTTAGGGGTCAATTTTCATGGAACATTCTAGAACAATAGTCATGTGATTAGTCATGTGATAGTGTTGAATTATTCCTATGTACTTTTATGTTATATAATGATAGATTATTACAGGTAGCACCATATGTAGCTGTAATTCGACTTTGGAATTTTAAAATGGCCGCCGTTACCATGGAAACTGCAAAATGTGAATTTTTTTAAAAGCTTCAAATTTAATGAAATTTTACAGAGATGTTAACGAGTGTATGTAGATTTGAAATTGACTTTGGAATTTCCAAAATGGCCATGTTGCCATGGAAACAAAAAATTTGAAAAATCTAGATTTGGTCCAATCTTTATGAAACTTGACAGGAATGTGACCTGTCATGTAGATGTGCCATCCGACTTTGAATTTTCAAAATGGCTGCCGTTACCATGGAAACTGCAAAATGTCAAAAATTCAAAATGCTTCAAACTTAATGAAACTTTACACAAATGTTGACTGTCTTATGTAGATGTGGCATTTGACTTTGGAATTTCAAATGGCCACCGTAACCATGGAAACACAAATGCCTAAATTTGAAAATTGGTCCAATTTTATGAAACTTGTAAGTAATGTGACCTTTCATGTGTAGATGTGCTATCCGACTATGAAATTTCAAAATGGCTGCCGTTACCATGGAAACAGCAGAACAATGGTTGGGGCTGTTTTATGACTTTTGTGTTAGCTTCCTAACACAGGATTACTTATTATTATTGTTATTATTATTATTCTTCTTAACCTAATTTGTCCGACCATTTCTTCCAAGCCTTAAATGATGGAAACTTTATATTTGGTATGATGTTGGGGTAGTATCCCTAGGGTGCATTCGCTATTTTTATTTCAAATGGGGTCAACTTGGCACTTTTTGGGGCCGGAACATGGTGGGGTCATTTTTCGACTATTGATTCGCTATTGGTAGAACCTTTAAGTTTTGTGTAATACAAGAGACCGATGTCCAGGTGTCCATTCCACATTTTTTATTTCAGCCTGGGGTCATCTTGGCATTATTTTAGGGGGTCAATTTTCATGGAACATTCTAGAACAATAGTCATGTGATTAGTCATGTGATAGTGTTGAATTATTCCTATGTACTTTTTATGTTATATAATGATAGATTATTACAGGTAGCACCATATGTAGCTGTAATTCGACTTTGGAATTTTAAAATGGCCGCCGTTACCATGGAAACTGCAAAATGTGAATTTTTTTAAATGCTTCAAATTTAATGAAATTTTACAGAGATGTTAACGAGTGTATGTAGATTTGGAATTTGACTTTGAATTTCAAAATGGCCGCCGTTGCCATGGAAACAGGGGGGACATAAACTGACTATGCAGTATGGGCTTTGCTCATTGTTGAAGGCCGTACGGTGACCTATAGTTGTTAATTTCTGTGTCATTTGGTCTCTTGTGGAGAGTTGTCTCATTGCCAATCATACCACATCTTCTTTTCTATATATAAACCCTCGTAAATTTGAGGCAAAATTCCGTAATCAAGAGTATGTGCATACGATCAATACATTTGTACAAATCTGTACTGCAAAACATCTTCTAGAATATGCTAGAAGAAAAAAATATATAATTTAACGTGCTTCTATTCTTTACAAAATCGTACTTTGAAGAGAAAATCGCCACCGAGAGAGAGAAACACTAAGAGTACATATTAGTGACATTTCTGTACTTGCATAACAGTACACATCCGTGAATCACACACCTGCTAAAATATACACATTAGCTGAAATCAATCGATGAACGTGTAATTTAATTGTACAAAATAAGATACATGTATCGTGAGATACGCGAGCTATTGAAGAACAAAATGAACAGTTAGTATGGCGCTCCGTCAATATATACACATGTTGTCTGTCCAAGGTCCCTCTAAAAGAATATAAATATGCTAAGTCCACGATAATATACTTGCACATCACGTGACGCCACGTTCTTCCTCGCGCGTGGGTCTAATTTTAGATTCTAAAGAATTCCCAAACTATGTATAGAACTCAAACCTATTCTACAGGATGAGCAAAAAAAAGGGGTGGGTGGGAATCAAAGACATGCCAATTCCAGCATGTATAATAGATGTGCCATTTGACTTTGGTACACTTTAAGTGGTTGCTGCTACTGTGACAATGTCCAGTACAGGGTGAAATCTAGTTAAGTCGCCAAAACGGAGTTTTGGAGACTTTATGTTTTGTCCGTTTCTTATTATTATTATTATTATTATTATTATTATTATTCTTAACCCTAATTTGTCCGACCATTTTCTTCCAAGCCTTAAATGATGGAAACTTTATATTTGGTATGATGTTGGGGTAGTATCCTAGGGGTGCATTCGCTATTTTTATTTCAAATGGGGTCAACTTGGCACTTTTTGGCCGGAACATGGTGGGGTCATTTTCGACTATTGATTCGCTACTGGTAGAACCTTTAAGTTTTGTGTAATACAAGAGCCCGATGTCCAGGTGTCCATTCCACATTTTTATTTCAGCCAGGGTCATCTTGGCATTATTTTAGGGGGTCAATTTTCATGGAACATTCTAGAACAATAGTCATGTGATTAGTCATGTGATAGTGTTGAATTATTCCTATGTACTTTTTATGTTATATAATGATAGATTATTACAGGTAGCACCATATGTAGCTGTAATTCGACTTTGGAATTTTTAAAATGGCCGCCGTTACCATGGAAACTGCAAAAATGTGAAAAATTTTTAAATGCTTCAAATTTAATGAAATTTGACAGAGATGTTTACGAGTGTATGTAGATTTGAAATTTGACTTTGGAATTTCCAAAATGGCCGCCGTTGCCATGGAAACAACAAAAATGCGAAAATCTAGATTTGGTCCAATCTTTATGAAACTTGACAGTAATGTGACCTGTCATGTGTAGATGTGCCATCCGACTTTGGAATTTTCAAAATGGCTGCCGTTACCATGGAAACTGCAAAAATGTCAAAAAATTCAAAATGCTTCAAACTTAATGAAACTTTACACAAATGTTGACTGTCTTATGTAGATGTGGCATTTGACTTTGGAATTTCCAAAATGGCCACCGTAACCATGGAAACACGAATGCCTAAATTTGAAAATTGGTCCAATTTTTATGAAACTTGTAAGTAATGTGACCTGTTACGTGTAGATGTGATGTCATACTTTGCAATTTCAAAATGGCTGCCGTTACCATGGAAACAGCAGAACAATGGTTGGGGCCGTTTTATGACTTTTGTGTTAGCATCCTAACACAGGATTACTTGTTAAGTCGCCAAAACGGAGTTTTGGAGACTTATTGTTTTGTCCTGTTTTTATTATTATTATTCTTATTCTTCTTTTCTAAACCCTTAAACTGTCCTACCATTTTCTTGGAAGCTATAGAGGATGGAAACTTTATATTTTTCTGGGTATGGGTCTGCATCATGGGGTTGCAGAACCCAATGTCCATGATACCAGGGTGTCATCTTGGCATAATTAGGGGGCTCAAAGATGGGTGGGGTCAAATTTTTTTTACATTTCTTAAATTTGCTACTGTATGTAGAGTAGATGGAATTATGATTACTATTATGAATATTTAGAGACACATGTCTGCTTCAATATGGAACTTATTTTATTTCAGTAGGGGGTCTCCTTGGCATAATTTTAGGGGGGTGAATTTTCATGGAACATTCCAGAACATCAATGTTAAATTTATTCTAGAGACATTAAATGGTATATGATGGTATATAATTATGGAGAGAACAATTTGCAGCAGGAGCTTGACTTTGAATTTTTAAAATGGCTGCCGTTACCATGGAAACAGCAAAATATGAAAAACTTCAAATGCATCAAATGTATTGAAACTTATAACAAATGTTGGCTAGCTTATGTAGACTTGACTTTTGAATTTGGAATTTCCAAAATGGCTGCTGTTGCCATGGAAACTGCTAAAATATGAAAAATTTCAAAATGCTTCAAAATTATTGAAACTTAAAACAAATGTTGCCTAGCATATAATGAAACCATTGATTTCGCAGAACAATGATTTTGGGTCCGTTTTAAGGACTTTTGTGTTAGCATCCTAACACAGGATTACTAGTTAAGTCGCTTAAAACGGAGTTTTGGGGACTTTATGTTTTGTCCCGTCTTATTATTATTATTATTATTATTATTATTATTATTATTATTATTCTTAACCCTAATTTGTCCGACCATTTTCTTCCAAGCCTTAAATGATGGAAACTTTATATTTGGTATGATGTTGGGGTAGTATCCTAGGGTGCATTCACTATTTTTTATTTCAAATGGGGTCATCTTGGCACTTTTAGGGCCGGAACATGGGTGGGGTCATTTTAGACTATTGATTCGCTACTGGTAGAACCTTTAAGTTTTGTATAATACAAGAGACCGATGTCCAGGTGTCCATTCCACATTTTTATTTCAGCCCGGGGTCATCTTGGCATTATTTTAGGGGGTCAATTTTCATGGAACATTCTAGAACAATAGTCACGTGATTAGTCATGTGATAGTGTTGAATTATTCCTATGTACTTTTTATGTTATATAATGATAGATTATTACAGGTAGCACCATATGTAGCTGTAATTCGACTTTGGATTTTTTAAAATGGACACCGTTACCATGGAAACTGCAAAAATGTGAAAATTTTTTAAAATGCTTCAAATTTAATGAAATTTTACAGAGATGTTAACGAGTGTATGTAGATTTGAATTTGACTTTGAATTTCCAAAATGGCCACCGTTGCCATGGAAACTGCAAAAATGTCAAAAAATTCAGAATGCTTCAAACTTAATGAAACTTTACACAAATGTTGACTGTCTTATGCAGATGTGGCATTTGACTTTGGAATTTCCAAAATGGCCACCGTAACCATGGAAACAGGAATGCCTAAATTTGAAAATTGGTCCAATTTTTATGAAACTTGTAAGTAATGTGACCTGTCATGTGTAGATGTGCTATTCGACTATGAAATTTCAAAATGGCTGCCGTTACCATGGAAACAGCAGAACAATGGTTGGGGCCGTTTTGGCGACTTTTGTGTTAGCATCCTAACACAGGATTACTTGTTATTATTATTATTATTATTATTCTTCTTAACCCTAATTTGTCCGACCATTTTCTTCCAAGCCTTAAATGATGGAAACTTTATATTTGGTATGATGTTGGGGTAGTATCCCTAGGGGTGCATTCGCTATTTTTTATTTCAAATGGGGGTCAACTTGGCACTTTTTGGGGGCCGGAACATGGGTGGGTCATTTATCGACTATTGATTCGCTACTGGTAGAACCTTTAAGTTTGTGTAATACAAGAGATCGATGTCCAGGTGTCCATTCCACATTTTTATTTCAGCTGGGGTCATCTTGGCATTATTTTAGGGGTCAATTTTCATGGAACATTCTAGAACAATAGTCATGTGATTAGTCATGTGATAGTGTTGAATTATTCCTATGTACTTTTTATGTTATATAATGATAGATTATTACAGGTAGCACCATATGTAGCTGTAATTCGACTTTGGAATTTTTAAATGGCCGCCGTTACCATGGAAACTGCAAAATGTGAATTTTTTAAATGCTTCAAATTTAATGAAATTTTACAGAGATGTTAACGAGTGTATGTAGATTTGGAATTTGACTTTGAATTTCAAAATGGCCGCCGTTGCCATGGAAACAGGGGGGACATAAACTGACTATGCAGTATGGGCTTTGCTCATTGTTGAAGGCCGTACGGTGACCTATAGTTGTTAATTTCTGTGTCATTTGGTCTCTTGTGGAGAGTTGTCTCATTGCCAATCATACCACATCTTCTTTTCTATATATAAACCCCTCGTAAATTTGAGGCAAAATTCGTAATCAAGAGTATGTGCATACGATCAATACATTTGTACAAATCTGTACTGCAAAACATCTTCTAGAATATGCTAGAAGAAATAAATATATAATTTAACGTGCTTCTATTCTTTACAAAATCGTACTTTGACGAGAAAATCGCCATGAGAGAGAGAGAAACACTAAGAGTACATATTAGTGACATTTCTGTACTTGCATAACAGTACACATCCGTGAATCACACACCTGCTAAAATATACACATTAGCTGAAATCAATCGATGAACGTGTAATTTAATTGTACAAAATAAGATACATGTATCGTGAGATACGCGAGCTATTGAAGAACAAAATGAACAGTTAGTATGGCGCTCCGTCAATATATACACATGTTGTCTGTCCAAGGTCCTCTAAAAGAATATAAATATGCTAAGTCCACGATAATATACTTGCATATCACGTGACGCCACGTTCTTCCTCGCGCGTGGGTCTAATTTTAGATTCTAAAGAATTCCCAAACTATGTATAGAACTCAAACCTATTCTACGGGATGAGAAAAAGAAAGGGGGTGGTGGAATCAAAGACATGCCAATTCCAGCATGTATAAAAGATGTGCCATTTGACTTTGGTACACTTTAAGTGGTTGCTGCTACTGTGACAATGTCCAGTATAGGGTGAATTAGTTAAGTCGCCAAAACGGAGTTTTGGAGACTTTATGTTTTGTCCCGTTTCTTATTATTATTATTATTATTATTATTATTATTATTATTATTATTTTTCTTAACCCTAATTTGTCCGACCATTTTCTTCCAAGCCTTAAATGATGGAAACTTTATATTTGGTATGATGTTGGGGTAGTATCCCTAGGGTGCATTCGCTATTTTTATTTCAAATGGGGTCAACTTGGCACTTTTGGGGGCCGGAACATGGGTGGGTCATTTTTCGACTATTGATTCGCTACTGGTAGAACCTTTAAGTTTTGTGTAATACAAGAGACCGATGTCCAGGTGTCCATTCCACATTTTTATTTCAGCCTGGGGTCATCTTGGCATTATTTTAGGGGGTCAATTTTCATGGAACATTCTAGAACAATAGTCATGTGATTAGTCATGTGATAGTGTTGAATTATTCCTATGTACTTTTATGTTATATAATGATAGATTATTACAGGTAGCACCATATGTAGCTGTAATTCGACTTTGTAATTTTTAAATGGCCGCCGTTACCATGGAAACTGCAAAATGTGAATTTTTTTAAATGCTTCAAATTTAATGAAATTTTACAGAGATGTTAACGAGTGTATGTAGATTTGGAATTTGACTTTGAATTTAAATAGCCGCCGTTGCCATGGAAACAGCGGGGGACATAAACTGACTATGCAGTATGGGCTTTGCTCATTGTTGAAGGCCGTACGGTGACCTATAGTTGTTAATTTCTGTGTCATTTGGTCTCTTGTGGAGAGTTGTCTCATTGCCAATCATACCACATCTTCTTTCTATATATAAAACCCCTCGTAAATTTGAGGCAAAATTCCGTAATCAAGAGTATGTGCATACGATCAATACATTTGTACAAATCTGTACTGCAAAACATCTTCTAGAATATGCTAGAAGAAAAAAATATATAATTTAACGTGCTTCTCTTCTTTACAAAATCGTACTTTGAAGAGAAAATCGCCACCGAGAGAGAGAGAAAACACTAAGAGTACATATTAGTGACATTTCTGTACTTGCATAACAGTACACATCCGTGAATCACACACCTGCTAAAATATACACATTAGCTGAAATCAATCGATGAACGTGTAATTTAATTGTACAAAATAAGATACATGTATCGTGAGATACGCGAGCTATTGAAGAACAAAATGAACAGTTAGTATGGCGCTCCGTCAATATATACACATGTTGTCTGTCCAAGGTCCCTCTAAAAGAATATAAATATGCTAAGTCCACGATAATATACTTGCATATCACGTGACGCCACGTTCTTCCTCGCGCGTGGGTCTAATTTTAGATTCTAAAGAATTCCAAACTATGTATAGAACTCAAACCTATTCTACGGGATGAGAAAAAAAAAAGGTGGGTGGGAATCAAAGAGATGCCAATTCCAGCATGTATAAAAGATGTGCCATTTGACTTTGGTACACTTTAAGTGGTTGCTGCTACTGTGACAATGTCCAGTATAGGGTGAAATCTGGTTAAGTCGCCAAAACGGAGTTTTGGAGACTTTATGTTTTTGTCCTGTTTCTTATTAAGTCGCCAAAACGGAGTTTTGGAGACTTTATGTTTTTGTCCCGTTTCTTATTATTATTATTATTATTATTATTATTATTATTATTATTCTTAACCCTAATTTGTCCGACCATTTTCTTCCAAGCCTTGAATGATGGAAACTTTATATTTGGTATGATGTTGGGGTAGTATCCTAGGGTGCATTCGCTATTTTTTATTTCAAATGGGGTCAACTTGGCACTTTTTGGGGCCGGAACATGGGTGGGGTCATTTTCGACTATTGATTCGCTACTGGTAGAACCTTTAAGTTTTGTGTAATACAAGAGACCGATGTCCAGGTGTCCATTCCACATTTTTTTATTTCAGCCTGGGGTCATCTTGGCATTATTTTAGGGGTCAATTTTCATGGAACATTCTAGAACAATAGTCATGTGATTAGTCATGTGATAGTGTTGAATTATTCCTATGTACTTTTTATGTTATATAATGATAGATTATTACAGGTAGCACCATATGTAGCTGTAATTCGACTTTGGAATTTTAAAATGGCCGCCGTTACCATGGAAACTGCAAAATGTGAATTTTTTAAAATGCTTCAAATTTAATGAAATTTTACAGAGATCTTAACGAGTGTATGTAGATTTGGAATTTGACTTTGGAATTTCGAAAATGGCCGCCGTTGCCATGGAAACAGCGGGGGACATAAACTGACTATGCAGTATGGGCTTTGCTCATTGTTGAAGGCCGTACGGTGACCTATAGTTGTTAATTTCTGTGTCATTTGGTCTCTTGTGGAGAGTTGTCTCATTGCAAATCATACCACATCTTCTTTTCTATATATAAAACCCGTCGTAAATTTGAGGCAAAATTCCGTAATCAAGAGTATGCATACGATCAATACATTTGTACAAATCTGTACTGCAAAACATCTTCTAGAATATGCTAGAAGAAAAAAATATATAATTTAACGTGCTTCTATTCTTTACAAAAATCGTACTTTGAAGAGAAAATCGCCACCGAGAGAGAGAGAGAAACACTAAGAGTACATATTAGTGACATTTCTGTACTTGCATAACAGTACACATCCGTGAATCACACACCTGCTAAAATATACACATTAGCTGAAATCAATCGATGAACGTGTAATTTAATTGTACAAAATAAGATACATGTATCGTGAGATACGCGAGCTATTGAAGAACAAAATGAACAGTTAGTATGGCGCTCCGTCAATATATACACATGTTGTCTGTCCAAGGTCCCCTCTAAAAAGAATATAAATATGCTAAGTCCACGATAATATACTTGCACATCACGTGACGCCACGTTCTTCCTCGCGCGTGGGTCTAATTTTAGATTCTAAAGAATTCCCAAACTATGTATAGAACTCAAACCTATTCTACGGGATGAGCAAAAAAAAAAAAAGGGGTGGGTGGGAATCAAAGACATGCCAATTCCAGCATGTATAATAGATGTGCCATTTGACTTTGGTACACTTTAAGTGGTTGCTACTGTGACAATGTCCAGTACAGGGTGAATTTAGTTAAGTCGCCAAAACGGAGTTTTGGAGACTTATGTTTTTGTCCTGTTTCTTATTATTATTATTATTATTATTAAGTCGCCAAAACGGGGTTTTGGAGACTTTATGTTTTTGTCCCGTTTCTTATTATTATTATTATTATTATTATTATTATTCTTCTTAACCCTAATTTGTCCGACCATTTTCTTCCAAGCCTTAAATGATGGAAACTTTATATTTGGTATGATGTTGGGGTAGTATCCCTAGGGTGCATTCGCTATTTTTATTTCAAATGGGGTCAACTTGGCACTTTTTGGGGCCGGAACATGGTGGGGTCATTTTCGACTATTGATTCTGCTACTGGTAGAACCTTTAAGTTTTGTGTAATACAAGAGACCGATGTCCAGGTGTCCATTCCATATTTTTATTTCAGCCTGGGGTCATCTTGGCATTATTTTAGGGGTCAATTTTCATGGAACATTCTAGAACAATAGTCATGTGATTACCATGGAAACTGCAAAATGTGAATTTTTTAAAATGCTTCAAATTTAATGAAATTTTACAGAGATGTTAACGAGTGTATGTAGATTTGAATTTGACTTTGAATTTCCAAAATGGCCGACGTTGCCATGGAAACAGCGGGGGACATAAACTGACTATGCAGTATGGGCTTTGCTCATTGTTGAAGGCCGTACGGTGACCTATAGTTGTTAATTTCTGTGTCATTTGGTCTCTTGTGGAGAGTTGTCTCATTGCCAATCATACCACATCTTCTTTTCTATATATAAAACCCCTCGTAAATTTGAGGCAAAATTCCGTAATCAAGAGTATGTGCATACGATCAATACATTTGTACAAATCTGTACTGCAAAACATCTTCTAGAATATGCTAGAAGAAAAAAATATATAATTTAACGTGCTTCTATTCTTTACAAAAATCGTACTTTGAAGAGAAAATCGCCACCGAGAGAGAGAGAAACACTAAGAGTACATATTAGTGACATTTCTGTACTTGCATAACAGTACACATCCGTGAATCACACACCTGCTAAAATATACACATTAGCTGAAATCAATCGATGAACGTGTAATTTAATTGTACAAAATAAGATACATGTATCGTGAGATACGCGAGCTATTGAAGAACAAATGAACAGTTAGTATGGCGCTCCGTCAATATATACACATGTTGTCTGTCCAAGGTCCCCTCTAAAGAATATAAATATACTAAGTCCACGATAATATACTTGCACATCACATGACGCCACGTTCTTCCTCGCGCGTGGGTCTAATTTTAGATTCTAAAGAATTCCAAACTATGTATAGAACTCAAACCTATTCTACAGGATGAGCAAAAAAAAGGGAGGGTGGGTGGGGAATCAAAGACATGCCAATTCCAGAATGTATAATAGATGTGCCATTTGACTTTGGTACACTTTAAGTGGTTGCTGCTACTGTGACAATGTCCAGTACAGGGTGAATCTAGTTAAGTCGCCAAAACAGAGTTTTGGAGACTTTATGTTTTTGTCCCGTTTCTATTATTATTATTATTATTATTATTATTATTATTCTTAACCCTAATTTATCCGACTATGAAATTTGAAAATGGCTGCCGTTACCATGGAAACAGCAGAACAATGGTTGGGGTCCGTTTTATGACTTTGTGTTAGCATCCTAACACAGGATTACTTGTTATTATTATTATTATTATTATTATTATTATTATTATTTTCTTAACCCTAATTTGTCCGACCATTTTCTTCCAAGCCTTAAATGATGGAAACTTTATATTTGGTATGATGTTGGGGTAGTATCCTAGGGTGTATTCGCTATTTTTATTTCAAATGGGGTCAACTTGGCACTTTTGGGGGCCGGAACATGGGTGGGGTCATTTTCGACTATTGATTCTGCTACTGGTAGAACCTTTAAGTTTTGTGTAATATAAGAGACCGATGTCCAGGTGTCCATTCCACATTTTATTTCAGCCAGGGTCATCTTGGCATTATTTTAGGGGTCAATTTTCATGGAACATTCTAGAACAATAGTCATGTGATTAGTCATGTGATAGTGTTGAATTATTCCTATGTACTTTTATGTTATATAATGATAGATTATTACAGGTAGCACCATATGTAGCTGTAATTGACTTTGTAATTTTAAAATGGCCGCCGTTACCATGGAAACTGCAAAATGTGAATTTTTTTAAATGCTTCAAATTTAATGAAATTTTACAGAGATGTTAACGAGTGTATGTAGATTTGGAATTTGACTTTGGAATTTCCAAAATGGCCGCCGTTGCCATGGAAACAGCAGGGGGACATAAACTGACTATGCAGTATGGGATTTGCTCATTGTTGAAGGCCGTACGGTGACCTATAGTTGTTAATTTCTGTGTCATTTGGTCTCTTGTGGAGAGTTGTCTCTATTGCCAATCATACCACATCTTCTTTTCTATATATAAAACCCCTCGTAAATTTGAGGCAAAATTCCGTAATCAAGGTATGTGCATACGATCAATACATTTGTACAAATCTGTACTGCAAAACATCTTCTAGAATATGCTAGAAGAAAAAATATATAAATTTAACGTGCTTCTCTTCTTTACAAAATCGTACTTTGAAGAGAAATCGCCACCGAGAGAGAGAAATACTAAGAGTACATATTAGTGACATTTCTGTACTTGCACATAACAGTACACATCCGTGAATCACACACTCTGCTAAAATAATACATTATTAGCTGAAATCAATCGATGAACATATAATTTAATTGTACAAAATAAGATACATGTATCGTGAGATACGCGAGCTATTGAAGAACAAAATGAACAGTTAGTATGGCGCTCCGTCAATATATACACATGTTGTCTGTCCAAGGTCCCTCTAAAAAGAATATAAATATACTAAGTCCACGATAATATACTTGACATCACGTGACGCCACGTTCTTCTTCGCGCGTGGGTCTAATTTTAGATTCTAAAAGAATTCCCAAACTATGTATAGAACTCAAACCTATTCTACGGATGGGAAAAAAGGGGTGGGGAATCAAAGACATGCCAATTCCAGCATGTATAATAAATGTGCCATTTGACTTTGGTACACTTTAAGTGGTTGCTGCTACTGTGACAATGTCCAGTACAGGGTGAAATCTAGTTAAGTCGCCAAAACGGAGTTTTGGAGACTTTATGTATTTGTCCCGTTTCTTATTATTATTATTATTATTATTATTATTATTATTATTATTATTATTTTAACCCTAATTTGTCCGACCATTTTCTTCAAGCCTTAAATGATGGAAACTTTATATTTGGTATGATGTTGGGGTAGTATCCCTAGGGGTGCATTCGCTATTTTTTATTTCAAATGGGGGTCAACTTGGCACTTTTTGGGGGCCGGAACATGGGTGGGGTCATTTTTCGACTATTGATTCGCTACTGGTAGAACCTTAAAGTTTTGTGTAATACAAGAGACCGATGTCCAGGTGTCCATTCCACATTTTTATTTCAGCTCCGGGTCATCTTGGCATTATTTTAGGGGGTCAATTTTCATGGAACATTCTAGAACAATAGTCATGTGATTAGTCATGTGATAGTGTTGAATTATTCCTATGTACTTTTTATGTTATATAATGATAGATTATTACAGGTAGCACCATATGTAGCTGTAATTCGACTTTGGAATTTTAAAATGGCCGCCGTTACCATGGAAACTGCAAAAATGTGAATTTTTTTAAAATGCTTCAAATTTAATGAAATTTTACAGAGATGTTAACGAGTGTATGTAGATTTGGAATTTGACTTTGGAATTTCCAAAATGGCCGCCGTTGCCATGGAAACAGCGGGGGGGACATAAACTGACTATGCAGTATGGGCTTTGCTCATTGTTGAAGAGGCCGTACGGTGACCTATAGTTGTTATTTTCTGTGTCATTTGGTCTCTTGTGGAGAGTTGTCTCATTGCCAATCATAACCACATCTTCTTTTCTATATATAAAACGCCTTGCAAATTTGAGGCAAAATTCCGTAATCAAGAGTATGTGCATACGATCAATACATTTATACAAATCTGTACTGCAAAACATCTTCTAGAATATGCTAGAAGAAAAAAATATATAATTTAACGTGCTTCTCTTCTTTACAAAATCGTACTGAAGAGAAAATCGCCACCGAGAGAGAGAGAAACACTAAGAGTACATATTAGTGACATTTCTGTACTTGCATAACAGTACACATCCGTGAATCACACACCTGCTAAAATATACACATTAGCTGAAATCAATCGATGAACGTGTAATTTAATTGTACAAAATAAGATACATGTATCGTGAGATACGCGAGCTATTGAAGAACAAAATGAACAGTTAGTATGGCGCTCCGTCAATATATACACATGTTGTCTGTCCAAGGTCCCCTCTAAAAAGAATATAAATATGCTAAGTCCACGATAATATACTTGCACATCACGTGACGCCACGTTCTTCTTCGCGCGTGGGTCTAATTTTAGATTCTAAAGAATTCCCAAACTATGTATAGAACTCAAACCTATTCTACGGGATGGGAAAAAAAGGGGGGGGGGGGGGGATCAAAGACATGCCAATTCCAGCATGTATAATAAATGTGCCATTTGACTTTGGTACACTTTAAGTGGTTGCTGCTACTGTGACAATGTCCAGTACAGGGTGAAATCTAGTTAAGTCGCCAAAACGGAGTTTTGGAGACTTTATGTTTTTGTCCCGCTATTATTATTATTATTATTATTAAGTCGCCAAAACGGAGTTTTGGAGACTTATTGTTTTTGTCCGTTTCTTATTAAGTCGCCAAACGGAGTTTTGAGGACTTATGTCATTTTCTCCTGTTTCTTATTATTATTATTATTATTATTATTATTATTATTATTAAGTCGCTAAAACGGAGTTTTGGAGACTTAATGTTTTGTCCCGTTTCTTATTATTATTATTATTATTATTATTATTCTTATTCTTCTTTTTCTAAACCCTTAAACTGTCCTACCATTTCTTGGAAGCTATAGGGGATGGAAACTTTATATTTTTCTGGGTATGGGTCTGCATCATGGGGTTTGCAGAACCCAATGTTCATAATGCCAGGGTGTCATCTTGGCATAAGTTAGGGGCTCAAAGATGGGTGGGGTCAGAATTTATTTTACATTTCTTAAATTTGCTACTACATGTAGAGTAGATGGAATTATGATTACTTTTATGAATATTAAGAGACACATGTCTGCTTCAACATGGAACTTTTTATTTCAGTAGGGGGTCTCCTTGGCATAATTTGAGGGGGGTGAATTTTCATGGAACATTCTAGAACAATAGTCATGTGATTAGTCATGTGATAGTGTTGAATTATTCTTATGTACTTTTTATGTTATATAATGATAGATTATTACAGGTAGCACCATATGTAGGCTGTAATTCGACTTTGGAATTTGTAAAATGGCCGCCGTTAACATGGAAACTGCAAAAATGTGAAAATTTTTAAAAATGCTTCAAATTTAATGACATTTTACAGAGATGTTAACGAGTGTATGTAGATTTGGAATTTGACTTTGGAATTTCCAAAATGGCATGCTGTTGCCATGGAAACAACAAAATGCGAAAAATCTAGATTTGGTCCAATCTTTATGAAAGTTGACAGTAATGTTACCTGTCACGTGTAGATGTGCCATCCGACTTTGGAATTTTCAAATG